>JAKELL010000053.1:0-310586 GCA_021524915.1 Lactarius akahatsu | reverse complement strand
GCGGTAAAAATTGCAGAAGCCCAAAAATGAGCGTACGTCACGTACTTTCGTAGGTGTGGGCCAGTCGCGTATGCCAGCAATTTTTACGGGGTCCATGCGAGTCACCCCCTTTTCAAGGATTACCCCCAGGTAATCCATTCGCGGTTGGTGGAAGGTGCACTTGGACGGTTTGAAGTACAAGTCGTGGTCCATTACCACTTGAAGTACTGCGCAAACGGCGTCAATGTGTGCTTGAAGGCCCGCGTGTTCGAGCGTTGCGATGCCTATGTCGTCCATATAGACGCGGATAATTGTACCCATTGCTGCGAAGATGCGAATTGTGTCGCCCAGGATGTCGTTCATCATGTTTTGGAACGTCGCTGGTGAATTTGTGAGTCCAAAGTACATGACAAGGGGTTCGAAGAGGCCGTATTTTGTCTTGAACGCCGCTTTGTATTCGTCGCCTTCCTTGACGCGTATGTTGTTGTATCCCCAGCGGACATCAAGTTTCGTGAATATGTGTCCGTTCCCCAAGTCGTTGATGAGTTCTGACATGAGGGGTAGTGGGTATTGGTTGCGCACCGTGCAGGCGTTGATTCGCCGGTAATCCTGTACTGGTCTCAGCTTTCCGTCTTTCTTCTTGATGAAGAAAAACGACGAGGCGTAGGGTGATTTTGAGGGTCGGATGTAGCCTAGCTTAAGCTGTTCGTCTAGCCATTCGCGTAGGTGTTTGTCCTCGTCCTGTGACATCGGGTAGACTTTACAGTCGATACTGGGGGGTGTGCCTGGTTTGAAGTCGATTGCGTGGTCCCAAGGTCGTGATGGTGGGAATCGGTGTGACGCTTCTTCGCTGAAGATTTTTGCGAATCGTTGGTATGGTTCGGGGAGGGTTGCAACGACCGTTTCTTGGTTTGCGGCGATGGCGAGCTCGGTGGCTGTGGTGCGCAGTTGGCATTCTTCTTCCAGCTCTTGAACTATTCCCTCCGCTTCGTCTTGAGTGATTGTGCGTGCGATAGTGGTCTGTGTTTCTGCCGGGTTGATTGATCGTAGTACCACCGGGAGGGTATCTTCATGTATGGTGGCATGCGCCCAGCTGATGGTCGGTTCGTAGGTGGCTAGCCATGGGTATCCAAGGACTAAGTCCTCGTTGCCTATGTCGGTGACCAGGAATCTCATGACCTTTGAGACGCCGTTGGTTTGAACGTCTAGGTCGATGAAGTGCGTGATGGACCCAGCTTTATTCTCTGTGTTGTCAATGTTCCAAATCTTTTTTGGTTTCTCGAGGGCTTGTAGCCCGAGGCCCATACGTTTGGCGAACGCGGGTCTTATGAAATTGTCGGTGGCTCCTGAGTCAACGAGCCCTTTGATATCGGCCATAGAGTAACTTGTGCGAATCGAGACTGGAATTCGAAGCGAACGATAGCGAGTCATAATTACAGAGTTACAATTGACAGCCCTCACCCAGGCCGATGGGTTCAGGCGTCCTGAAAACCCTCTTGGGTCCAGAGGTCCTTGAATACGAGGTCCTTGACCTCGTCGCTAGCTCCCTTTAGTGTTTCCATCCACCCCTTAGCTTGTTCTTCGGCCGTGGTCTCGGTGCGGCGTACGGCTGTGGGTTCTTGTGTTACGGTTCGGATCGATCGGCGCCTCGGGCCGGGAAGTGGACACTGACGCGTCGACTATGACATCGCCGTCAGCAGTATATCGTCATGGACTTGTAGGATCAGTCAGCCGGGTAAGCTCCGGCACATGTGATTGTACGATAACGGATCGGATCTCGGATGACTCGTGGTGACTCATAACTAGGATAGCTGTACTAGGGTTCACGGTACTTACGCTATTGGCTAGTTAGTATTCAAGCGGCGCTTCAAAGCCCGCGCGTAACTGTATAAGTAGAATAGTGCGAAGACCAAGAACGGCATCTTGGTCTTCTTCCAATACCACTACTATCTACTCGTCTTTACTAAGAGGTTCTACCCTCTTAAGTGAGTGTCCGGCATATCCCCCTCAGACCAGGGATCCCCGTGACTTATCCTTTGACTGCCCCTTCGTGGTTCAGTGGACTTTCCCGCCGACGTCGCCGCATATCAAGTCTTCCTTTATCGCAACGATCGAGTAGCATCCCCTTACCACACATTCTACATTATCGATAGCGCTACTTGGGCCAACGCGAAGTACATCGACCGTATCCCAGCAGGGGTACCGCAACTCGAAGATCTTCACGCATACTTCGGACGGGACGAGAGTCTTCAACCCCATCCAGCCTTCTACGCAAGTACCTTCGCCAATCACAACTATCGCCGTGTACGGATTCGCCACCAAGCAAGAAGCCTAAGTCAGGCAAGCGTCCGTGGTAGACGTAACATTAAGACCAAGATCCCACCGTGGCCAATCCTACAACCAAAGAACTTTGGGTCCCGTTCAGACCCTACTACATCGACAGAGAGGAGATCGCAACGTCCCAAAGAGATACTTGGGATCCGCATTTTGGAAAGACGACGCAGAAACACCAGGCTACGTCACTTACTATTTCGATCGGCAAAATAACTCGCAGCTTATCCCGGTAGAATTCAACTTCGACAACCACTGTTGGGTAGAAGTTCGTTGGGACGCCGGAAGGGAGAAACTCCAAGCCACTAGACCAGCAAGCTCAATCCTCAACCTAGACATCAAACAATCAGAAGTCGTCACCAGGGACCAGTGGGGAACAATCGACGGAGAAGACGAAGAACCCATTAGATCCCCAACGCCTAAAACACCCGCACCATCGCCATCAATCAAAAGCAATCCGGAAGAAATCGTCATCAGAGACGAACAGGAAGAGGAACAACTAAAACAAATCGCTGAGTTGATTCCCACCGATATGTCAATAACCATCCCAACCATGGCCGCAGCTCGAACAGCCCTACTGGGCAAGGGCACCGAATACCAACCACTCTCCGGAGGACCACCCGACGGAGGAGGGGGAGCACCACCAGGAGGAGACCCAGGCGACAACCCGCAAGATGACCAAGCAGGCATACCAACGTTCGTAATGCCCGACACAGACAAATTTATTGGGAAAGAACCCAAGATCTTCACCGGAAATCGTGACGAAGCAGAAGCCTTCCTCGCCCAATGGAACCGGTTCGCAGGAGTCAATGCCGCCAACAAGAGCCTCAAAGTCCCTTATATCAAGGCAATGATGTTCCTCACTTATGTCCAGGGACCACTCGTCGACGAATGGGCGACAGAAACAGCCAAATGGCTCGACGCCCAAGCCAACAGAAACGACCCATGGCTCTGGGCAGGAGTAGAACTCGCGTTCAAAGGACAATTCCGTGACAACCTGGAAAAGGACCGCGCAAGAGTAGAGCTCGACAAGGGGTTTAGGATGATGAACGAGGACATTGACAGCTACGTCACTAAATTCGAAAAGCTGGTCCGACAGGCTGACTACCGGTTGGACGAACCACTCGTTCTCGACAAGTTCACCAGAGGCGTTCCTCTCAAACTATACCAAAACGCCTATCAATTCCACAACCCGCGCAGCTACTCCCAATGGAAAAGCGCGCTTATCGAGCAACAGAAGAGATACCTCCACATAAAAGCCAGAGAAACCGGCTTTGGAAGGCAACCACAAACGGCGCAACGACCTCGCCCAAACCAGCCACTCCGATTCCAACCTCCGCAACGACAAGGAAACCAGCAAGGGTGGCAACAATATCGCAACCACCCAGACGCAATGGACACCACTCCTGGAAGGATTAGGGCAAGAGTCGCGGAAATAGGCGACGTCAACAGAAACCACCCAGAGGACCCAAGAGACTGGACCCCAGGAGGAAGACCTCCATTCCCGCCAAGAGGCGGATTCATGCAACGAAGAGGAGGAGGACGCGGAGTCCTGAACATAAGGGACGTAACCTGTTACAACTGTAACCAGAAGGGACACTTCTCACGAGATTGCAACCAGCCACGAAGGGCGCGAGGAAGAAGCGCATACATCGAAGAGGTCCCTACCGCACCGCAGAGCGTAGTAGAAGAACCTCTCATCGACCTGGACGAACCAGTCCAAGGCAACAGAGGCGCCACTAGCTCTCAAGTGGGTGACCTGCTAACCCAAGTTGTGGCACTACCGGAGGAGCAGAGAGGAATGTTTATGAGGGAAATGATGGGGAGGCAGGATTTTCCGAGCGCCTGAACCCAACGGCCTGGGTGAGGGCTTTAAATTGTAACTCAACGTTTATCACGCACTATCGATCTATGCACGTCCCAGTTTCGATTCGCACGAGTTACTTCATGGCCGACAAAAAAGCATTGGTGGACTCAGGAGCCACCCACAACTTCATACACCCAGACTTCGTCAGAAGAATGCACCTGGGAACCAAGGAACTACCAAACCCGCGTAACATATGGAACATCGATGGAACGCACAACAAAGGGGGAAAAATCACCCATTACGTTGATCTAAATATACAAACTGATGGGAAACTTAAAACCATCCAGTTCCTAATCACCAACGTAGGAGGGGAAGACATCATACTCGGCTACCCCTGGCTAGCAACGTTCCAGCCACGAATACAATGGGCTACTGCTACTATGGACACAAAACAGTACCCCATCATCATACGAACCACGAACCCCAACAAACCACCGACCCAAGCAGTAGCCCAAGCAGAACTTCGAAGCATCATCACAAAAATGCAGGACGACGAACGAATGCAAGCCTTCGAAGAACTGGAAGAGACTGTCCCGATACACTTGCGAACAACGGCAACAGACTTAGCAATCGCGGCACATGAAACATCAGAAAAGAAGGAACTTCCCGAGGAATACAAGAGACACGCAAAGGTATTCAGCGAGGAGGAATCCCATCGATTCCCACCATCCAGACCCTGGGACCACGCCATCGACCTCAAACCAAACGCCCCAGACCACATCAACTGCAAAGTCTACCCGCTTAACCAAACGGAGGACAAAGCACTAGAGGAATTCTTGGACGAACAACTGGCAAAAGGATACATCCGACCATCTAAATCACAGTACGCAGCCCCTTTCTTCTTCGTCAAAAAGAAGGACGGAAAGCTACGCCCGGTGCAGGACTACAGGGAACTCAATACATGGACCATACGCAACCAATACCCCCTACCGCTCATACCCCAACTAATCGCGGACCTCAGTGGGGGATGGATATTCTCGAAATTTGACGTCCGATGGGGGTACACCAACATCAGAATCAAACCCGGTGACGAACACAAAGCGGCATTCAAGACCAAACGGGGATTCTTCGAACCCTTGGTAATGTATTTCGGAATGACAAACGCACCGGCAACTTTCCAAGCTATGATGAACTGGACATTCGCACCCCTCATCGAACATCACGAGAAGAAAGGGACCATCATTCGAGTGTACATGGACGACATCGGAGTGGCCACAGCCACGACAAGGGAAGCACACACGGACGCCATCCACGACATCCTGGATCTACTGGAACAGAACGACCTCTACCTCAAACTGGACAAATGCACATTCCACTCAGACACCCTCGATTACCTGGGGGTAATCATTAAGAAGGGGGTGATTCGCATGGACCCCGTCAAAATCTCCGGAATCCGCGACTGGCCAACCCCCAAAAACGTCAAACAGGTACGATCATTCTTAGGATTTTGCAACTTTTACCGCGCTTTCATCCGAGGATTCGCCAATCACGCACGACCACTCAACAAACTCACACGCAAAGACGCGGAATGGCAATGGGGAACGGAACAACAGACAGCATTCGACAAGCTCAAAACCCTTGTAACGGAAGAACCGGTGCTCAAACACCCGGAATTAGACAAACCTTTCGAACTGGAAGTCGACGCCTCGGGATACGCCGTAGGGGCAGTACTGCTCCAACGCGATAAAGACAATAAACGACACCCAATCGCCTACTACTCCAACACCCTCAACGCAGCAGAAAGGAACTACGACATCTACGACCTGGAACTGTTGGCCATCGTCAAAGCACTGAGAAACTGGAGACCATACCTCGCCGGATCACCCCACAAAATCAAAGTGTTCTCCGACCACATGAACCTGCAATACTGGAGATCTCCGCAAAAGATTAGTAGACGGGTAGCAAGGGAAGTGCTAGAACTCTCCGAATACGACATAGAGATTCACCACATCAAGGGAACGGCGAACGGGAGAGCGGACGCCCTATCAAGGAGACCCGACTATGACCAAGGAGAGCACGATAACGAGCAAATCACAGTACTACCGGACCACATATTCGTCAGGGCTGCGACCATCGACACAACAGACAACCCGACACGCATGAGCACAACAATCCCGGTAGAAGAAATGCAGCCCACATACCCAGTATACACCCAGGACAACGACACTATCACGAAATGGGTAGACCCGCACAGACTCAAACGCATCGAAGGCACCTGGTACAAGGAGGGGCGAAGAGTAGTCACAGGCGACGCTCACGAACGGAAGCGTATTATACAGGCCCACCACGACACGCTCGCTTACGGACACCCCGGAATCAACCGAACCATCAAACTGATCGAGAGATACTATTGGTGGCCAGGACTCCGGCAAGAAGCACAGGATTACGTTAAAGGATGCGCCGACTGTCAACGAATCAAAGTCAACAACAGACCAACACGCGCACCACTACAACCAATATTCCCGAAACCAGAAGCAACCCCGTTCGAGGTCATAGCCCTGGATTTCATCACCAAATTACCCCAATCGAACGACTGCGACTCCATACTGACAGTGACAGACCACGACTGCTCTAAAGCGGCAGTATTTATCCCGTGCCTGGAAGAAATAAGCGCAGAAGGAACTGCGGCCCTGTACGTGACACATGTCTTTCCCAGATTCGGACTGCCAGCGCGCATCATCAGCGATCGAGACCCCAGATTCGCATCAAAGTTCATCCGCGAACTGTGCCGAATACTCGGCATAGAACAGAACATCTCCACCGCGTATCACCCCAGAACCGATGGCCAATCAGAACGAACCAACCAATGGCTAGAACAATACCTAAGGTTCTGGGTCAACGAACGACAGGATGACTGGACGCAGTACCTACCAATGGCGGAATTCACGCATAACAATTGGCCCAACGAATCGACCAAGGAATCTCCATTCAATATCCTCATGGGGTACAACCCACGCGCCGACTGGATCGATCGACCATCCCCTATCCCGCAAGTAGCGCTGCGGGCGCAGCAATTCAAAGAGGCTAGAACGCGCGCCCAGGAACTGATGATCAAAGCGCAGCAGGGGTGGATCAAACACAAGGACACCCCAAAATACCAAATCGGGGACCTCGTATGGCTCGAAGGGCGCCACCTACGTACCAACCAGCCAACGGCAAAACTTGCGCCCCGAAGACATGGGCCCTTCCAGGTCACTCAGGTGATGTCCGCAGTAAACTACCGCCTAGAACTTCCCACGCAGTGGAGCATTCACCCAGTATTTCACACGGACCTTCTTACTCCGTACAAAGAAACTCCCACACACGGACCGAACTACCAGCGCCCACCACCGGATCTAGTTGATGGAGAAGAAGAATACGAAGTCGAGAAGATTCTGGACTCTCGGCGATTCGGCAGGACAAGGAAATTGCAATATTTGGTCAAATGGCGCGGATACCCGGACTCGGACAACCAATGGGTCTCCAAGGATGACGTATTCGCCGACGAAGCGATTCGGGAATTCAAACGTTCAAACCCCGCCAGAGAAGTACATATAAGCGCAGGGAAATCCCAAGAGACGTCCCCATCTCCTTCACCTACTCCCTCACATACTCATGTCCTCATCCCCAGTCCAAGTACACTATGTCCTCGACGACCTACTCCCAATCTCTGTACAACCTACCCTCATCGTTCAGAACGCGCCATCATCACCCCTGTCGCTTCCCCAGTCCATTCACAACGGAGACAGTCGTCCACCTACCCCCTTACCATCCCTCCTTCCTTCACCAACCTCTACAAGAGCGGGTACAAGAGATCCTTCGCCGACACACATGTCAACGACCGCAGAACCCGATACGGACGAGACTCCGATTCAAGAGGACCGGGACTTCGACCGGTACCTATCAGAGGAACATTGCCCTCTACACCAACACCTCGTCTACGGCAACCACCTCACCACCACGCACAACGAAACCCCTCCGTTATGCACCACGGACGGAGAGCCAATACGTATGCCGAAAGCTACTCGACCCAAGGTCCGCATCTATCGTGCGGAAGAACACAGCCCGATTTCCCGACGCCAAGTGGAGACTCCTCCACCCATCGGGTTCCAATTCAACAGGGGAGTACATTATATCCCTTTCCAGATCCGCGATGCTCAAGACCGGCTGCACCCAGCTCGGTATACGCAGCTCATCCTCACGGCGGACCCCTTCGTCCTCGCCTACAGGAGAGGCAGCGACCAGCAGTACGGCAAACCGGTGCACGCCGCCCCCAACTACGACTACCCCCGAGACACCGCATACTGCGACGACGACCTGATCTTCTTAGATCAGCGCAGTGTCATGCGGGAGTCGGTAGACCGCGCCCTCACGGGCATGAAGGACCTCACGTTGACAGCGGAGGTTCACCGCTATCGCTGCGCCCAGGCAGGAGTGGAGGCAAAGGAGGCGGAGTTGGCACGGTTGACGGAGGAGTTGGACAAGATCGCCAGGGTAAGGCGCGAATGCGTGCTTCGCCTTCAACGAGCCAACGCGATCACGCGTATCGAGGCGGAACGAGATTCCTATCGCCCCGGATTGGAAGCGGGGCAGCAGGTTGCAGCGCAGAGGGAAGCGGCGGTACAGCGAGGTCGAGCTGGGGCTCGATCGTAAGAAGGGGGTGATGTTACGGTTCGGATCGATCGGCGCCTCGGGCCGGGAAGTGGACACTGACGCGTCGACTATGACATCGCCGTCAGCAGTATATCGTCATGGACTTGTAGGATCAGTCAGCCGGGTAAGCTCCGGCACATGTGATTGTACGATAACGGATCGGATCTCGGATGATTCGTGGTGACTCATAACTAGGATAGCTGTACTAGGGTTCACGGTACTTACGCTATTGGCTAGTTAGTATTCAAGCGGCGCTTCAAAGCCCGCGCGTAACTGTATAAGTAGAATAGTGCGAAGACCAAGAACGGCATCTTGGTCTTCTTCCAATACCACTACTATCTACTCGTCTTTACTAAGAGGTTCTACCCTCTTAAGTGAGTGTCCGGCATATCCCCCTCAGACCAGGGATCCCCGTGACTTATCCTTTGACTGCCCCTTCGTGGTTCAGTGGACTTTCCCGCCGACGTCGCCGCATATCAAGTCTTCCTTTATCGCAACGATCGAGTAGCATCCCCTTACCACACATTCTACATTATCGATAGCGCTACTTGGGCCAACGCGAAGTACATCGACCGTATCCCAGCAGGGGTACCGCAACTCGAAGATCTTCACGCATACTTCGGACGGGACGAGAGTCTTCAACCCCATCCAGCCTTCTACGCAAGTACCTTCGCCAATCACAACTATCGCCGTGTACGGATTGCCACCAAGCAAGAAGCCTAAGTCAGGCAAGCGTCCGTGGTAGACGTAACATCTTGATTGTAGTGGCCGGTGTCTACACTTTGGCTTGTGCTTGCGTATTGTTGAGTGGGTTGTCTTGGTTTTCTGGGGCGTGTGCATTCTCGTGAGAAGTGACCCGGGTTATTGCAGTTATAGCAGATGACTTCCCGCATATCTCGGCGCTGCCCGCCTCCTCGGTTTTGTCCGTTCCTTGGGGGAAACGGTGGCCGTGGGTTTCCACGATTCGGATCTCCTACTTCTGCAAGGCGTGCGCGGGTTCGGTCCGCCGACGTGTCCATGGCGTTTGGGTCGTATCGTGGCGGTGGGAACCTAGGTGGCGCCCATTGCGGGGCGTATCCACGGTTTTGCTGTGGTCGTGGTGTTGGGGCATTGCGGGGCGTGGTGGCGAGCCCTAGGCGAGCGTGTAGGTGGATGTATTGCTTTTGCCTGCGCAGTGCCGCTTCCTTCCATTCGTTGAAGGTTTGCGGGTCATCCAGCTCGTAGATTTTGGTGAACAGGGCTCTCGGGAGACCCGCCGTGAATCGGTCCAGCGTTTGGCGGTCGTTGAGGCGGTAGTCAGCCTTCTGTGCCAACTGTTCGAAATTGGTGACGTACGAGTCAATGTCATCGCCGATCATCTTAAATCCCTTGGCCAGGGTGGCTTGCGCTTGCTCTTGTTCGAGTACGTTCGAGAAGCGGTCGGAAAATCCTGCAGTCAAGGTGTCCCATAGGAATGGGTCGTATCGGCTGCGTCCTTGATGTAGCTCGTTGTTGAGCCACTGGAGAAATCCGAGCGTCCAATTGGATACTTGCGGGCCTTTGATGAAGCCTAAGAATAACAGGCATCGCCGGTAGACATTGGTCATGATTGGCGCTTCTGAATTCTGTCCCCAGTATATGTGCCACTGCGTGAGGAAGGATTCGTACTCATCTCTGTTTCCGTCGAATATAGTCGGGGTTTCCCCTACTAGCTTGTCTGATCCGTGTTGTGCTCCCGGCGTTGGTCCTGCTGCTGGCGGTGGTGGGGGTGGCAGTCCTCCGCCGAAAGGGTCTCCTCCGCCTCCTCCTCCGAATTGAGGTTGTCTTCCTCCGTGCGGCGGTCTCCTGTCTCCTGGTGGTCCTTGACCAAAGGGTCCTCCACGCCTTCTGGGTGGTGGGGGTCCCCCTGCGCCTGGTGGTGGGTCGGGGACGTCTGGGCCTACTGCTCTGAAGATGGCCGCGTCGTCTGCGGTCATACGGTGTCCCGTTGTTGGGTTGATGGGGCGCAGGTAGGATTCTGCTTCTTCGGTAATTCTCCTGGCTTCTTCGAGGGCTAGATCCTCTTGGGTGATTGTTGCTGTTGCCATGTCTGCAGGTGGGCGTACTTCGATATTCTCGGGTTCGTTGATGTGTAGGGACTCAGCTGTCTGTATTATTTCCCCCACTTCGGATTCTTCGTCGTTGTCAGTTTCTTCGTCGTCTCCGCTCGTTTCGGATGGTGCCGGGGTTCTTGGTTCGGACGTGCTGGGTTCTTCTTCGGGTTGTCCGTCTATGCGTCCCCACTCTTCACGTGTGGGTAGGTTCCTTGCGTCGATGTCGCAGTTGTAGTTTCTTCCTGCGGGTCGTACTGCGTCGTATCGGTTGTCTACGGGGTTCCAAGTGATCTCGACCCAGCACAAATTGTCAAAATTGAACTCAACGGGGCGGTATCGGGTTGGCCCCGACGCGAAGTCTACGAAGTATCCTGTTTCTCCTCGGTATTCTCTCCACCTAGCGGCTCCTAGGAACTGTGTTGGTACGTTGCGGTCTCCTCGTCGTTCGAGGGAGTAAGTCTGAAAATTTCTCCACTGGTCTTGAGTTGTGAACGCCACGATGAAGGATCTTGGTCTTAATGTAACGCCACCACTGGCGTTAGTCCGACTTGGACACGAAAGGGCGCTCACGACTTAGCAGAATATCTCTTCGAGGTCACGTGACCTGATCACGGGATACACGGCGCTTACGGGCACGTGATCCAAGCGTACACTAGGGCAAGTCGTGCCACTAGGTATTCCGATGCTCGATGAAGACGACTTGCTCAGAAGGAGACAAGCGAAGCACGCGTGGGGAGACGAATGAGAGTGGTGAATTGAAGAAGACCAAGATGGCGAATCTTGGTCTTCCTAGGCCACTATTTATACATATTCGAGGCGGCTTTAAAGCTCCTCTCCAATCCGTACGACGAATAGCTAAAGTAGCTCGAACCCTACTATCGCTATCCTAGTTTATGAGTCATGCCACATCGGCATGTGATTGTACTACGTGCTGACTGATCCCCTAGTCCATGACGCATTACGACTTACTAACGTGGTCATATCCGTACAGTAAGCGTCCGTTCCCTTGATCGTGACAACGCAGATAACGGACTGCTTTAGATAAGATATATTGGACTTATGTAGATTAGACTATTATGATCTTTACAATCTCGGACTTTCTTATCTATGACATCACTGTACAAATGACATCATGGACTCCTCTGGACTCCTATTGTATTTCATCCTTGTACTCATGTAGCGGTATGACAACCTCGCTACGTCAAGCTCAAGTGTGAACTGTAGTGAACTGTCTGGTGAGCACACCCAAGCCTGGCGCGGAGATAAATCACGCGCTAACGCACAGTCACAGCGGAGTGGACGAATATCTCAGAGTCTTTATACAAGAACTCAAGACGTCAGTAATCACGCTGTGGCACGCTGAGTGGAGAACCAAGAGGACAAGTTAGATTGGTAGTAAGGAGTACAAGGAGATGCGCACCTGAGTGGAGAACCAAGAGGACAAGTTGGTTCCACTCAGGACGCTACAGGAGGGTTTATATACGCTACTGTGGCTGAGCTTGAACTGAGTCTAAACACTATTACTAAGTGTACAGTAAGACTCCATGACTCAGGAGCTGACGCGTCGTGTCTAATAATAGCGCTATCTATTGTGCTGACTGATGCACTAGTCATGGCGCTGACGCGATGCCTTATCTTGCTGAGTAAAACCTAATACAGCGAGTAAGCGTAAACTACTAAGCGAAGTCTAGAACTATCTAGAAGGTTCCTTCCTTATCTACCAATTGTGTGAGTCCGTACGTAAATGGAATGTGACCGGATTAGGTTGTCCCGTTAAGGGTGCAACTATCCCAGGGTCACGTGCTCAAAGGTGCACATGATGGCAGCATGTGACTAACAATATCTCGTACTTCGGCCCTTTATATCTTCCTCAGATAATTCCGTAAAAATACAGAAAAATAGGGAAAATAATATACGCGTCCATGACATCACCCCCCTTCTTAAGGGTCGACGTCCGCGTTGGCCTCTGTGTACATATGAGATGCTTGCCAAGGCAAGGACGCGTAGATGAGTGCTGCTATTTTTCTAGGTGCACCCGGATTTAAGGAGTGGAACTCCTTGACTTTGTCCGGGGCATGCTCTAGGTTTTTAGCTGGCTCCCAAGTGTCCTCGCCTTCACCGTAGCCCTTCCAGCGAACTAGGTACTTAAGAGTACGACCGAAGAGTTTCGAGTCTCTGATGTGGTCGACTTCGTACTCTTCTTCCCCTTCGACTGTGATGGGTTCAGGTGGAGGTGGCATAAGCCCGTTAACTTCGTTTCCCTTATAAGGGGAGAGGCGGTCTACATGAAATACATCATGGATCCGTAATGCAGGGGGGAGTGCAAGCTTGTAGTCGACGTCACTCTTGACTTCAGTGACTTCAAATGGGCCTAGTTGTTTAGGGCCCAGCTTGGACGACTGCTGGTGTATCTTTATTTGCTTAGCTTGCAGCCAGACTTTGTCCCCGACGTTGAAGACGTATGGTTTGTGTCTTTGTTCAACGTCTGTTTGCATTCGCCTTTTACTTAGGCGTAGAGCTGCCTCTGCGTCCTTTCTTGTGGAAACTAAGTGCTGTAGACGCTTATCGAGCGTCGGGATACCGGTAGGCCTACCAGCGGGGATGGTGAAGTCAGGCGTATAGCCGTATAGTAGCTCAAAGGGGGTGTGCCCCGTGGCTGAGTTGAGTCTACTATTGACCATGAATTCCGCTGTAGGGAGCAGGTCTGCCCAATCATCCTGCCTCTTACTAATGAACAAGCGCAAGTAGACTTCTACTTCTTGATTTTTACGCTCTACCTGTCCATTAGCTTGAGGGTGATAGGCGGTAGTAAGGCCTGCGTCTATCCCTAGTCGCTTGTATAATGCCCGCATGCTCCTTGCAGCAAACTGGGGTCCCCTGTCACTGATGATTTTCTTGGGGATCCCGTGCAAGGGGAAGACTTGCTCGAAGTAGATGGATGCTACCCCATCAGCCGTGATTTGGGACGGTCACTGGAAATAGATGGATCTGTTTTGTATAATGATCCACTATGTTAAGGATCATATCCTTTCCTCATGACATGGGTAGTGGGCCGATTAGATCGACTCCGACTATCTGCCATGGTCCCTCAGGTACTTCCTGTGGCTGAATTATGGCTTTGGGGTGCAGATCTTTGCGATAGCGTTGGCATCGATCGCATCCTTCTACATACGAGCTGATGAAGCCTGCCATGCGTGGCCACCAATAGTAGCGACTGACTAGCTCGATGGTGCCGTTCTTACCAGGGTGACCGGTGGTGATGGAGTCGTGGCATGACTTAACCACATCTCGTCTTAACGTCCGATCATTGGGAACGTACAGTTTCCCCCTATGGTAAACTAGGCCGTCATCTTCCTCCCACATCGCGACTCCATCCATGAGAGCTTTTGGAGCGGTCTTTTGTAAACTTTTGAGACCCTCTATAACTTCTGATTCTCGAATGGAGGCGAGTCTTATGCGATTCCCTAGGGAGTCCACTTCTGGGCGGAAGTGTGCTTGGGCGGCATTGAGGAAATGCTTAGGTTGTAGAACCTGAACCTGGCGGTTATCCTCGTTGTCTCTGATGTGGTCTTTCGAAAATCTACTTAGTGCATCGGCTTGCATAGAGTCTCCCTTCTTATAAGTGATTTTGAAGGCGAAGCGACTTAAATACAGGGCCCATCGGGCCTGTCGACGGTTTAAGTCCTTCATGCTTGCCCACCATTCCATGTTCTTATGGTCGGTGATCACTTCAAAGGAGATGCCTTCGAGGAAGTGTCTCCAGTCCTCTAAGGCGCGGATTAAGCCGAGCATTTCTCTGTCGTAGATTTCGTAGTTGCGCTCTTCTTTGCTCATAGACTGCGAGCGATACGCAACGGGGTGCCAGAGACCATCAGGATACTTTTGAGTAAGTATGCCGCCAGTAGCAAATCCTGAAGCATCGGTTTCGACTCTTGTTGGAAGCTGTGGGTCGTACACCTTGAGAATGGGTTCTCGTACGAAGCTTTCCTTCAAGTGGTCGAATGCCTTCTGCTGTTCGGAATGCCATTGCCATGGAGTGTCCTTCTTCGTGAGGTCATGCAAGGGTCGGGCGATAGCCGCGAAGTCCTTGATGAATCGACCATAGAAGTTGGCGAACCCAATAAATGCTCTGACTTCTCTGAGCGTTGTGGGTGTAGGCCACTCCCTTACTGCAGCGACCTTGCCAGGGTCCATCTGCACTTCTCCGGGACGAATAATCATCCCTAGGTACTCCATTTCCTGCCTTTCAAAGTCGCATTTCTCAGGCTTGAGATAGAGGTCATGTTCTTGCAGTCTCCTGAGCACTTCGCGTACAATCTTGCGATGGTGCTCCAGGGAGTTACTGTAGATGAGGATGTCATCCATGTATACTGCAACCTCTCCTGCTGCGATTAGATCGGCAAAGACGGCGTTCATGAGGGCTTGGAAGGTGGCTGGACTGTTGGTCATTCCGAAGTACATGACCTTTGGTTCGTACAGCCCGCGATTGGTGATTATTGCGCCTTTCCATTCATCTCCGGGTTTGATCCGGATGTTGTGATACCCCCATCTTACGTCGAACTTGGTGAATACCTTTGCTCCTTTCAACCGGTTTATAATGTCTGCGGCGAGCGGCAGTGGATAACGATTCTTAATAGTGATTTTATTGAGACGACGGTAATCTTGCACTAGACGGAGTTTGCCATCCTTTTTCTTAATAAAGAATACTGGTGATGCCATCGGTGACTTAGATGGGACCAGATATCCTTTTGAGATGTGCTCTTGCAAGAATTTGTCGAGTTCCACTTGCTCGCTTGGGGACATAGGATACGTTTTGACCCTCCAGTGTTTAACGGCATCTGGTTCAAGGTCTATAGCGTGATCCCATGGTTGATGCTCAGGGAGCCTTTGGGATTCCTCCTCAGAGAAAACTTTTGCGAAGTCTCTGTAATGCTCCGGTACCATTTCTTCGAAGGTTTTCTTGGGTTTGGAGGCGGTGGCTTTCTCTGCAATTTGCTGAGAATATGTGAAGCCTGCCAAACAGAAAACTTCGTCTTGGACCGTATCGAGCACTTTCTCCGCAAGGAGACGGCGGCGTTCCATTCGGTTCGCCATGATGCGCGTCACCTCTACCTCTAACTCTGGTTGCGCTGTTTCAGCGGTTGAGTTGAGGCGCATAGTGCCTTCCTGCCAATCTATCTGCGGGTTCCTTTGCCTTAGCCATGGTAGTCCCAAGATAACGTTCTCTGGGCCGAGTGAAGTAACTAGGAAGTCGTAACTTTCTTCACTAGGGCCGACTTTTAGAGAGAGTCTGACTTTATGGGTGATACTACCGGCTTCGTTGAGAGTCCCATCTATGTTGTATAGGGTAATGGGACTTGCAAGAGGAACCTGCAACATTTTGTGGCGGTCAGCGTACTTCTTGTCCAGGAACAACGAGGTTGCCCCGGAGTCTACCATTGCTGCTACTTTTACAGTACGATGACATCCTTTTAAATACACAGAAATATGAAAATGTGATTTTTTATCTTTAGTTTCGGGTATAATAGTAGAAGACAGTGCTGCATCAGAAATCATCACGTGCGGCATTGCTTCTGAAGAAGGTGGAGCAAAAGAAACACTACTATTGTTCATCTCCGAGGCAGATGTAGATGTAATAGAATCAGGAAAACAAGAGACTGAACCAACACTACTATCTAACTTACAGGCACGAATCGTATGAATTACAGAAGGTGAGTCCGAAACAAGGCGAGAGCGTAAGCATATATTACAACTACATGAGGCCGAGTCATCTACTGTAGAGGGGCCGGTCGCAGCTATACGCGACCCCTGATCTAAAAAGCCGCTTTGAACGCATCCAGCTGTTCTTGCTGCTTTTCCAACATTCCCAACAACTTCGCCACGTCTGCCTGGGACGTCTGGGCGGGGGAAGTACTTGTGGCGGCTGCTGCCGCAGTATTGGACGACGATGGTGGGCTAGGGGACTCCGTTGTTGCTGCAGCTTTCGCTTTAGCCGGTTTCCCCATTTTCTTGTTCTGGCAGACGTTTGCTCGGTGCCCTGCTCTTTGGCACCAGTTACAGACGTCACGCTCATGGTTTCCATCCTTTTTTGTATGTTCTTTCGAACCACACCCGTAGCATTTTCCTCTCATCCATGCTTGAAACTCGCCCCGAGTTTTGAAGATCTCCTCCTTCGCTCTGTTGCCTTGTTGACGTGTGGCGTCGACTTGCATGGCGTCAGGGTTGGAGGTAGTGTGTTGTGATGACGATGAAGGTTTCCCTTTCTTCTCGCTCTGGCGTTGGCGCAGTCATTGGTCAATGACTTGCGCGCTCTGCTTGAGCTCGTCGTATGTGTTGTGGGGCTTGTCTGTGATGGCGAGGAGGTCCTTGATCTCGTCTGTGAGACCGTCATAGAAGCGGGTGCGGAGGTCGACGATGGACCACCCAGTCTGTCCGGAATACTGCTCGAATATGGATGCATATTCAGCAACCGTCTTCTTTCCTTGTTTTGTTTTCTTTAGCTCTTCTCGAGCTATGTCTTGTATGTCCAGGGGGCTAAACCTGCGGTTGAACTCTTTAACGAAGTCCGACCAGTTTCCTCCGAAGGGAATAGTCCCTTGGTTGGTGGACTCCAAGTATGGGAGTGCCCAGGTTTTAGCGTCCCCTTCCATCAGGTTGAGGGCGGCAGCGATCCACCTGTGTTCGTCTGCGTACCACTTGCTGTCCACTGTATGCCATGTGTTCATGGCGTCCCCTAATGATCCTGCCCAGTTGTGGAATGCGGCAAGGAAATGACGGGCATCCGATGAGGAGCCTTTCCCATCCCAAGGTTTTGGGCAGGCCACTATTTCCTTGTTTTTTCCGTTTCCTGGGCGGGTGGCGGTCGCCGAGGCTACCTGTGCTGTCAGAGCTGTGACTTGTTGTGCGAGGTTGCCGACGGCTATGCCGAGGTGATTGATGAGGTCCAGGCAGTCCTGGACGGTGGGTGGGGGGAGTGGTGTTGGTGGTGCGGCGTGAGGGAGGGTGCTTCCGCTTGGTTGTGACATCTCGTCTAATTTCTTCTGCCTCTCTTTTCGTTCTGCGTCCTCCTGTGCCCTGACGGAATTCTTCTAAGAGAAGGAGTTGTTCGTCTGGTGAGATCTCGTCCCAGTCTTGGATACGAGATATGAACTCCTTTTCTTTTTTAGTTGGAGGAGGGAGGGCGAATTTCGAGCGAGCTCCGCTGGGATACTGAGCTTGTGCTAGACGAGCTGTCTGTTTCCCTTTCTTGGGAGCCACGTTCTTCTTCTTCCCTTATGTGGGAGAGGAGTGGGTGAGGAGGGGTTTCGAGACGAGGGATGAGGTTCGCAGCGATGGCTATCAGCTGCGGGACTGTGAATTCTGTACCGGGGACTGGGATTTCTAGGCCGTAAAGCTCTAGTAGACCGTAACGGTACTCGGGGTCGTGGTAAATTGCCTGCACGTATTGCTCGGCGATGTTACGAGGGGGTAGTTCTAACTGGAACCCCTGGTAATGAATGTTGACACCGTCTTCGTCAATGAAACTTTCGCCTGACTGGGCGAGTGTGGCTTGGGAGGAGGAGTGGGCGGAATGGAAGGATTCTACTGATGCAGTGGGTGATGGTGATGCGTACACTGGGGAGGGGATCCGGTCTTGTTCAGACTGGGTGTCCGGGTGTACGTGCAGCGATGCCGAAGCAGAGGCTGTAGTCTGGGGTGGTGTGATTGAGGCTTGTCTCCTCCTGAAGAGACGACGAAGGCGGGTGCGGACGTTCGCAAATATGTGAGGCAGTTTGAAAATGTGTGAGGTGGATTTGGACGACGGGATACAACGAGCGCGAAACGCTAACTCGAGGGTGGATGGAATGCCCTATCAAGCGAGACCAATACACAGTGATTGTTTCACACTGCGCGAGGCTGCGGCGATAAAGGAACACTCAGGAATAGTGAAGGGTTATGTGTAGAGCTACAAGGCTGTCTGCCTCAGTCTTCTCGACCTGTTGGCTGCCTCTCACGCCGAAGCGCTCTCAAACTTTTCTGGTTGGTACGCGTACAGCTGTCGCAGGCTAGGCCTGGCTGGCTCAATGTCTAACTGCAGCTTATCTGGCGTGGTGACCAGTTCTGCAGCCAGTACCCAGAGGCGTCTACTGATGACCAGATAGACCCAATAAAGGCAAGCACAATGTATGCCGGTTTTACGGACACTACAGTTGTACCACAAATGCACAGATTCTGCTTACGGACTTCCCCAGGCAAAGAGTGAGGTAGATAACACAAGGGACTGATGGTCGTCAACCACCTAAAGGGAAAGTGATAAAACTGGTGAGCGTAGAGCTCAAGAGAGTGATGAGGAACTTGTCCTAATGTAGCGGTATGACAACCTCGCTACGTCAAGCTCAAGTGTGAACTGTAGTGAACTGTCTGGTGAGCACACCCAAGCCTGGCGCGGAGATAAGTCACGCGCTAACGCACAGTCACAGCGGAGTGGACGAATATCTCAGAGTCTTTATACAAGAACTCAAGACGTCAGTAATCACGCTGTGGCACGCTGAGTGGAGAACCAAGAGGACAAGTTAGATTGGTAGTAAGGAGTACAAGGAGATGCGCACCTGAGTGGAGAACCAAGAGGACAAGTTGGTTCCACTCAGGACGCTACAGGAGGGTTTATATACGCTACTGTGGCTGAGCTTGAACTGAGTCTAAACACTATTACTAAGTGTATAGTAAGACTCCATGACTCAGGAGCTGACGCGTCGTGTCTAATAATAGCGCTATCTATTGTGCTGACTGATGCACTAGTCATGGCGCTGACGCGATGCCTTATCTTGCTGAGTAAACCTAAGTACAGCTGAGTAAGCGTAAACTACTAAGCGAAGTCTAGAACTATCTAGAAGGTTCCTTCCTTATCTACCAATTGTGTGAGTCCGTACGTAAATGGAATGTGACCGGATTAGGTTGTCCCGTTAAGGGTGCAACTATCCCAGGGTCACGTGCTCAAAGGTGCACATGATGGCAGCATGTGACTAACAATATCTCGTACTTCGGCCCTTTATATCTTCCTCAGATAATTCCGTAAAAATACAGAAAAATAGGGAAAATAATATACGCGTCCATGACAACTCACTTCCTTTGTTTTATCTTTATTGTGATGTCACTATGATATCATAGTCTAGCCTTTTCTTGTTCTTTGCGCTCTTGTTCTCCTTCTGCACACTCCTTTGTGTCCCTCTATAGAACAACGCTTCTTGTATTGTGTGACTCTGTGTTACTTCTGTTGTACTAGTGTCACCCCTCTGTATAGTATAAGTAGAGTACCCTGTACGCTCTGGCACCACACCAGTTCCTCATCTGTTGTGTGCCAGGTATGTTTCCTATTCCTGTATAACTACCAGTTCCTCATCTGTTGTGTGCCAGACACCCCATCTGCTTCACCTGCAAGATTACTCTGTTGCTGCTTCCAGTCACCTTCTATATCTCACCACAGTGTACCCAGTCACTGTGAGTATAGTCCTTTATGTGCACTGTTCATCACATAGGCTACTACTCGGCGACACTCAACGAAGCAGAGCGAAACTACGACATCTACGACCTCGAGCTACTAGCCATCGTCAAAGCCTTCCGCCATTGGCGACCCCTACTCGCAGGATCGCCACACAAAACCAAAGTGTTCTCTGACCACCTCAACTTGCAATACTGGCGGTCCCCACAACGAATAAGCAGACACATCGCAAGGGAAGTACTGGAACTCTCCGAGTATGACTTCGAGATTCACCACATCAAAGGCACAGCAAACGGAAGGGCCGACGCACTGTCCCGAAGGCCGGACTACAACCAAGGAGACAACGACAACAAGGACGTAGTAGTCCTCCCCGACGTGCTCTTTGTATGAGCCACGAACGTCGAAGCAATCATGCCAACAACCCTGACAATACAATCCGAAGAAATGGAAAGGCCAGACGCCGCGTACCATCAGGACGAAGACTACCTCCGCCCTTGGATAGATGCCCACCGACTAAAGAAGATCAAAGGCACCTGGTACAAGGATGGAAGGAGGGTGGTGACGGGCGGACTACACGACAAGAGAAGTATCATCTCCGCCCATCATACACCACCAGTTTACGGACACCCGGGCATTAACAAGACCTCGCAATTAGTCAAACGCTCCTACTGGTGGCCAAACCTTGTCCAAGACGTGCTGGACTACGTGAAAGGATGCGCAGAGTGTCAGAGACACAAGGCGAACAACCGACCAACCCGAGCACCACTGTCCCCGATCTATCCAAACCCTGAAGCGCTCCCTTTCGAAACCATCGCCCTTGACTTCATCACCAAACTACCTCGATCGCAGGGATTCGACTCAATCCTCACCATCACAGACCACGACTGCACGAAGGCGGCCGTCTTCATCCCCTGCCAGGAAGAGATCACTGCGGAAGGAACTGCTGCCCTATACGCTAAGCACGTCTTCTTACGGTTTGGACTCCCCTCCAAGGTGATCAGCGACAGAGACCCACGTTTCGCGTCCAAATTCACGCGCGAACTATGCAAGATACTAGGCATCTCACAGAACGTCTCCACTGCCTACCACCCTTGCACAGATGGGCAGTCCGAGCGAACCAACCAGTGGCTAGAACAGTACCTCCGCTTTTGGACCAACGAGCGGCAAGATAACTGGGCGGCCTACCTCCCTATAGCGGAATTCACGCACAATAACTGGCCCCACGAGACCACAAGGAAGTCCCCTTTCTACCTCCTAATGGGGTACAACCCACGCGCTGATTGGCTCGATAGGCCATCACCCATCCCCCAGGTGGCGCTGAGAATAGATCAATTCCAGGAAGCCAGGACACAGGCCAAAACGCTCCTTATCAAGGCACAAAAGTCATGGGTCAAACACAAAGATACGCCCAGATACAAAGAAGGCGACCTCATGTGGCTGGAAGGACGCCACCTACGGACTAACCAACCAACCACAAAGCTTGCACCCAAGAGGCATGGCCCTTTCCAAGTCATAGAGGTGATGTCCCCTGTCAACTACCGCCTCGAACTTCCCACACAGTGGAGCATCCATCCGGTGTTCCATACCGATCTTCTCACCAGATATCATGAGACCGTGACACACAGACCTAACTATCAGCGCCCACCCCCAGATTTGGTAGATGGTGAAGAAGAATACGAGGTAGAGAAGATTCTAGACTCGCGAAGATTCGGAAGAACTCGGAAACTCCAGTACCTTGTGAAATGGAAGGGATACCCTGACTCGGAGAATCAGTGGGTCGACTGGAGCGAAGTGTTTGCCGACCAGGCCATCAGGGACTTCAGGGCGCTGAACCCCACAAGGGAAACACACATAAAAGAGGTCCACTACGAGCTAAGTCCCCCAGCAATCCCTGCTACACTCTCCCATCCTGTCTACCTCCGCTCAATGTCTTCCTGCTCGCTCCCGTCTCACTCCACCATCATCGCCGTCACCGAGGCCCTTGCCACAACCCATGGGCCCGCCACCCGCGAGGACGCCATTGCCGTCCTCTGAGCCTTCCCAGACCCTACCATCGGGGGGACAGCCGACTCCCCCGGTGCGCAGCCTCTTACCAGTGAGGCGGTCACCGAAGAAGGCGAGCACACCCTACTCGAGGGCCCGGCCACAGATAGCCGCCTTCAACACCTTGACGGACACGGTGACGTTGAACCTGTCCAGGTACCACACCGAATTCGGGCCCGTGCGGCCATGGAAGGAGGTGGCGAGGGACTGGAAGGACGAGCAACTATGGAGGGCACAGATGAAGCTGGTGGAGTTGCGATATCGGCGAAAGCTGATGAGAACTGGGGGCGGGACGAGGACGACCCCAATGACTACCCAGCTACGCACCCCCACATCCTATCCACCACAGATACTGACGACCCCCGGGAGACTCCCTACACCCTCAACACCGATGGATCCCCCATGTACAAGCGGGACCTCGGAGTGCTCGGCGGTCCCACTCACCAACCCCTCGCCGTCATCAACACACGCGTCCCCGCTGGCTTCAAGGCCAACAAGGGGGCAGATTACATACCGTTCCGCATTGTCTCCCCCGACGGGGTTGAGCGCGAGGCCCGCTATCACCAAGTCATCATGGGGCCCGACCCAATGATCATTGGTATCATCGACGAGTCAGACAAGGTCTACGCTCGCCCCCTCTACACTGCCCCCTGCTATAACTATGGCGGGAAGCCCATGTACCCAGCGGCGGACATGGTCCTCTTCAGCGAGGCCTTCGAGGATCGGGCACGTGTCGATCGCTGCCTCGAGTCCATGCACGACCTCTCCCTCACCGCGGAGGTCTATCGCTACCGCCACGCCCAGCGGGAGGAGGAGCGCGTCAACCAGAGGATCGACGACCTCATCGCGGCGTTGGGGGAGATCTCGGGCAAGGTGACAGGAAGTTGACGCCGGCTGGAGATGGCCAATGCCATGGAGCGTATCGAGGACGAGGCGGGCACCATGGTGGACTACGAGCTGACGAAGAAGAAGAAGGCACGCAGGGGCAGGAAGATTGGGGAGCAACCACCGCGCACGCGAGTCAGGTACAAGGAGGAAGGCTTTGGAGCGTCGGGGCGTCGCACCTGAAAAGGGGGTGATGTTGCGATCGGACTCATCGGTACGGACTACAGACTCATGGGGTTCTGACTACCCTAGTATTAGTCAGGGACAGTCGTCTCAGTCAGCCTTATCGGCTGTGTTATCACATGTACTCGCTATCGGACTTGACTCATACCTAGGACGGTTGTAGTAGGGTTCGAGCTACTATCGCTACTGGGTACCTTACGTTCAGGAGGAGCTTCAAAGCTCCTCGTCAATTGTATATCTAGTTGGCTGTACGAAGACCAAGCTCCTTAGCTTGGTCTTCTTGAATCACCATCGCACTTCTCCAATCTCTCCTCCTTTGTCTTATTCTCTTCGTCTGTCTGCTAGTACGCCTGTCTTTTGTAAGACAGATCGCCCGACGACTTGTACACCTGGTGGACGTCGCCCCAGTGCCCGAGACGATCACGTTCCTACTAAGGACGTGTATCTATATTCGCTAAGTCGCCTCCACTACAAGGCCACTCTGTCACCGCTCAAGTCGAGCATCGTTAGGACAGACCTAACGCAACACACCCCATCGCATACCACTCCAAGTCTCTACAGCCTGCCGAACGGAACTATGAAATCCATGATAAAGAACTCCTTGCTATCATCCGCGCCCTGGAAATTTTTCGCCACTACCTTGAAGGACGCAAAGACACCCTCGAAATTTGGTTGGACCATGGGAATTTGGTCTATTTCTCCACGAAACAGAAACTTACGCGGCGCCAAGCACGTTGGGCCCTCTTCCTATCACGTTTCAAGTTCACCATTGTCCACAAACCTGGTACCCAAAATAAGTCGGATGCCCTGTCCAGGCGTCCAGACCTTAAAGAGGGGATAGCTCACGAAGAAAATGATCGTGTGCTCCTGGATACCAAATTTTTCGCAATCCACGCAGTCCGACCCACAACAATCACAGTCCAAGGAAACACCACGTTACGACAACAAATCAAGAACACTCAAGAATACGACAAAGAAGTTAGCCTTGCCTTAGAAACCCTTCTAAAGAATGGCCCTAGATCCCTCACAAAGGGCTTAGAAGATTGGAACTTAGAAGATGGAATCATCCTGTACAAAGGACAAGTATACGTCCCCAAGAATGAAGGTCTCCGAAGAGAAATAGTCAAGCAATACCATGACCATCTTGCCACGGGACACCCTGGAAGATGGAAGACCTACGAACTAATTTCACGAGAATTCTGGTGGCCAGGCATGTCCACCTTTGTCAAGAGCTATGTGGACGGATGTGCCACTTGCCAAGCAACAAAAGTTAAACCAAGAAACCAAGTACCCCTGCAACCAAATCAAGTCCCTAACGAAATTTGGGAAATAATCACTATGGACTTCATCACGGATCTCCCCACGTCACAAGGATACAATTCACTATTCGTTGTAGTGGATCGTCTCAGTAAAGCAACAATAATTGCTCCATGTAACAAGACCATCACTGCCGAAGGAACATCCAAGTTATACTTAGAACAAGTCTGGAGACGAACGGGTCTACCACACCAAGTAATATCTGATAGAGGACCACAATTTGCTTCCAAAGTAATGCAAGAAGTTTGGAGCAAATTAGGCGTCAAGTCAACCATGTCTACAGCATTTCATCCACAAACAGATGGAGAAACAGAACGCGTCAACCAAGAACTAGAACAATATCTACGCGTCTTTTGTAGTTTCCAAGTCGACAACTGGGTAGAACTAATACCCTTCATGGAATTCGCTCACAACGCAAGACAACACAGCGCCACAGGAAAATCACCCTTCGAGATCTGGTACGGCTACAAACCAGAATTCATTCCACCAGTCAACTTTGCGTCCAAAATACCCACAGTAGAAGAACGCCTTCATTCCCTAGAACAAATTCGCATTGAAGTATCTGCTGCACTAAAGGTAGCAGCCGAAGTCATGAAAAATACCCATGTATCCACGGCCACCTACGTACCCCAACTGGGCGACCAAGTTTGGTTAGAAGGAACCAATATCCACACCACGCACCCCAAGGCCAAACTAGCCCCTAGACGACATGGACCATTCAAAGTCATATCCGCGTGGGGAGTTAATTGTAAACTCCAGTTGCCCAAAGCTTGGAAGATCCATCCAGTGTTCCATATATCCCTTGTATCCCCCTACAACGAAACCACAGCCCATGGACCCAATTTCACCAGACCACCCCCAGAAATAGTCCAAGGAGAGGACGAGCACTATGAAGTAGAAACGGTCCTCCAATCAAGGCTCTCTCCGAACAAGAGAGGCATACAATACCTAGTGAAGTGGAAAGGATACCCTTCTTCAGAAAACTCCTGGCTCCCAGCCTCACAAATGAAACACGCCCAGGACCTTGTTCGACAATTTCACCACAAGAATCCACGAGCACCCAAACTCAGAACCTTGATGGTTGCTGAACGGTGCAGCAACCCCTTAAAGAGGGGATACTGTCACGAACCTGTAAACTTGGGTCGTGACTTGAGCGTCTAAGACCGGTCCGCGCCAGCCTGGTCTTATGTAATCAATTTCCTAAAGGGGAAATCCGAAGTCGGAGTTCCAAATTCATACTCCGACGGTCACGTGATTATCCTATGTTTACCAAGTCACCTGACGACTGAAAGTTGTACCACTCTTTGGATTAATCCTATTGGACTGTGGAGCAGTCACACCACTATGACGCAATCTTGCGCAATCGACTGCGGAGCAGTCGTACAATACCTACGATTATTCTGATTGGTTGATATACTTAGAACCCTTCCAGAACCTTCCATTGCGCAGCACCTGTGGGAAGTAGTAAGCCTCCCCTAAAGTACGCACAGACCATGTACCCAGGTATATAAGCTAGAGCAATAGAACGGACAGTCCCTCAGACTGTCCACTTGTGACTCCCACTTGGATAACCCTCTAGTGCCTTTCTTCGCTATTAACCATAGCTTGGATTCGCAATCTCATTGTTATCCTCGTTCTAGCCAAGTTCCTCCAAGTTTTCCCTACCGTCTTCATCGTTCCTCGCGTTCCTCGTCAGCCAAGTGTCTTGCAAGAACACTCTGAGTGAGTGTTCATCACACTTTCCTTGTTCTATACGCCTTGTTCTCCAGAACAGTACACTCCTTTGTCCACTTGTAGAACAATGTGTCTTGTATTTACTGTGACCAGCTGTTACCTGCGTCACCCTGTATTTTGTATAAGTAGTGCAGCTTGTATGCTCCTGGTCCACATCAGTTCTCATCTGTTGTGTGCCAGGTATGTCTCCTCTCCTGTAATATTATCAGTTCTCATCTGTTGTGTGCCAGACACCCATCTGCTTCACCTGCAAGATCCACTCTGTTTGTTACAATTTCCACCTTACTATATGACATGTTCTGTCTGCCTTCTTGCTCCGCCTCGTGTTCGCATGTACTTTTACCCGTGACCCGTTCTGATTCATTCTCTGACTCTTATCTTGCACCGACCCCATGACCGTAGGGAAGCCAGACTTATGACTTCTAGGACCCGCTGACGTCATTTGAGCCCCGCGTGCCCCCGCGGGGTTCCCTTGTACTTCTTATGGACTTCCCCTTCATACTTCCTTATTAGCTCGCTGAGGCCAGTACCTCAGGATCGCGCCATGTGTTTGTACCTTACAAACACCCTGTACTAGTATATAAGTCACGCCCTACCTAGCTTGTACGGTAGACTTGACTTCTTGTGTAATACCACAATCGTCTTTGCCTCACGAACGACTTTGACTCGCCATTGCGCTTGAGTCCTCCTTTTGCTCGCCTTTTCGCTTGAGCCTCGACTTCCCGCTACTATCCTTGTGTCCCTGGGAGACCAAGTGATACTTGTTCACCATCGAACTGAACCCTAACCGGTTCACGCCTTGCCAATCCTGTTGACTTGCTGAAGTACACGTCGTACTTAACGCCCCTGTGGTGGCGTTACACTGTTGCTGCATTCCAGCTTACCCTCATATCTCACCACAGTCACCTTTGCCACTGTGAGTATTGATGAACAGTGCACATGAAGGGACTATACTCACAGTGACAAAGTAGACTGTGGTGAGATACAGAGTGTGGCTGGAAGCAGCAACAGAGTAATATCAAGCAAGTGAAGCAGATGTAGAGTCTGGCACACAACAGATGAGAACTGATGTTTATACATGAGAGGAGACATACCTGGCACACAACAGATGAGAACTGATGTGGACCAGGAGCGTACAAGTTACACTACTTATACAAAATTACAAGGTGACGCAAGTAACACTGTGTAGCGGTATGACACCTCGCTACGTTGAGTTCAAGTGTGAAGGGATAGGTGAACTGTCAGGTGAGCACACTCAACCCGAACGTGGAGATAAATCACGCGCCAAGCGTGCAGTCAATGCGGAGGGGACTAAAGCTTAGATCCTTTATACAAGGATACAGATAGTCAGTGATCACGCAGTGGCACGCTGAGTGGAGAACCAAGAGGACAAGTTAGGATTGAAGTGGAGTAAGGAGTACAGTGGATACGCACCTGAGTGGAGAACCAAGAGGACAAGTTGGTTCCACTCAGGATGCTACAGGAGAGTTTATATACGCTACTGGAGCTGAGCTTAAACTGAGTCTAAACACTATTACTAAGTGTACAGTAAGACTCCATGACTCAGGGGCTGACGCGTCGTGTCTATTAATAGCGCTTTCTATTGTGCTGACTGATGCACTTGTCATAGCGCTGATGCGTTGCCTTATCTTGCTGAGTAAAACCTAATACAGCGAGTAAGCGTAAACTACTAAGCGAGTTCTAGAACTATCTAGAATGTCCCTTCCTTATCTACCAATCGCGAGGGTCCATACGTAAATGGGATGTGACCGGGTTGGGTTGTCCTTTTAAGGGTGCAACTGTCCCAGGGTCACGTGCTTATAGGTGCACATTGTCATGGACGCGTATATTTATTTCCCTATTTTTCTGTATTTTTACAGAATTATTTAGAGGAAAGATAAAGGGCCAAAGTACGAGAATTTGTCAGTCACATGCCGCCATCATGTGCACCCCTAAGCACGTGACCATGGGATAGTTGCACCCTTAACGGGACAACCCAACCCAGTCACATTCCACTTACGTACGGACTCATATGATTGGTAGATAAGGATGGAACGTTCTAGATAGTTCTAGACATCGCTTAGTAGTTTACGCTTACTCGCTGTACTAGGATTTACTCAGCAAGATAAGGCATCGCGTCAGCGCTATGACAAGTGCATCAGTCAGCACAATAGACAGCGCTATTATTAGACATGACGCGTCAGCTCCTTTGAGTCATGGAGTCTTACTGTACACTTAGTAATAGTGTTTAGACTCAGTTTAAGCTCAGCTAATGTAGCGTATATAAACCCTCCTGTAGCGTCCTGAGTAGAACCAACTTGTCCTCTTGGTTTCTACTCAGGTGCGTCTTAACACTGTATTCCTCACCCTCTCCAATCTAACTTGTCCTCTTGGTTTCTACTCAGCTTACCACTGCGTGACATTGCAAGTTGTGCTCCTGCGTAAGGATCACCATTGACTTAGCGCACTCCGCAGTGACTGTAAGTTCGGCGCGTGATTTATCTCCACGCTAGGCTTGAGTCCTGAAGGCCTGACAGTTCACTTCAACAATCTTTCACTTGAGCTTAGCGTAGCGAGGTGTCATACCGCTACATTAGGACAAGTTCCTTCCCACTCTCTTGAGCTCCACGCTCACCAGTTTTATCATTTTCCCTCTAGGTGGTTGACAACCATCAGTCCCTTGTGTTATCTACCTCACTCTTTGCCTGGGGAAGTCCGTAAGCAGAATCTGTGCATTTGTGGTACAACTGTAGTGTCCGTAAAACTGGCATACATTGTGCTTGCCTTTATTGGGTCTATCTGGTCATCAGTAGACGCCTCTGGGTACTGGCTGCAGAACTGGTCACCACGCCAGATAAGCTGCAGTTAGACATTGAGCCAGCCAGGCCTAGCCTGCGACAGCTGTACGCGTACCAACCAGAAAAGTTTGAGAGCGCTTCGGCGTGAGAGGCAGCCAACAGGTCGAGAAGACTGAGGCAGACAGCCTTGTAGCTCTACACATTTCCCTACACCATTCCTGAGTGTCCCTTTATCGCCGCAGCCTCGCGCAGTGTGAAACAATCACTGTGTATTGGTCTCACTTGATAGGGCATTCCAGTCACCCTCGAGTTAGCGTTTCGCGCTCGTTGTATCCCATCGTCCAAAAAACCACCTCACACATTTTCAAACTGCCTCGCATATTTGCGAATGTCCGCACCCGCCTTCGTCATCTCTTTAGGAGGAGACAAGCTTCTATCACACCCCCACATACTACAGCCTCTGCTTCGGCATCGCTGCACGTACACCCGGACACCCAGTCTGAACAAGACCAGATCCCCTCCCCAGTGTACGCATCACCATCACCCACTGTTTCCGAAGAATCATTCCACTCCACCCACTCCTCCTCCCAAGCTACACTCGCCCAGTCAGGCGAAAGCTTTATTGACAAAGACGGTGTCAACATCCGTTACCAGGGGTTCCAGCTAGAACTACCCCCTCATAACATCGCCGAGCAATACGTACAGGCAATCTACCATGACCCTGAGTACCGTTACGGGTTACTAGAGCTCTACGGCCTAGAAATCCCAGTCCTCGGCACAGAATTTACAGTCCCGCAGCTGATAGCCATCGCTGCAAACCTCATCCCGCGTCTCGAATCACCTCCTCACCCGCTCCTCTCCCACATAAGGGAAGACGAAGAACGTGGCTCCCAAGAAAGGGAAACAGAAAGCTCGTCTAGCACAAGCTCAGTATCCCAGCGGAGCTCGCTCGAAATTCGCCCTCCCCCCTCCAACTAAAAAAGAAAAGGAGTTCATATCTCGTATCCAAGACTGGGACGAGATCTTGCCAGACGAACAACTCCTTCTTTTAGAAGAATTCCGTCAGGCACAGGAGGAAGCAGAACGAAAGGAGAGACAGAAGAAACTAGACGAGATGTCACAACCAAGTGGAAGCACCCTCCCTCACGCCACACCACCCACACCACTCCCCCCTCCCACAGTCCAGGACTGTCTGGACCTCATTAACCACCTTGGCATAGCCGTCGGTAACCTAGCGCAACAAGTCACAGCCCTGACAGCGCAGGTGGCCTCGGCAACCGCCACTTGCCCAGGAAATGGAAAAAACAAGGAAATAGTGGCCCGCCCCAAAGCCTGGGATGGGAAAGGCTCCTCGTCGGACGCCCGTCATTTCCTTGCCGCCTTCCACAACTGGGCAGGATCACTAGGGGACGCCATGAACACATGGCATACAGTGGATAACAAGTGGTACACGGACGAGCACAGATGGATCGCTGCCGCCCTCAATCTGATGGAAGGGGACGCCAAAACCTGGGCACTCCCATATCTGGAGTCCGCCAACCAAGGGACCATCCCCTTCGGAGGCAATTGGTTGGACTTCGTCAAGGAGTTCAACCGCAGGTTTAGCCCCCTGGACGTCCAAGACATAGCTCGAGAAGAGCTAAAGAAAACAAAACAAGGCAAAAAGACGGTTGCCGAATATGCATCCATATTCGAGCAGTACTCTGGACAGACCGGGTGGTCCATCGTCGATCTCCGCACCCGCTTCTATGACGGTCTCACAGATGAGATCAAAGACCTCCTCGCCATCACCGACAAGCCCCATAACACATATGACGAGCTCAAGCAAAGCGCGCAAGTCATCGATCAACGACTGCGCCAACGCCAGAGCGAGAAGAAAGGAAAATCTTCATTGTCGACACCACACACTACCTCCAACCCTGATGCTATGCAAGTTGACGCCACGCGCCAGCAGGGCAATAAGCCGAAGGAGGAGATCTTTAAAACTCGGGGCGAGTTCCAACTATGGATGAGAGGGAGATGCTACGGGTGTGGTTCAAAGGAACACACAAAAAAGGATGGAAACCATGAGCGCGACGTCTGCAACTGGTGCCAAAGAGCAGGGCACCGAGCAAACGTCTGCCAAAACAAGAGAATGGGGAAACCAGCTAAGGCGAAAGCTGCAGCAACAACGGAATCCCCTAGTCCACCATCGTCGTCCAATACTGCGGCAGCAGCCGCCACAAGTACTTCCCCCGCCAAGACGTCCCAGGCAGACGTAGCGAAGTTGTTGGGAATGATAGAAAGGCAGCAAGAACAGCTGGATGCGTTCAAGGCGGCTTTTTAGATCAGGGGTCGCGTGTAGCTGCGACCGACCCCTCTACAGTAGATGACTCGGCCTCATGTAGTTGTAATATATGTTTACACTCTCGCCCCGTTTCGGACTCACCTTCTGTAATTCATACGACTCATGCCTGTAAGTTAGATAGTAGTGTTAGTTCAGCTTCTTGTTTTCCTGATCCTATCACATCTACATCTGCCTCGGAGATGAACAATAGTAGTGTTTCTTTTGCTCCACTTTCTTTAGAAGCAATGCCGCACATGATGATTTCTGATGCAGCACTGTCTTCTACTATTATTCCTGAAACAAAAGATAAAAAATCACACTTTCATATTTCTGTGTATTTAAAAGGACGTCATCGTACTGTAAAAGTAGCAGCAATGGTAGACTCTGGGGCAACTTCATTGTTCCTGGACAAAAGGTACGCTGACCGCCACAAGATGTTGCAGGTTCCTCTTGCAAGTCCCATCACCCTATACAATATAGATGGGACTCTCAACGAAGCCGGTAGTATCACCCATAAAGTCAGACTCTCCCTGAAAGTTGGCCCTAGTGAAGAAAGTTATGACTTCTTAGTCACTTCACTCGGCCCAGAGAACGTCATTTTGGGACTACCATGGCTAAGGCAAAGGAACCCGCAAATAGATTGGCAGGAAGGCACTATGCGCCTTAACTCGACCACTGAAACAGCGCCACCAGAGTTAGAGGAAGAGGTGACGTGCATCATGGCGAACCGGATGGAACACCGCCGTCTCCTTGCGGAGAAAGTGCTCGACACGGTCCAAGACGAAGTTTTCTGCTTGGCAGGCTTCACATACTCTCAGCAGATTGCCGAGAAAGCCACCGCTGTAGCGGTATGACACCTCGCTACGTCAAGCTCAAGTGTAACTAGAAATAAGGTGAACTGTCAGGTGAGCACACCCAAGCCTGGCGCGGAGATAAATCACGCGCTAACGCACAGTCACGGCGGAGGGACAGTTTAACTTAGAGTCTTTATGCAAGAGCTCAAAACGTCAAGGTCACGCCGTGGTACACTGAGTGGAGAACCAAGAGGACAAGTTCAGATTGGAGAGTAAGGAGTACAAGGAAGATACGCACCTGAGTGGAGAACCAAGAGGACAAGTTGGTTCCACTCAGGACACTACAGGAGGGTTTATATACGCTACTGGAGCTGAGCTTTAATTGAGTCTGAACACTATTACTAAGTGTATAGTAAGACTCCATGACTCAGGAGCTGACGCGTTGTGTCTAATAATAGCGCTATCTATTGTGCTGACTGATGCACTTGTCATAGCGCTGACGCGATGCCCTTATCGTGCTGAGTAACTAGGTTCAGTGTGTAAGCGTAAACTACTAAGCGTGGTCTAGAACTATCTAGAATGTTCCTTCCTTATCTACCAATCGTGTAAGTCCGTACGTATATGGGATGTGACCGGATTGGGTTGTCCCGTTAAGGGTGCAACTATCCCAGGGTCACGTGCTTAAAGGTGCACATGATGGCGGCATGTGACTAACGATATCTCGTACTTCAGCCTTTTATATCTCCCTTAGATAATTCCGTAAAAATACAGAAAAATAGGGAGAGTAATGTACGCGTCCATGACATCACCCCCCTTCTTAAGGGTCGACGTCCACATTGGCCTCTGTGTACATATGAGATGCTTGCCAAGGCAAGGACGCGTAGATGAGAGCGGCTATTTTTCTAGGTGCGCCCGGGTTCGAGGAGTGGAACTCCTTGACTTTGTCCGGGGCATGCGCTAGATTTTTGGCTGGCTCCCAAGTGTCCTCGCCTTCACCGTAACCTTTCCAGCGAACTAGGTACTTAAGAGTACGACCGAAGAGTTTGGTATCTCTTATATGGTCGACTTCGTACTCTTCTTCCCCTTCGACTGTGATGGGTTCGGGTGGAGGTGGCATAAGCCCATTAACTTCGTTTCCCTTATAAGGGGAGAGGCGGTCTACATGAAATACATCATGGATCCGTAATGCAGGGGGGAGTGCAAGCTTGTAGTCGACGTCACTTTTGACTTCAGTGACTTCAAATGGGCCTAGTTGTTTAGGGCCCAGTTTGGACGACTGCTGGTGTATTTTTATTTGCTTAGCTTGCAACCAGACTTTATCCCCGACGTTGAAGACGTATGGTTTGTGTCTCTGTTCAACGTCTGTTTGCATTCGCCTTTTACTTAGGCGTAGAGCTGCCTCTGCATCCCTTCTTGTGGAAACTAAGTGCTGTAGACGCTTATCGAGCGTTGGGATACCGGTAGGCCTACCAGCGGGAATGGTGAAGTCAGGCGTATAGCCATATAGTAGCTCAAAGGGGGTGTGCCCCGTGGCTGAGTTGAGTCTACTATTGACCACGAATTCCGCTGTAGGGAGCAGGTCTGCCCAATCATCCTGCCTCTTACTAATGAACAAGCGCAAGTAGACTTCTACTTCTTGATTTTTGCGCTCTACCTGTCCATTAGCTTGAGGGTGATAGGCGGTAGTAAGACCTGCGTCTATCCCTAGTTGCTTATATAGTGCCCGCATGCTCCTTGCAGCAAACTGGGGTCCTCTATCACTGACGATTTTCTTGGGGATCCCGTGCAAGGTGTTACGTTTTCCCTCAAGCGCCCTCGCACGTGACCGTGGGAGAATCGGAGATTGCCGAAGGCTCCGTCAAAGCTCATAACTTCAACGAAGTTATGAAGCGAGCAGTCCGGCATCTGCCGAAGAAGACGATGTTTGGCCGTCACGTGACCTGGCACGTGACCTGCTTCTAGAACGTTCCAGAAGAGCCCGGATGAGCACGTGCCCGGGTTGGCTTGTGATTATGGACCGGTAACGTGTAGTTGCCGATGGACATGTGTTATGACGTCATGGGTCTAGCCCTGCCTCGTGTTAATGACTCACAGTGACTCGTGCCAAGAGCGCCTTATGCCATTGGCTAGTAGATCCGGTTGTATTAGGGTTCATGACTCATGATGACTCGGTATTAGGTTCAGGCTGAGCTTGAAAGCTCCCTGGACAGGTATAAGTAGTAGAGCTGAGCGTCCCTAAGACGCCAGCTTTAGAACATCTTGGATTCCCCCTTCCCCTCCAATCCATCTTGCCTCCTAGTCATGTAGTTGCCGCACTGTGCTGTCCTGCCGGTGTGTGCTGTATGCTACCTCTGAGCTTTGAGTGCTGCTTGTACTTCTGCTCCTCAGCGTGCCCTCGGAGCCTGTCCCGCCGCTGCGACCTCTTCCTCTCCTCTATTATATCCACTCCCACTACAGTCGTGCTGTTTGCCGACTCTGTCTTTCATTACCACGTGTAACGCCTCCAAACGTTACGACTTCGGCTAGTGTCAGTGTTCGACGACAAGAACCAAGTCGGTTACAACGAACGGGCCGGAAGGACCGTTACACAAGGGGAAGACTTGCTCGAAGTAGATGGATGCTACCCCATCAGCCGTGATTTGGGACGTCACTGGAAATAGATGGATCTGTTTTGTATAATGATCCACTATGTTGAGGATCATATCCTTTCCACGTGACATGGGCAGGGGGCCGATTAGATCAACTCCGACTATCTGCCATGGTCCCTCAGGTACTTCTTGTGGCTGAATTATGGCTTTGGGGTGTAGATCTTTGCGGTAGCGTTGGCATCGATCGCATCCTTCTACGTATGAGCTAATGAAGCCTGCCATGCGTGGCCACCAATAGTAGCGACTAACTAGCTCGATGGTGCCGTTCTTACCAGGGTGACCGGTGGTGACAGAGTCATGGCATGACTTGACCACGTCTCGTCTTAATGTCCGGTCGTTGGGAACATACAGTTTCCCCTTGTGGTAGACTAGGCCGTCATCTTCCTCCCACATCGCTACTCCGTCCATGAGAGCTTTTGGAGCGGTCTTTTGTAAGCTTTTAAGACCCTCTATTACTTCTGCTTCTCGAATGGACGCGAGTCTTATGCGATTCCCTAGGGAGTCCACTTCTGGGCGGAAGTGTGCTTGGGCGGCATTGAGGAAATGCTTAGGTTGTAAAACCTGAACCTGGCGGTTATCCTTGTTGTCTCTGATATGGTCTCTCGAGAATCTACGTAATGCATCGGCCTGCATAGAGTCTCCCTTTTTGTAAGTGATCTTGAAGGCAAAGCGACTTAAGTACAGTGCCCATCGGGCCTGTCTACGGTTTAAGTCCTTCATGCTTGCCCACCATTCCATATTCTTATGGTCGGTGATCACTTCAAAGGAGATGCCTTCGAGGAAGTGTCTCCAGTCCTCTAGGGCGTGAATTAAGCCGAGCACATCTGCGAAACTGGTACCTGTCAAAGCTGTCAGGGACCGGTCCAGACCGGTCCAGACAGCTTTTGACACCCTCCACTTTTACAGATGCATTTCTCTGTCGTAGATTTCATAGTTGCGTTCTTCTTTGCTCATAGACTGTGAGCGATATGCAACGGGGTGCCAGAGACCATCAGGATACTTCTGAGTGAGTATACCGCCAGTAGCAAATCCTGAAGCGTCGGTTTCGAGTCTTGTTGGAAGCTGTGGGTCGTACACTTTGAGAATGGGTTCTCGTACGAAGCTTTCCTTCAAGTGGTCGAAAGCCTTTTGCTGTTCAGAATGCCATTGCCATGGAGTGTCCTTCTTCGTGAGGTCATGCAAGGGTCGGGCGATAGCCGCGAAGTCCTTGATGAATCGATGATAGAAGTTGGCGAACCCAATGAACACTCTAACCTCTTTGAGCGTTGTGGGTGTGGGCCACTCCCTTACTGCAGCGACCTTGCCGGGGTCCATCTGCACTTCTCCGGGACGGATTATCATTCCCAGGTACTCCATTTCTTGCCTTTCAAAGTTGCATTTCTCTGGTTTGAGATAGAGGTCGTGTTCTTGCAATCTCCTTAGCACCTCGCGTACGATTTTGCGGTGGTGTTCTAGAGAGTTGCTATAGATGAGGATATCATCCATATATACAGCGACCTCTCCTGCTGCGATCAGATCAGCAAAGACGGCGTTCATGAGGGCTTGGAAGGTGGCTGGGCTGTTGGTCATACCGAAGTACATGACCTTTGGCTCGTACAGCCCGCAATTGGTGATAATAGCACCCTTCCATTCGTCTCCGGGTTTAATCCGGATATTGTGATAGCCCCATCTTACGTCGAACTTGGTGAAGACCTTAGCTCCTTTCAACCGATTTATAATGTCTGCGGCGAGTGGTAGTGGATAACGATTCTTAATAGTGATTTTATTAAGACGACGGTAATCCTGCACTAGACGGAGTTTGCCGTCCTTTTTCTTTATAAAGAATACTGGCGATGCCATCGGTGACTTAGATGGGACCAGGTATCCTTTTGAGATGTGCTCTTGCAGGAATTTGTCGAGTTCCACTTGCTCGCCTGGGGACATGGGATATGTTTTGACCCTCCAGTGTTTAACGGCATCTGGTTCGAGGTCTATAGCAGTGATCCCACGGTTGATGCTCAGGGAGCCTCTGGGATTCCTCCTCAGAGAAAACTTTTGCGAAGTCTCTGTAGTGCTTTGGTACCATCTCTTCGAAGGTTTTCTTGGGTTTGGAGGCGGTGGCTTTCTCGGCGATCTGCTGAGAGTATGTGAAGCCTGCCAAACAGAAAACTTCGTCTTGGACCGTGTCAAGCACTTTCTCCGCAAGGAGACGGCAGCATTCCATCCGGTTTGCCATAATGCGCGTCACCTCTACCTCCAACTCTGGTTGCGCTGTTTCAGCGGTCGAGTTGAGGCACATAGTGCCTTCCTGCCAATCTATTTGCGGGTTCCTCTGCCTTAGCCATGGTAGTCCCAAAATGACATTCTCTGGGCCAAGTGAAGTGACTAAAAAGTCGTAATTTTCTTCACTAGGGCCGACTTTAGAGAGAGTCTGACTTTATGGGTGATACTACCGGCTTCATTGAGAGTCCCGTCTATGTTATATAGAGTGATGGGACTGTCAAGAGGAATCTGCAACATCTTGTGGCGGTCAGCGTACTTTTGTCCAGGAACAACGAAGTTGCCCCAGAGTCTACCATTGCTGCTACTTTTACAGTACAATGACGTCCTTTTAAATACACAGAAATATGAAAATGTGATTTTTTATCTTTTGTTTCGGGAATAATAGTAGAAGACAGTGCTGCATCAGAAATCATCACGTGCGGCATTGCTTCTGAAGAAAGTGGAGCAAAAGGAACACTACTATTGTTCATCTCCGAGGCAGATGTAGATGTAATAAGATCAGGAAAACAAGAGACTGAACTAACACTACTATCTAACTTACAGGCATGAGTCGTATGAATTACAGGAGTTGAGTCCGAAATGAGGTGAGAGCGTAAACATATATTACAACTACATGAAGCCGAGTCATCTACTGTAGAGGGGCCGGTCGCAGCTATACGCGACCCCTGATCTAAAAAGCCGCTTTGAACGCATCCAGCTGTTCCTGCTGCTTTTCCAACATTCCCAATAACTTCGCCACGTCTGCCTGGGACGTCTGGGCGGGGGAAGTACTTGTGGCGGCTGCTGCCGCAGTATTGGACGACGATGGTGGGCTAGGGGACTCCGTTGTTGCTGCAACTTTCGCTTTGGCCGGTTTCCCCATCTTCTTGTTTTGGCAGACATTTGCTCGGTGCCCTGCTCTTTGGCACCAGTTGCAGACGTCGCGTTCGTGGTTTCCATCCTTCTTTGTGTGCTCCTTCGAGCCACACCCGTAGCACTTCCCTCTCATCCATGCCTGAAAATCGCCCCTAGTTTTAAAGATTTCCTCCTTCGGCTTGTTGCCTTGCTGACGCGTGGCGTCGACTTGCATGGCATCGGGGTTGGAGGTTGTATGTGATGATGATGAAGAAGGTTTCCCTTTCTTCTCGCTCTGGCGCTGGCGCAGTCATTGATCGATGACTTGCGCGCTCTGCTTGAGCTCATCGTATGTGTTGTGGGGTTTGTCAGTGATGGCGAGGAGGTCTTTGATCTCGTCTGTAAGACCATCATAGAAGCGGGTGCGGAGGTCGATGATGGACCACCTGGTTTGTCCCGAATACTGCTCGAATATGGATGCATATTCGGCAACCGTCTTTTTTCCTTGTCTTGTTTTCTTTAGCTCCTCTCGAGCTATATCTTGGACATCCAGGGGGCTGAACCTGCAGTTGAACTCCTTGACGAAGTCCGACCAGTTGCCTCCGAAGGGAATGGTCCCTTGGTTGGCGGACTCCAGATATGGGAGTGCCCAGGTTTTGGCGTCCCCTTCCATCAGATTGAGGGCGGCAGCGATCCACCTGTGCTCGTCTGCGTACCACTTGCTATCCGTTGGATGCCATGTGTTCATGGCGTCCCCTAGTGATCCTGCCCAGTTGTGGAATGCGGCAAGGAAATGACGGGTGTCCGAAGAGGAGCCTTTCCCATCCCAAGGCTTTGGGCGGGCCACTATTTCCTTGTTCTTTCCATTTCCGGGGCGGGTGGCGGTTGCCGAGGCCACCTGCGCTGTCAGGGCTGTGACTTGTTGCGCGAGGTTGCCGACGGCGATGCCGAGATGATTGATGAGGTCCAGGCAGTCCTGGACGGTGGGAGGGGGGAGTGGTGAAGGTGGTACGGCGGCGGGGAGGGTGCTTCCGCTTGGTTGTGACATCTCGTCTAGTTTCTTCTGTCTCTTTTCCCGTTCTAGTTTCTCCTGTGCCCTTCGGAAGTCTTCTAGAAGGAGGAGCTGTTCGTCTGGTGAGATCTCGTCCCAGTCTTGGACACGAGATATGAACTCCTTTTCTGCCTTAGTAGGGGGTGGGAGGGCGAATTTCGAGCGAGCTCCGCTGGGATATTGAGCTTGTGCTAGACGAGCTGTCTGTTTCCCTTTCTTGGGAGCCACATTCTTCGTCTTCCCGTACGTGGGAGATGAGGGGGTGAGGAGGGGATTCTAGGCGAGGAATGAGGTTCGCAGCGATGGCGATCAGCTGCGGGACTGTGAATTCGGTACCGAGGACGGGGATTTCTAGGCCGTAGAGTTCTAGTAGGCCGTAACGGTACTCGGGGTCGTGGTAGATTGCCTGCACGTATTGCTCGGCGATGTTACGAGGGGGTAGTTCTAGCTGGAACCCTTGGTAACGGATGTTGACACCGTCTTTGTCAATGAAACTTTCGCCTGATTGGGCGAGTGTGGCTTGGGAGGAGGAGTGGGCAGAGTGAAATGATTCTGCTGATATGGTGGGTGAAGGTGATGCGTACACCGGGGAGGGGATCCGGTCTTGTTCAGACTGGGTGTCCGGGTGCACGTGCAGCGATGCCGAAGCAGAGGCTGTAGTCTGGGGTGGTGTGGTGGAAGCTTGTCTCCTCCTAAAGAGACGACGAAGGCGGGTGCGGATGTTCGCAAATATGCGAGGCAGTTTGGGAATGTGTGAGGGTGGATTTAGACGACGTGATACAACAAGCGCGAAACGCTAACTCGAGGGTGACTGGAATGCCCTATCAAGCAAGACCGATACACAGTGATTGTTTTACACTGCGCGAGGCTGCGGCGATAAAGGGACACTCAGGAATGATGTAAGGTTATGTATAGAGCCACAAGGCTGTCTGCCTCAGTCTTCTCGACCTGTTGGCTGCCTCTCACGCCGAAGCGCTCTCAAACGTTTCTGGTTACTATGCGTACAGCTGTCGCAGGCTAGGCCTGGCTGGCTCAATGTCTAACTGCAGCTTATCTGGCGTGGTGACCAGTTCTGCAGCCAGTACCCAGAGGCGTCTACTGATGACCAGATAGACCCAATAAAGGCAAGCACAATCTATGCCGATTTTACGGACACTAGAGTTGTACCACGAATGCACAGATTCTGCGTGCGGAGGTCCCCAGGCAAAGAGTGAGGTGGGTAATACACAGGACTGATGGTCGTCAACCACCTAGAGGGAAAGTGATAAAAACTGGTGAGCGTGGAGCTCAGGAGAGTGATGAAGAACTTGTCCTAATGTAGCGGTATGACACCTCGCTACGTCAAGCTCAAGTGTAACTAGAAATAAGGTGAACTGTCAGGTGAGCACACCCAAGCCTGGCGCGGAGATAAATCACGCGCTAACGCACAGTCACGGCGGAGGGACAGTTTAACTTAGAGTCTTTATGCAAGAGCTCAAAACGTCAAGGTCACGCCGTGGTACACTGAGTGGAGAACCAAGAGGACAAGTTCAGATTGGAGAGTAAGGAGTACAAGGAAGATACGCACCTGAGTGGAGAACCAAGAGGACAAGTTGGTTCCACTCAGGACACTACAGGAGGGTTTATATACGCTACTGGAGCTGAGCTTTAATTGAGTCTGAACACTATTACTAAGTGTATAGTAAGACTCCATGACTCAGGAGCTGACGCGTTGTGTCTAATAATAGCGCTATCTATTGTGCTGACTGATGCACTTGTCATAGCGCTGACGCGATGCCCTTATCGTGCTGAGTAACTAGGTTCAGTGTGTAAGCGTAAACTACTAAGCGTGGTCTAGAACTATCTAGAATGTTCCTTCCTTATCTACCAATCGTGTAAGTCCGTACGTATATGGGATGTGACCGGATTGGGTTGTCCCGTTAAGGGTGCAACTATCCCAGGGTCACGTGCTTAAAGGTGCACATGATGGCGGCATGTGACTAACGATATCTCGTACTTCAGCCTTTTATATCTCCCTTAGATAATTCCGTAAAAATACAGAAAAATAGGGAGAGTAATGTACGCGTCCATGACAACCGCCTCCAAACCCAAGAAAACCTTCGAAGAGATGGTACCAGAGCACTACAGAGACTTTGCGAAAGTTTTCTCTGAGGAGGAATCCCAGAGGCTCCCTGAGCATCAACCATGGGATCACGCTATAGACCTCGAACCAGATGCCGTTAAACACTGGAGGGTCAAAACGTATCCCATGTCCCCAAGTGAGCAAGTGGAACTCGACAAATTCCTGCAAGAGCACATTTCAAAAGGATACCTGGTCCCATCCAAGTCACCGATGGCCTCACCAGTATTCTTCATTAAGAAAAAGGACGGTAAACTCCATCTAGTGCAGGATTACCGTCGTCTTAATAAAATCACTATTAAGAACCGATATCCACTACCGCTCGCCGCCAACATCATAAACCGGTTGAAAGGAGCCAAGGTCTTCACCAAGTTCGACGTAAGATGGGGCTATCACAACATCCGGATTAAACCCGGAGATGAATGGAAAGGTGCTATAATCACAAACTGCGGGCTGTACGAACCCAAGGTCATGTACTTCGGTATGACCAATAGTCCAGCCACCTTCCAAGCCCTCATGAACGCCGTCTTTGCCAACCTAATCGCAGCAGGAGAGGTTGCAGTATACATGGATGATATCCTCATCTATAGTAACTCCTTGGAGCACCATCGCAAAATCGTACGCGAAGTGATGAACAGCGCACATGAAGGAACTATACTCACAGTGAACTAAGACTGTGGTGAGATATAGAAGGTGGCTGGAAAGCAGCAACAGAGTTTAATCAAGCAAGTGAAGCAGATGGGTGGAGTCTGGCACACAACAGATGAGAACTGATGTTACATTAGAGGTGGAGACATACCTGGCACACAACAGATGAGAACTGATGTGGACCAGGAGCGTACAAAGTACTCTACTTATACTGCTACAGGGGGTGACGCTGGTAACAGCAGGTCACAGTAAATACAAAGCGCATTGTTCTGTACACGGACAAAGAAGTGGACTAGAAAGAGAACAAGGCGTAGAGAACAAGAAGAGTCCAGACTATGATATCATAGTGACATCACAATAGAGGTAAGAACAAAGGAAAATACATAGACGTAGTACAAGGGCAATCCAGAGTGGTCCATGATGTCATGTACATATGTGATGTCATAGATAAGAGAATACAAGAAGTCCGAGATTGTAAAGATCAAAAATAATCTAATCTACAAGTCCTGTATCTGCGTGTCCATTTGAGCTGCTAAGTGCGCACAGGTCACTTATCAACACGAAGTGCTCAGGAGACTGCAAGAACATGACCTCTATCTCAAACCTGAGAAATGCGACTTTGAAAGGCAAGAAATGGAGTACCTAGGGATGATAATCCGTCCTAGAGAAGTGCAGATGGACCCTGGCAAGGTCGCTGCAGTAAGGGAGTGGCCTACACCCACAACGCTCAGAGAGGTTAGAGCGTTCATTGGGTTCGCCAACTTCTATCGTCGATTCATCAAGGACTTCGCGGCTATCACCCGACCCTTGCATGACCTCACGAAGAAGGACACTCCATGGCAATGGCATTCTGAACAGCAGAAGGCCTTCAACCACTTGAAGGAAAGCTTCGTACGAGAACCTATTCTCAAAGTGTACGACCCACAGCTTCCAACAAGAGTCGAAACCGATGCTTCAGGATTTGCTACTGGCGGTATACTTACTCAAAAGTACCCTGATGGTCTCTGCACCCCGTCGCATATCGCTCGCAGTCTATGAGCAAAGAAGAACGCAACTACGAAATCTACGACAGAGAAATGCTCGGCTTAATCCGCGCCCTAGAGGACTGGAGACACTTCCTCGAAGGCATCTCCTTTGAAGTGATCACTGACCATAAGAACATGGAATGGTGGGCAAGCATGAAAGACTTAAACCGTCGACAGGCCCGATGGGCCCTGTACTTAAGTCGCTTTGCCTTCAAAATCACTTACAAGAAGGGAGACTCTATGCAAGCCGACGCATTAAGTAGATTCTTGAGAGACCATATCAGAGACAATGAGGATAACCGCCAGGTCCAGGTGTTACAACCTAAGCATTTCCTCAGTGCCGCCCAAGCACACTTCCGCCCAGAAGTGGACTCCCTAGGGAATCGCATAAGACTCGCATCCATTCAAGAAGCAGAAGTCATAGAGGGTCTTAAAAGCTTACAAAAGACCGCTCCAAAAGCTCTCATGGATGGAGTAGTGATGTGGGAGGAAGATGACGGCCTAGTTTACCACAGAGGGAAACTGTATGTTCCCAATGACCGGACATTAAGGCGAGACGTGGTTAAGTCATGCCACGACTCCATCACCACCGGTCACCCTGGTAAGAATGGCACCATCGAGCTAGTCAGTCGCTACTATTGGTGGCCACGCATGGCAGGCTTTATAAGCTCATACATAGAAGGATGCGATCAATGCCAACGCTATCGCAAAGATCTGCACTCCAAAGCCATAATTCAGCCGCAGGAAGTACCTGAGGGACCATGGCAGATAGTCGGAATCAATCTAATCGGTCCACTGCCTATGTCACGCGGAAAGGACATGATCCTTAACATAGTGGATCATTATACAAAACAGATCCATCTATTCCCAGTGACGTCCCAAATCACGGCTGATGGGGTAGCATCCATCTACTTCGAGCAAGTCTTCCCCTTGCACGGGATCCCCAGGAAGATCATTAGCGATAGGGGACCCCAGTTTGCTGCAAGGAGCATGCGGGCATTATACAAGCGACTAGGGATAGACGCAGGTCTTACTACCGCCTATCACCCTCAAGCTAATGGACAGGTAGAGCGCAAAAATCAAGAAGTAGAAGTCTACTTGTGCTTGTTCATTAGTAAGAGGCAGGATGATTGGGCAGACCTGCTCCCTACAGCAGAGTTCGTAATCAATAGTAGGCTCAACTCAGCTACGGGACATACCCCCTTTGAGCTACTATACGGCTACACGCCGGACTTCACGATTCCTGCTGGAAGGCCTACCGGTATCCCAACGCTCGATAAGCATCTTCAGCACTTAGTTTCCACAAGAAAGGATGCAGAGGCAGCTCTACGCCTAAGTAAAAGGCAAATGCAGACGGACGTTGAACAAAGACACAAGCCATATGTCTTCAACGTCGGGGATAAAGTTTGGTTGCAAGCTAAACAGATAAAGATACACCAACAGTCGTCCAAACTGGGCCCTAAACAACTAGGCCCATTTGAAGTCACTGAAGTCAAAAGTGACGTCGACTACAAGCTTGCACTCCCCCCTGCATTACGGATCCATGATGTATTTCATGTAGACCACCTCTCTCCTTACAAGGGAAACAAAGTTAACGGGCTTATGCCACATCCACCTGACCCTGTTACAGTCGAAGGGGAAGAAGAGTACAAAGTTGACCATATAAGAGACTCCAAACTCTTTGGTCGTACTCTTAAGTACCTAGTTCGCTGGAAAGGCTACGGTGAAGGCGAGGACACTTGGGAGCCAGCTAAAAATCTAGCGCACGCCCCGGACAAAGTCAAGGAGTTCCACTCCTTAAACCCGGGCGCACCTAGAAAAATAGCAGCACTCATCTACGCGTCCTTGCCTTGGCAAGCATCTCATATGTACACAGAGGCCAACGCGGACGTCGACCCTTAAGAAGGGGGGTGATGTCATGGACGCGTATATTTATTTCCCTATTTTTCTGTATTTTTACAGAATTATTTAGAGGAAAGATAAAGGGCCAAAGTACGAGAATTTGTCAGTCACATGCCGCCATCATGTGCACCCCTAAGCACGTGACCATGGGATAGTTGTTACGGTTTGGATCGATCGGCGCCTCGGGCCGGGAAGTGGACACTGACGCGTTGACTATGACATCACCGTCAGCAGAATATCGTCATGGACTTATAGGATCAGTCAGCCGGGTAAGCTCCGGCGCATGTGATTGTACGATAACGGATCGGATCTTGGAATGACTCGTAGTGACTCATAACTAGGATAGCTGTACTAGGGTTCACGGTACTTACGCTACTGGCTAGTTAGTATTCAAGCGGCGCTTCAAAGCCCGCGCGTAACTGTATAAGTAGACTAGTGCGAAGACCAAGAACGGCATCTTGGTCTTCTTCAATACCACCATCATCTACTCGTCTATACTAAGAGGCTCCCCCTCTTAAGTGAGTGTCCGGCATATCCCCTTAGACCAGGGATCCCCGTGACTTACCGATTACCTGTCCCTTCGCGGATCAGTGGACTTCCCCGCCGACATCGCAGCATACCAAGTCTTCCTTTATCGCAACGATCGCGTGGCATCGCCTTATCACACCTTCTACATTCTTGACAGTATCACTTGGGCCAACGCCAAGTACATCGATCGGATCCCGGCAGGAGTTCCTCAACTCGAAGACCTCCACGCATACTTCGGGCGTGACGAAAGCCTTCAACCACATCCCGCCTTCTACGCAGAGACCTTCGCCAACCGCAACTACCGACTCCTTAGGATCGCCACCCGACAAGAGGCCTAAGTCAGGCAAGCGTCCGTGGTAGACGTTACAATAGTTGCACCCTTAACAGGACAACCCAACCCGGTCACATTCCACTTACGTATGGACTCATATGATTGGTAGATAAGGATGGAACGTTCTAGATAGTTCTAGACATCGCTTAGTAGTTTACGCTTACTCGCTGTACTAGGATTTACTCAGCAAGATAAGGCATCGCATCAGCGCTATGACAAGTGCATCAGTCAGCACAATAGACAGCGCTATTATTAGACACGACGCGTCAGCTCCTGAGTCATGGAGTCTTACTGTACACTTAGTAATAGTGTTTAGACTCAGTTTAAGCTCAGCTAATGTAGCGTATATAAACCCTCCTGTAGCGTCCTGAGTAGAACCAACTTGTCCTCTTGGTTTCTACTCAGGTGCGTCTTAACACTGTATTCCTCACCCTCTCCAATCTAACTTGTCCTCTTGGTTTCTACTCAGCTTACCACTGCGTGACATTGCAAGTTGTGCTCCTGCGTAAGGATCACCATTGACTTAGCGCGCTCCGCAGTGACTGTAAGTTCGGCGCGTGATTTATCTCCGCGCTAGGCTTGAGTCCTGAAGGCCTGACAGTTCACTTCAACAATCTTTCACTTGAGCTTAGCGTAGCGAGGTGTCATACCGCTACACACATGGTGGCGGCATGTGACTGACAATCTCTCATACTTTGGCCCTTCATATCTTCCTTAAATAAATCCGTGAAAATACAGAAAAATAAGGAAAATAATATACGTGTCCATGACACACTGGGTCACAGTAAGTACAAGGGGCATTGTTCTACAGACAGACAAAGGAGTGGACGTTCTGAGAACAAGGGACAAGAGAACAAGGAGAATCTAGACTAATGATATCATACTGACATCATAATAAGGATAGAACAAAGGGAAAACTACAAGAGCGTTGGGAACAACACAAAGTCCGGATTCTATGATGTCATAGTGTACAGTGATGTCATAGATAAGTAAATACAACAAGTCCGAGATTGTGTGATCATAATAATCTAATCTACATGAGTCCTGTATATCTTATCTACAGCAGTCCATATCTGATTGTCCTTTGAGCCACTAAGTGCGCAAGGGTCACTTATCAACAAGTATGATCTCTATGTATGCTGTTCATCAGTGGAGCGAGATTTAAGAGAAGTAATGTAACAAGTAATCACATGCACCGAGCGAAGGTAAATAGTATCAGGAGAATAATAAACTGTACTAGAGGCCACCTCCCAGAGGAAGGCCGAGAAAGACTGAAGGAAAAGGGGGTAACGTGTCAAACCGAAAAAGGGTCATTCTTGCACTCGTCTGCGATTCTAACAAAACCGGCCAAAGTGAACGCAATGGGAATTACGATCAGCTGTGCATCATATTGACTTCCTCAGCGCACCTCTGATTTTTTCCGTAAGCTCTTTCGTTCTTTGGATATCTCTGGAATCCTCGTCGTCACAGGAGTATAAGAAACTGCTCACCATAAAATTCGGCATGTTGACACTAGCTGTCGAGAAAATTCCAATCGCACTGTTCAGTGCGCCAAGCTGTGCACATGACAATGTCATGGACGCATATATTATTTTCCCTATTTTTCTGTATTTACACGGAATTATCTGAGGAAGATATAAAGGGCCAAAGTACGAGATACCGTTAGTCACGTGTTGCCACCACGTGCACCTACAAGCACGTGACCCTGAGACAGTTGCATCCTTAACAGGACAACCTAATCTGGTCACATTCCCATTTACGTATGGACTCACATGATTGGTAGATAAGGAAGGAACCTCTAGATAGTTCTAGACCACGCTTAGTAGTTTACGCTTACACGCTGTATTAGGTTTTACTCAGCAAGATAAGGCATCGTGTCAGCACTATGACAAGTGCATCAGTCAGCACAATAGATAGCACTATTATTAGACACGACACATCAGCTCCTGAGTCACGGAGTCTTACTGTACACTTAGGTAATAGTGTTTAGACTCAGTTAAAGCTCAGCACATGTAGTGTATATAAACCTCTCTGTAGCGTCCTGAGTGGAACCAACTTGTCCTCTTGGTTCTCCACTCAGGTGCGCATTCCTTTGTACTCCTTACTCTCCTAATCTAACTTGTCCTCTTGGTTCTCCGCTCAGCATACCACAGCGTGATCTTGATAACCTGAGTTCTTGCATAAAGACTCTAAGCTGTTGTCCCTCTGCTGTGACTGTGTGTCAGCACGTGATTTATCTCTGTGCTCAGCTTGGGTGTGCTCACCTGACGGTTCACTTCTAGTTTGCACTTGAGCTTAGCATAGCGAGGTGTCATACCGCTACAGACAACTCACTATGGCTCAATGCAGACCTCTGTGCAAGGAGAACTACTCAAGGGTAACAAGAGGGGACAAGTTGAGTGAACTGAACCTTTATTAGTAGTAATATAAACTTGAGTTCTACAAAAATGAACCCCTCTGTTGTCCTGAGAATCACGAAATTGTGCCTCTCGCAGAATGACAACAGACTTTCATTGACCTGTATCATACAGGTCGATGAAAGTATGTTATCAATGGAAGGTCAACTGGCAACAATACCTGGACTACCTGTATTGTAGTCCAGGTTTCCATGGCTGATATCTTAAAAGGCTAGGAGCCAAAATACCAGATCAGATGTGAAACTCACCTTGTCATTGTCCTGAGATTCAACGCGCGTACAGCCTGGTGCGGAACTGAAGTCATACTGCAGAATGACGGTCAACCAAGCTGCGAGTCTCGCACAGAAGTTTCTGAAAGTCAGATTTTCAACCTCAAGGCCATCAAGAGTTTTTCATGTAACCAGAGGATGTCGCGATTGCAAGACAACGGCCCTGGTATCGGGGGCGTACTTCTTCTTTGATGTGATGAGCCATTGTGTACTGTCAATGGGGGTCCCAGGGAGGAACCAATATGTTGTTCCTGTGTCTGGACCACGCTCGTGTCGTCGTCCATCGCCTATGCACGACGTGTGGCCATGCCGAGTTTGTCGATTTGGTCCCGTGTTGTAGTTGCGTGAGGCACTTTTCGTTTCGATATCATTGAACTTGTGGAAGTTCCACTCTTTGACTTTCTCACTCTGATTTTCCGCCAATTTGGAAGATAGTAGAATAAACTTCCATTAGATAGATCAATATGGGGTCGTCAAAAAATAATCGAGTACCTCCATGAGGTCAGCAAACTTCATTAGTTCATTCTCCCAAGCCAGAATCACCTTCTCCATGTGTACCTCGAGAGATAAGAGTAAATCTAAGATGGAAAAGCGTAGGCAATATAGTAATTGCCACCCCTTCGTTGTTGTCCTGCGGGACAACATTGTGTGCAGCCACAACCTGGGGTGATTCCGAGTCGATCAGTTGATGCACCTTGGATATATCCTCGAACTTTGCGCCATCTGTGAAAGACCCCTTCATCATTGCAGAGAAGCGATGTAGGCCATGCCAGTGAGGCGCGAGATCAAACCTGAAGGAGTTGACCACTGGGACATTGACTTGGATAAGACAGGAAATATATTACTGTCAGTCGACAGTCGACTTTCGACGCTGTGGCATCGCGCCATTTTTGAGCCAAAGCCTTGAACTCCCCCCATAAATGGTGCCCAAATAGGCCACTATTGTTTGAATAAAGCCTGTCAGAGGATAGTGCACAATGTGGGTCCGAATTATTGACAGGCTTGAACACGTTCTGAGCTCATAATTACGCGCAATATTAATAGGTGAAATGATCAATGAGACTCACATCAATATTACGAATGTTGAAAGAGAACCTTCTCGCGAACGTTCTTGTTGAGGGTTCGCCCATGTACAATGTCTCTACCACGCTGTCCTCAGCAGCCAGGTCCTTGGAATGTCAGTGGGCTTGTTGTCGGGGGACCAAACAAGTCAGGCAGGGCTGCTTGCCGCAATAGCCCCAGATGAAAGACATAATGCATCTAATACATTGGGTCCAGCCGTTTGAGGCGGTGATGGAGGATAAACTTCAAGTACTTACTGTTCTTCATAGTCAGGGGGTGATAACATGAAGATGCCAGGGAAAAATGATTGTTGAGCGCACTGAAGCCAGCAACCCACCTTAGATTTCTCGATGACGGATCCGATTATATCGAACAGAGTCTCGCAAAGGAGAGCATCCAGACAATGGGTGATGCAAGACCCATGTTTTTTGCTGACATATATTTTTGCTTCGTGACAAATATACACGGCGGGCAGGAGCGGATAAGTGGAGGGCGAATAAAGGATCAACTAATGTCCAATATATGGACCACTAAGTTGACTTGATTGTCATTGCGAATTATATTAAGATAATGGAATAATTTATAAACCTCTCTTTATGTGTCAGAAAATTATAAATAAAAATACTCAAACAATTAGATATTAGTCTATGGCTTAAGAGAGCTCTAATTATTTTCAAGCATATTTACACTTAATTGTTTATGTTGGCTGGTGCCTGACAACTAAGTTTAAATACATTTGGAAATAATCAGAGCTCTCTTGAGCAAGTGGCAAATATCTAATTGTTCGAGTATTTTTATTTATAATTGTCTGACACATAGAGAGAGGTCTACAAATTATTCCATTGTCTTAATACAGTTCACGATAACAGTCAAGTCAACTAAGTGGTCAATATATTGGACATTAATTGACCCCTTAGTTGACTATAAGCGGATTCCGCTTACCTGCTCCTGCCCACCGTGATAGAGTGATGATACCGCTGTTGATTTGATCATATCCCCAATGTAGTCAAAATTGGCGACTGTTATGAAAACGGCAATAAGTACTGTACTTGGTATAGGTTAACCAAATCGACTCGGACCCTTCCTGTCGTAACGATGAAGCGTTCGTCTCCACCAAACCTACCGCCATCAAAGCAGGCTAGGCAAGAGCATCCTTCCCGCCAGGATGAGGTTCGGTCCCCCTCCCCTTCACTCACAGTTTCCGAGGAGACCATCAAGTCTTTGCGTTCTGCTCTCCAACACGTATCTGTATCCACACCCGACTGGAAAGAAGAAATATATTTCACCGTTCAGGAGCGATTGAGACAAACTGTGCCCAAGGGATTAGAGGGCAAGTGGGTTCCTAAAGCTAGGTTCCTCAAGAACCTTCGACACCAAGAACATGAATTTCTTGCGGTGTTCGAAAGGGCAAGAGCTGACGATGCAAGTCTGGAAGAATCATGGGCTCTAGCGACTCACGATGAGTACTTTTTCTGCCCCACAAACAAGTCGTCATGACTAGCTCTCAGATGCATTTTGGGCCGTCTCACCCTCCGTGTCTATGTCTCAACGTAAGGCCCCAAACCTGGCTATTCCCAGAACTTGTCTGATGGCACGCGCCCCAAGCTGTACTGAGTAGAACTAACCCAGAGTCGCAGGAGAAGGGTGAGTCCGATCCATTTAGCATGGTAGTGGTGCTCGTTAATGGTACCCTTAGCTGTTGAGCTCTCTTGGAGCGCAGAATTTATCGGACATCTTCCACTGGTGGCCCTCGAAACGCACGTTCGTGACCAAATGAAGTTGGTAGAAACGTACGCCCGCTACTGTTCTATTGTTCAGTCGTCCGGAATGGGCAAGTCTCGCTTGTTGGACGAGTTCTCAAAGAAACATTTCATGATCCCAATCAATTTGCGCCCAGAAGATGCCCGAGGTGTGTCACATCCTTTTCCCTTTCGTGGTTTGTCAAACCGGTCTGCTAGGTTTCCCCCCTGCCGATGATACCGTTCGCGATTTCCTGACCCATGTCGACAAGAAAAGCAAGACCGTACACGTGCTGTCCCTCTCCCGAGCAAATCATTTCTTCCACGCGTTGTTTCTCACCACCGCTGGGGTCGTTGCCGACTTCCACGTTTCAAGCAGAGCTGAGCGGATACAATATTTCCGGGCGTTTATGTCAGAAGGTCAGAGTATGAGCTCCTCCGGGCCCAAGCGGTCTCAATTTTACAAGGACGTTATTGCCAAGGCAACTAAGGTACGCCGTACCGTTCTGAAGTTCCTCTACTTCTTTCTGAAATGCCAGCTTCCGAAGGGTTTGGCCGGTGCTGACCCGAGCAGCGCAGATATGAAAGCTGCGCTTGAGGAACTCCGAAAACGCATCAATGACGGGGACTCTGTGAAGATGGACGAAGGACTCCCAGATGTTTTCGTCGTGTTCGACGAAGCCCATCCGTTAACGATACCCTTCGACGAAAGTGATCGGTCAAATTTTGTTGAGCTCCGACGGGCACTTCAGACGTTCTTGACAGCACCGTTGTTTACGTTTTTCCTTTCTACCACCGGGAAAGTCTCGCAATTTACCCCACCTCGTGGTTACGACAACCCGAATCGCATGGACGACAGCAGACTTAAAATCCCTCGTCCGTTCATTTACTTGGGCTTTGACCAGCTCATGATCAGTCGCAAAATTTTGGACACGTACAGAACCCTCCAGGACGTCACTTCGTTAGATTGTATAGCCCACATGGGAAGGCCTTTGTAAGTGGTATCGTGCTACGTCTTGTCGGATTTCCTCATATTTTGTCAGGTGGGGTACATGTTACGATTTCGGCGACGATCAAGTACGTGATGGACTAATCCACTTCGCGATACAGAAGTTGCTCTGCAGATTGCCAACGCGGGGTGAGACCCTCTCAGTGGCCCAGAAGTGTGCTGTCTTGTCACAACGGTTGGCGCTGGATATCAACAGCACGCTGTATGTCACAGCTCCCCTCGACTATCAGGAAGCGGAAAAGGTTCATAACCAAATATCCAACCACATGCGCATATGTGAGGCGATCGAGATCGGAACTATACGCGGCGCTGCCGTATCCGAACCTCTCCTTTCGGAGGCAGCTTCCTATATCATGAGAGGCGGCTACGGCTTCAGCCTACCTGACGCTCTCATTGAGGTTCTTAGCAGGTTTTGCATCAATCCCGGCGATCGTGCAGAATTGTTGGTCGCAGCTCTCTTCATACGCGCTCGTGATATAGCGGTCCTTGGGAAATCCCTTCCCCCAGGAGGGTTATCTTTTTGTTTTTCGGTCACCGATCTACTCTCGTCCCTCTTTTGCGAATCAGCTTATGAAGTTGTCTCGAAGGCCGTCCCATCACTCTGTCACGTAGAGACTACACAACCAATGCTCGGGGAGGTTTTCGATGACGCAATGATGCACTTCAATCACTTTATCAAGCCACAAGAACAAAAGCTCTTGGCCCGGCCTTATCTTCTTGCGTTCATGTCACGTGGTGCGGCCGCTTTGGGTGCTAACTGTCAGTCAGGTGTCGATGCTGTCTACCCATATTTGTACGGTGGCACTGACCTCGACATCAAGAAAATTGGTTTCATCATGGTCCAGGTGAAGAAGAACGACTCAAGCAGTGAAGAAGCTCAGGCCAAGATCTTCCGGAAAATGGATCCCTTTGATTGTGGCCTGGTTACCGGACCTGATTTCTATTTTCCTATCCCGATCATCCGCATCGTCTTCGCTCTCAATGGCAAGGAAAACAAGGATTCGGGAGTCACCCAGAAGACATATACATCACCATCCAATGGTGCCTTGTCCATTGATAGAGGTGGACGGCCGCGCTTCACGTCATATGACTTCTGGTGCTCCAGAATCTATCCAAACATTTTCCAGGCTGTCGAAGAAGCACCCGAAAGGTGGAGGGCATTATTGGACGACGTGGATCCATGGAGGACATTTTATAATGATGCACGGTTTCCTGACATCCTGCGCTCACAGTTTCCGGCTTGTGGCAGTAGCGAAGCCCACTTTAGCTCTTGGTATGCAGATATCCCTAGTACCTGACTTAGTATTACGACCGTATGACATCCTGGGGTTGGTGGACTTTGAACGCTGTTTCTAATCTCTTTTTTTATGCCTCTTGCCTACCATGGCTCCCCATTTTTTCAATGACAGAGCACATTCCTAGAGCCCGTCCTCGTCCGGTGCACGGTTTGTCGGGCCCGGCATCAGCCAAATGAAACTATATGTTTATTATTTGTTGGTCCCCGCAACTTGACCGTTTGGTGCCTTTGGTCGCACCTGACCGCGGCAAAGTTAATCACACAGTTTGAAGAACACAGTCTCTCTCCCTTGGACGATGGGAGAAAGACGGTTGATATATATCGGCGTTGACGGAAAACCTGTCGCATCAGATGCTCAGACCGTTAAGCCCGTCTAAGAACGGAGGCCGAGAACTTGCCGCAAACACGAGCATCGTGTATTCATGGTGGCCAAAATGGATCCACATTGGATACACAGAGTATATCGTCCAAGGATTCTCTGTGGACGACGCGAGTCCAAAATAGGACTACGTGTAATACCGTACGATAAAGACACAGACGAATACTGCCCCACATATTATCAGATGGGGCGAGTGCGACGTGACGCCCATTTGCGGGCACCAATATTATATCTCAATCATTGACAACGCTACGCGGTTTACAAAAGTCAACGTCCTAGAAGGAGGCTGCAGACAAAGACAAAGAGCATTTAGCGTACCTTCGGACGCACGACAGGACGCACGAGAAATCTCCGAAGTCCATAGGACGGATAGTGGGACAGAGTCTATGAACGATGTTCCAATCGTGGCGCCGCGAGCATGCAATCGAAATTCAATTGACGATTCCCTACTCCCCCTCCCCATCTCAAAACGGAGCCGACGAGTGCATGACTCATATACTGGTTGCATGCGCCATGATTCGAGCGCCATGATTCGACGACAAAACGTACTTGAGTCTTTATGGGAACCTGCAAACTATGCACGGATTACCAGAGTTTTAGAACGGGAAACGCCTTATGAGGCATGAGAGTTTGACGAGCCGCACCAATATGGGTCCCTTTTCAGGGACAGAACACGCCGAGCCCACATCGGGTCCGAGGACGGTCCATAAGCCATAAAGTAGTATAACGCGGAGACAAATGTCCTACCTTGAAGAATTCCTACCCCCTCCAAACACCTCTCGATGCGCCGCGCAAGCCTATATGGACGATGACAACCCTGAAGAGGAAGATATCACGCCTACGACGTAGCGCACGACCGATAGTACCTTGAAAAAGGGCACGGCGTGTGGGTGGATGTGTTGAGCGACAGCCGGCGTGAGCTGGCGAGCATTTGGTCGACTTGTGCCGTCATCTGAGCGTAAAGATTCTGTGAATAACGGGGAAGACGATCCTAACACAGAGCATGTTAGCCAGCGCAAGACAGGCGGCCCATGAGCCGGCACTGCGCTGTGCAAAGAAGAAACTAGAGAGACTTACCACATATAACCCACAGATTTCCGTATCCGTCGACCATAGTTCAGCGGAACTACGAATCGCGTCCAGCATTATTTCTGCGCGTACGGAGCCTGAACTGCTTCGAGACTATTGACAACAAAGAGATGAACGATGACAAAGAGATGAACAATTATAAAGTTAGTCGCGGACAATGGACGACGTACAGTGACTGAGTCTTGAGAGTCGAGAAATGTGCCGGGGCGCCGGCAAACAAAAATGTCAGAGATGTGTCGAAAGACGTACCATGTTGACTTATAGCGCTCGCCGATTTATGCGAGTAATTTGCGTCAATGGGATCGCCACTGCTGATAAAGTGGCCACCTTGTGTGTTGAAGACGTCCACGTTGTTGCCAAAACGAGCGACTAAACGTCGCAGATCGGCTCGCCGATTTGCGCGAGTGTTGAGAATCGCAGGGATGGGCAAGTCTGTCCCCGACACATACAAATCCCATCAAAGTTATAGGTCATAGTCACCAAAACGAGCGAAATAGACGCACCGTAATAGGAAACGAAGCCTCCTGCCACGGACGCCCAGAAGAGAGACAAAGGGCGAGAGTAATGACACAGAGGATGGGCGTGGGCCGCAACCATAAAGGCTGTGGAGGAGGAGGTACCACTGGCAACCCCTCACATCCCAGCGAACGCGGTCGATGAAATGATACTGGAGTAAGATTAATACTATATGAGCGTTATCAGCAAACTGGCCCACCGCACTGTCAAGCCAGTAATGCACTGGGACCGAGAATCAGCGGAACTACAAACTTGAAAGATACCTCAACGTCTGACTCAAATGTGCGAATGACTTTTTTTTTTTTGTCTAAGTTGGGTTTTTTCACACTGGCAGTTATTTCACTGAACCCACAAGATTCTACAGCGATTCTATATGCACGTGCGCGCGCGTTTCCTTTGAGCAGAAACCAACCACCACTATAAAGTACATCTTTCTGCACTTGGAGCGGGAGGGCTAGATTTCGACCGGGTGGGTGGTGCCAGAGAAACGTCGTCGTCATGGACTCGGATCGTTCTATACTTTTTCAGTGACGCGCGATGAAATTTAGCTCGAACGACCCAAAAGCATGCGCGCACGAGATGATCTGGTGTGCTATGGAGACATCATTCGAGGTGTATATTGGCACGCACCAGCTGCGATGTCTTTCTGAGAGTGTCCAGTGAGTAGATTATTAATTTACCCCTGCATTCGCGAGACGGGCCTAGCTTGAGTAATAGGTGCCATCAGGTGCGGGTGATTGAGTATAGGTGCAGCATACGTCTTAATACTAATCACACGCCCCGACTTGACCAAGGACTTGGCCGCACAGCGAGCCGTACGCTTCCAGTTCGTGGAGGATGTTCTAATTCGTGTCGACGCGTTGATTTATGACGAGTTGACGACGTGCGATCGTAGTCGCCGAACCCGCTGCTGGTGCGTGTAAGTGGTGCGGGTACGTGACGCTTCCTGTGTAAGAATGCACCTTCAAGCTTTAAGCTTCGATCGCAATCCCTCTGCGCAGAGATAGGTAATAAAACAAAAAATAAAAAAACACACAGTGACTAAGACCCGCATCTGCTTTCAAAAAAGTAGAAAGCAAGCACCGCAACTCGGGACTCAGGAGGCTGACTGTAACCGTACCGCCACTTGACGATAAGATCCCAATTTGATGCCAGTTTCGTCTGTTACTACCAATACGCGATCGCTTAAACGTTATCAGCGTCCTGTCGTGTACAGTAAATTCCCACCGGCGGTCGAGAGGGCGACGGGGTCGAGGGGAGGGCGTTAAAGAGGGATCTCGTTTTCCAGCTGAGTGTTGAACGGCGTAGACACAAGTGGTATGATATGAGGTCTGCAGCACACCGATTGTAATACAAGCGAAACGATAGTACGAACGCACGATGTGGATCTACGCAGGGAACTCGAGGTTTGATATATCTATTCGCTCATATCGCCACGACAGGGGGTACTGCGTAATTTTCCCTGTCGAAAGCTACCACACTGGACGAGAGCGACGTGTCAGAGTAAACTGGATGTAGTGGGAAACCCTTCGGGACAGCCGTGTTGGTGCTCGCTTCCGTTGTATCTTGCGTGCCGATGGCACCCTGGTCCATGTGTGCCTTGAGCTGGGTGAGCGTGGCAACGACACCATCCTGTCCGTCGAGCGTCTCGCGAAGGTTATCTCGTGAGTTCAGGCTGGGATAGAATGTCAGGAATCAGGAAGATGTCAAAGGAACAACGAACAAAAAAGACGAACATGGCCATGAACGCGCAGAGAGAGAGCCGATACATGATGAAGAGGGACGGTGTGTTTACGAGCGTATCTCGATACTTGGCGAGCTTCGTTCAGAGAGTCAATATTTGACAAGAAGAAACAGGATGTAAAAATGAATAGTACCAAAGCGACAGAAGAGATAGAAAACGCTCTGCAGAATAGCACAATTGTCAGAAAATAAGTCGACATCGATCGGCGCACTGGCTCACAGGTGAAGTATACCGCAATTGATAGAATAAATCGCGAGAAGATTTAACACGTTGTTGGTTCTAGAGAGAGTCAGTGTAAACAGAGTAACGACATCTTTGCCATGTTCGGGCACGAACGTACCTCCGAAATTGAGTACGGTTACTCAAGAGGTAATAAACCATTCCAGAAGTAATGAAGACGTCGCAGAGGACCTTGCAAGATAATGAAGCAATGGAAAGCCCCTGGTGTGAATAGCAATGAGTGATTGCAGCCCAAATCATCAGACGAGGAGCAAATGTGCCTCGATGTAAATGACCGGGTCGTGTATGTGCTTAGTGCTAAATGGCATATGCAGAACCTGTGAGAAAAAACAAGGAGCAGAACATGTGCAATCACGGCTGACATTTTTGTACAGCACACTGAAGTCGACGATAAGGCCTCAGCGACCCACAAATAAAGGAATAGAACACACCGACCCCAACACCTTGCAAAAGTCAGGAAAATTGAGGTGAAAGCGTCCAAGCATGCTACTAGGGGGGGACTCACCAAGTGATGCCAGTGAGACGACGGACTGCTCGCGTGAGTGGGTGCCAACTCCGAAGAAATTGGGTAGACGTACGATGGCTGCTGGCAGGAATGGAGAACCCGCACCCACTGGGCTAAAATAAGTCTCACCCAGATGAAGAAACAACAGGAGCTCACGATGATAGATCCTATACGCGTAGAAGCTACGTTTTTTTTTCAATAAGAGTTACTTCGTGAGCTCCGCATGAAAACGTACTGCTGTACAGAAACATCAAGAATAACTAGTCACAAATGCATAAGCATTGGGAACAAGAGCTGGTCACAACAGACTAGCGCACTGGCAGATAAAGTTGTCGCCTTTGGAGATATTCGCTTTTGTAAGTCTCAGGATCAGCTCTGTGTCACGGCGGACGTACGAGTTGACACCTGGATGCCCCATAAGAACCTCGACCAGAACAATACTTTGGAGCGGCTTACCATTCCGGTGGTTTGGATGCGTCGGATAGATAATCCCCAAAATTTGTGACGCCAAATTGATAAGTCGTGTAAATAATGATAACGAGGTTGGCGGAGTCAACAAGCCTAATCGATGATGATGTCACTATTGTGTATTTGATAGCCAAGCTGTCGAAAATATATACATCAAAAAAGCGACCTGAAAAAGCTTCAATAAGATCCCAAGTATGACATCGCGGTACCATGGCGGGGCCCTCACAAAGCACTTTAGAGGCCACCGATCCTTTAAGCAGTGACCACTATAGTAAGAATAGACTTGCAACCATGTAACACCATACAAACTACATGACCGATTGGGCTTGATCAGGTGCTGCGGCATTGTATTACAGACGGTGAGACGCACATAGATGAGAGGACGGTGCCGATGAACAATGCTCCAAGGGTGTTGTGCATAGGGATTAATGCGGGCATGGTAGATAAACGTCAAGAAAGAGAAAACCAATCGACAGCAACGGAAGGGGAGAAAAGGTCACGGTGGGCGATGGCGGCGCTCAATGTCTCGACTCGCAACGCAGTTGATAAAGGCCTCTGTCATGATGGTGCCTGTACAAGTAGCCTGAGGAAGGTGGTGCACTGGTGATGGTCGATCGGCACTTTACACCTCCGGCCGGTCTGAGTCATTTCGAGTTAGCCGATGATCTTGGATACAGGCCAGAAACCAAGACCACCTTGAAGACCACTGCACTCGCCGATGCAGTGATCTTCCGCTGTTTCCGAAGGTCATGTCAGCTAGCTATCACGGTCGGCGTGCGCCCGGTCTCATATCCGAGTCATACAGTAAATTACCAGGTCACGGTACTGTATTTCTGTGAAGTTCAGCGCTTGGTTCAGCGGCTTCAGCCCTCGCTGCTAATTCAATCATTCCTTAATTCCATCTCCTCACCCTCGCTCCCTTGACCGCCGGCGGGATTTCCACATTTACTGTATACGGCACAATGGGATCATCCGGACTATATTATAATTGCTGCGGGGGGGGGGACAAGGGCGGCCCGGTCTCTGACTCCACGGTGCCCGTGACCGGTAACGTCTGTATGGGGTGAAATACATGTGTGGTGCTGGGTGGAGTACACTGTGAATGTTTCAGATAGGGGGTCTGCACGGTGACCGAAATGTTTGAAGTGGCCTAAGGATGCTAAGCAACTTGAAGGGTCAAAACGTCCGAAATGCCCGAATCTGTCAATAGACTGGAAAGAGTTGAACAATCCGATATACCCTAAATGACTGCTAGGGAACGTGTCTAAGGTGCACAGGGGTGTGGAGCGGCGCAAGTGAGCGTGCAGGCCTCTGTGGGGTGCGAGGTGTCGTAGGTAGGCCCGTGGCGGTCGCGGTCGCGTCTGTGTCGAGTTGCTAAGGCTGCGCGCGAGTGCAGCGCGGTCGGGAAAGGGAACGGTGCATGGGCTGCACTGAGTCTTGCTAGGTCAGGTGATCGCAAACGATCGTGCACGCTTCCGCGCGATGCGAAACTTCGCAGAGGGGGCTACCTTGGTCGGCGACGCGTTGAGCTTGAGTTGCTAAGGCCGCACGCAGGTGTGGCGAGGTCGGGAATAGGAACAGTGGGCTGCATGGAGCACTGATGGTCCGGGTAGTCGCAGGCGATCGAAAACGGTCGCGCACAGTTCCACGCGACACGAAACTTTGCGGAGGTGGCCGCCATGGTCGGCGACACGTCAAGCTTGAGTTACTAAGGCTGCGTGTGGGTGTGGCACACTGGGGGACACGAGGGGGCAAGTTGTGCGTATATTTCGGCTCAGTGACGTGACCGCCCGTCACCAGCGCCGTCACCAGGCCCAGCTACGGTATACTTTATTCACTGGCATCTAACGTTGACCTATTTTTCAATGCGATGAGTTTCTCCACAGCCAAATTGCCTTCGCAGCAGTTACATGAATGTGAAATTGAGGAAGCGCGACGTGAAAAAGTCGATCGCGCTCGATGGGCTCGACAGCGTTTGCGCCGACTCGGACAGTACTGGACCTTACAGACTTCTTCAATATTCGCACGCAACAGGGCCAATGGGCGTCGCTCTAGATACCAGGCACATTCTCATATCCCCTGCCTGAGAGGTGATGAAAGTGGCCTCTGGGACACCCGAACGCTGGGTGTAGTATGTCTTGAGTCAGTCATCTGTAGAAAGTTGAAGCACAGGCGCGGCACATAGCTAAAAGTTTTGTAGAATGCTGAAGATCCGGAAGATGAAATGGAAATCTGTGCGAAAGTGTTTATCGTGATACCGGATCGACCACCGCACATGGGCTTCATATGACACATGGGATAGTCTGTCAACATCATACAGTATCCTCCTTGTCCGTAAGGAAACAGACGCGGGAAACTCTCTAGAAGGTGATTAGGTATTCCCTGGTTCCTTCTGAAAGAATACCTTCCGTGGTCCATCGTGGGTATTGGTTCGCGAAATCACTGCTTCACTTAACTGCCTATCCTTCGGCTATTCTGAACGTGTGGGTTCCGTAGTGCGTACGTGAGCACCTCGTTTTCCGAAATATCAGTCGCAGCAACATCAACGACTCCAAGAGAGTGTAGGGGGATCGTTCTGCGGCTGTCGTCATGTAAGCGGTGTACTGAACCATATCCGTGGTTCCACCACCGAAGTTACTAGTATGAGCATATTCTGTGACCAGTCCGCGCTTTTTTTTGGTGTTTCTTACCTGTTTCTTACCTTCACCATCCGCAATGTCTTCGAAAACGTAGTCTCTTCGGCCAACAGAACGGTGTCCACTGGATGTTTTGCTAGAGCTCGAATGGGACATCGTCAATAGGAAGTTCTTTTATTTTTCCATGGTTATGGTAATGTCATGATAGACGGAATTGTTGTTTTTTAATTACTCCAATGCGACACGAACGCGAGTACGATTTGACTCGTAAAAAGCCAGCCATCGTTTGTTTTCTTGATCGCCGTTTTCTGTGAAAAATAGTTTGGACCAACAAACGTGACCTAGTGACACGTTCTTGGTCCTGTTACAGTAGTATCGCCGTCAGTGTGCCTCGTCGCCATCGGACAATAATTATCATGGCGGACTTTGAGGCCTCAAGGCCTCAATTACAAGCTTTAAAGGCCAGGTACTGCGTCATGGCGTACACATTTTAACGAACAATGTGCTTCAAAAACCCGATGATAGTAACTCCATAAGTGAACTGAGAGTATCGTCTCTACTCATACTTCCTTTTTCAGACCGGCTCGCTTGTTGTACTTCTCTGCTGCCGCTACCCAAATGGCCAATTCTCGCACTTCTAAGCTACACTGGTCTCGTCGACCCGCACGTCCCCCTTTTCTACACCTCCAGACGCACGTCCGTCGCTGGGTGGCACTTCCAGGTCTACGATCGCGCATTCTAGAATCGTTTCGTTGGCAGGGAACAGCTTCGACAGCACGAAGTAGACCGTCGACGCGAGGGTGAACTAGGTAGTCCGCTTCCTGTGCACCTTTCAGGCGTCTATAAAAGGAAGAAAACTCACCCCCAAAAGATAGGCGATATCGAATAGGCGAGTCCCCACGCCTACGTGCACGCTTGCGTTGATACTATGTATGAGACCAGGGAACGCAGGCAGAACCGAGACTAGCATGGCCGCGGCGGCACGCCAATTCTGCGACAGTTCAGAGTACTTAGAAGGACGGCACGTTGGGACGACTTACCACACCATAGGTGTATCGATACCTTCCATGGGGCCGATACATCGCAGGAACGTCGACCCGCGTGCGGTGTACAAGCCAATACTGAGAAGAATCCCGCTCAGACCGCTACCGGACAACAAAGAGAAAGAGTCGGCCCACGTCGGTCACCACGATACCAGTAATTGGCCCGATGAAGACGGTGTAGCCGCTCAAGAAAGATAGGAAGCCTGGCGCGCTGTCGACTGGGGGTGAGGCCGCCGACGGCGTCCGGGAGACCTCCAACGACTGACCTCGCGAGCACTTTCCATGGGCAAAACGCCCATCCACCAAGAAAGGCGCAGATAACTTGTCCTCGCCTAATGTTGATGTAGCGTGGGTACAAGGCGGTCATATCGTTTCCGGCACTCAACGAATTGGCCGAGATGTTCGCGCTCAAGGTGGAGAGGAGAAACGCGAGAGACGCAAAGAATGCGCAAGCGCGGTTGTCCCATTGATCGATGAGCTTGAGTGGGTCCCAAAGAACTTGGCCGTAAAGGGTCATCCCTGCGCTCGTCACTGCGATTCCGACGAAACTAGCCAAAGTGAACGCAGCGGGGATTACGATCAGCTGTGCATATTGACTAGGAAACGACCTCAGCGATCCTCTGATAAAAGTGATTTTTTCCGTACGCTCTTTCATTCTTCGCATATCTCTGGAACCATCGTCGTCACAGGAGTTTAAGAGAGTCAGGAAAATGCTCACCGTAAAATTCGGCATATTGACGCCGGTTGTTGAGAAAAATCCAAGTGAGCTGTTCAGCGCGCCAAGCCATGCCCATGACAGCTCACTACCGCTCAACGCAGACCTCTGTGAAAGGAGAGAACTATTCAAAGGTACTTTCACAGCTGCCCATATGAGCAGAGCGAGTAACGTTGGTGGCACTATGATTGTTTTCGCCAAGAACAGCCAGCGTATCTTGTGTGGAGAGACGAACATGAAAGGCAGCTGGAAGCACCAATAGATAAAATAACAAATCAACTCTGGAAAAAAAAAAAATTAGTGCTGTTGAAACGTCAACACAGCGGAGTACCATACCCACGCTGGTTATTTTTGCACTAGGCGGAAGATGATTCGGGAGATGGGCTATGGATGGCCAAATTGCTTTTAACATCTAAGAAATTTGACGTCAATATGAGCTAAAAAGTGAGAGGGTGAAGAAAGCACCTGATACACACACTCCGAACCGATGAAAGTCTGGACGCCGAACCAGAACATAGACAAGATGATGAGACTGATGACGCTGAAGTAGCTCAACCAGAACCCGAACGAGGAGCGATTGATAACAGGGAATGGCACACGAAGCCTGACACCGATGGTACCGTTTAGCACAATAATAATCGCAATGATGAGGTGTCCCAAAGAGACTGCCAGTAGTGCCCCCCGCCTATAAATCACACATCAGCCAGCCAGATCGGAGTGTCCGAGTCAGATCAGGTGATAGAACGGAAGTCGTACCAGGACAATCCTATAGCGATCATGGACGAAGCAAGTTCCCACACAGTAACATTAGCAGCGCACGAGATCCAGAAGGTTATGTAGCTGAGCGTTGTCCAGGTTTGAAGGTGGGGTGGAACGGGGTCCATATCCTTATTACTCCAGGCGTTGTTCGACGCAAACGTCGACTGTTCTGGTTGGAGCTTCCATGTAGAGGGGCGAATGAGTGCCAGAAGGTAAGATGAAGAAAACATCTTGTTTTTTCAATGGCGAGAGTTGCGGAGGGGGCAGATGGGAGGGGGAGATGGGACTCCTGGGAGTCGTATTGTTTCCCCATGCTAATCTGATTTTCGTAAACGTAACCGGATACATATCCTCCACGGCAAGCCTGATAATTGCGCCACCAAGAAAGGGAAGCGTCCTGAGGTTAATAATGTTATTTGTTATGAATAAAACTGAACAGGGTATGATAAACGAGGCCTGTCTAGCACAGAATGGGTCATGAGAAAAACGTTGCAGCGGACCTTGGATAAAGATTGAAACTACCCATCTAGGCTATTACGTGATACCATCATGGCCTGAGCTCTGCCAAGAGCTCTGCAGCCAATAATGTATCTACTTTCACAATGCGGAAAGTAATGAAAGACGACGAAAGATGAAAGGAATGTCAGGTGATGGATCATGACCAGACGAGTGGGCCAGTCTGGGTTTGAAATTTGAAGGTGCGTGGGGAGAGCGAGTGACCGAGCCGGATCGTTGGGAGACTCCCGTTTCCGATGAGGGCCGGGAAACAACAATGACCAGGTGGTGCTTGCCGCCGCTGCTGGTTCGTAGCGCGCTGCGGTGCTTAGGGGCAAGTACTGGGGCGCCGGCTGCGCCGGAGAGGAGGGAAAAACGCTCGGAAAAACGAGCCCTGAATTTATTGTCACGATCGGTTGACTCCGTCGAACATCGTTCGCGATCATCAGAAGATGAAATCTGGCGATTCACTGGTTCCCATTCCCTCCTTCTCCCCTCGCGTCCTGCCTAATCATCCCATCCGTTAAAAATTCACTTCAATTTTTTTTGAATTTCTTTTCTTGCACTTATCCGGACCATAAACGATGCATGTGCGTTTGTTTTTAATATTATATTCACATATGCTTCCTAGATCCCGCTTCTTTTTCGGGTAAAAAATCGGATTGGGCAGACTTAACCCAAGAAGCCGAACAGCGTGCCTCTTGGCGGCTCCGTCCCTCTTGCGATTAATATCGATATTAATTATTATTCGAGTTGACCGAATCTCACGCGGCCTTTCTGACTGAGCGCTCAGTTGCTGACCCGTCACCAAATGGGTACAACACGCCAATCTCTGTTCCTCGTCGACTTTGAAACTTTGGTGACCTGCCAGCGTCTTGCCTGAGCCGACTTTGGTTCTGTCCAATGACAAGCGACTGACCCTGAGATGGATCTAATATGTTTTCTTGACCCGTCTAGCTAAAGTGACCCGAAGCCAGATCTCCGAGACCTGGTCCTGTCTCCGTTCAGTCCGGGACTAAATTAAATGGCTGAGACTGAGACTGAGATTCGTCGTCACTCCCAAGTCGCGCTAACCGCACGCTAACACTGACCCATCATACAACGTCACACCTTCCGGCTTGTCGGAGTCGCATCTCCATCTTCTCATTCAAGACGCCGCTCCTCCCTTGTCGAAATGAACGTCCCCTCTACCTATTCTCTCTCTTTTATACCCCTTCTCTTCTCTTCATTTCGCATCTCCTCATCCACTTCTTCTTAACATGACCCCCTCTCTCTTTCGCCTCCAGGACCCATTAGAAGACATCGTTGTCCACTCTCTCGAACATGATCCACCCTCCTCTCCTCCCTGTACTCTCATTCCGCTGATGCTTACATGTCGTCTCTTCCGTAACGTCCTTCATCCACGCAACAATGCCCGCCTCTACCGTCGCATCTTCGCTCGCAAGTTCGACTATGCCGCCTTCGCTCGTCGCTCACCGCCGCCCTCGTTTCCCCTCTTCCCCGAGCTCAAGAAGCGCTTTCAAGCCTTACATTGTATCAAACAAGGCGATATCCACCACCCAGCCCTTCAAGACGCCTTCCTCGTAGCGTACATCATGGTTCTCGAGGATGACACGCTCAATCACCGCTATTTGCAAGACGCCGGCCTTCCCGCACTTCTCCACAAGTACATCACCGAGCACCTACAATCGAGCCACAACGTTTGGCCAATCGAGGACGCGTGCAATACACTCGCCGTTGCGCTATTTTGGCATATGACTTCACAAGGTGCGTGATTCTCTCTGTGTGCGCATGCGTGTTTGTATATACGATCGCGCTCCATTCTTTCCTATGGCGACAACGCGTCCTTACCCGACCTCCTCCCCCCTATTAGACTCCCTCAATGGAGAGTCAGATGAAAGCCGCGAAACAGTCATGGCTATCCTACTGCCTCTCTCGTTTGCTTGGTTCCGGGTGCGTCCGTCCTCTTCGTCGCCGACGCTTCCTTTTATGCCGATCGTGCTTCTCCTCCCCTTCTCCATTTTCCGGGCTGCAGTACTCGTTTGTGGAGCAAGGCTTTGATCCACATGCGCTCATTGACGATATGAGGTCGACACCGCGCCTATCTCCGCCTGCCCATGCCCCTGTACCGCCAGCACCCGTCACTGTTTCGATCGAATACATGGGCCACGCGTTCCACTTGCAGCTGCCCGCGATCGCGCTGAGTGCCTCGCTCGCATATTTCGCGCGGCTCGACGCGTTCCCGCTCATGACCACTTCTGACTTGCCCCCTACGCGAGCGCAAACACCCCCGGGACGGATCGCGCTGGAGGATGTCGTTTACTATCATCGCTTCTTCCACACCCGCGTGGTGCCACGAGGTCCGGGCTCTCCGGCCAGCCTACTGCAGGCTCGTCTCGGTAGTCTTCACGATTGGGATTGGCAATGCGCCGTAGCCTCAGAGCCTGCCATGTCGCGTCACCTCCAACGATACACGCCTGGGATTCTCACGGGAAAGTGGAGGGGTACTCTCCTGGTGCGTCCTCTGGGTGTTCCCATGCTACCCCACTCGACTGTCACTAATGTTGTGCTCTTCACGTCCCCTCTCTTACTCCGTCTTTCCTGTGACGGTGATGATGACGACGATCCTCCTCTCTCTCTCAGGCACAGTACGATCGTGACCCCACCCCGTTCATGACTGGCGAAGCCGGTCCCGCTGCTATGTCGGATTCGTCTCGGCACCCCTTCTTCTGTTACCTGGAAGAACATGTGCGGTACTCCGAGCCAGAGTCAGGTCTGTCAGGGGACGCAAAGGACGACACTTCTAATTTCCCGTTGCTCCCACACTCGAGGTGGTCTCGTAAAGAGGTGCGTGATTTCGTCCGTTCAGATAGGGCAGCGTTGCTCGAAAAAGGCATGAGCTCACCCCCCGTCTATTTTCAGAACGGGTACGAATATGGGGCTTCTACAAAGGCATTCTACCGGACCTTCAATCCTGAATGTCATGACAAGTCAATGACTGATCACGAAGTGGTCGACGTGATCCTATCTGGAAAGGTGAGTACTACTTTCTCAATTCCCCCGGACTGCCTCCTACACCCTTTCCAGGCCGAATCTCACCTTCAACCTGCATGGGGAAACTGTGAGTTTTGGGGCCGCGTGCGGGTCTCCGACGGCCTTGTCGTGCTCGTTCAACACCTGGTGCGTCATCACCATGCAATCAACCATCGACGCATGGGTCCTTTCGACGCACCGTTACCCTCTTTCTAACTCTTTGCTTATAGCTGGACTTTAACGGTTTAAGGTATGGTGGCAGGATCTGTGCCGGATACGGTGAGCTTCCCTCATTTTGGTCATTGTCAAGTGTGGACGTGGGCTGATCCGTGCGTGCGCTCGCCGCCCCCTGTCCACTATAGTGCTATCTTCGCAGAACTTTGTTGGCAAATGGAAGTACTGCTCCCCTGGAACTCAATGGGAAGGTATCTGGAGTCTTAACAAGGTAGAATAGCGTAAAGCGACCGGATCATGCTTCCATTTGAACCTCTACCGTGTCTGTTCTGCAACTCGCGTCGTCCCTTTACGACAGCAATGACCTTGCTTTCACGGCACCCGCACCATTCCATCCCGCCCATCCGAGATCCGATACGATGTCATTCCTCTCTTCCCCTCTTCCCTCCCTCTGAACTCGTCTGGCTACCTCGATATGGGACGGAGAGCGCCGTTCCCCCCCACCCCCACCACGACTCACTTATCATTCTTTTATCTCGCAGACATCTGGCTATTTCACATACGCACACAGGCCGTACAGTACACGCACATGAAACGTTCCCAGATCAATGGGCTAGGACACCACGTAATTCTCCGGTTGGTGATTGTTGTATTTCACGGACTCGCAAACTCGGGATTTGTGGCGTCTATGGTCGTCTATACTATCGTAGCATACATACACAACGACGACCGAACCATGACTACTATTATCCTCACCCCTTGACGTTATGGGACACATACTCTCTCTTTATTATGTACAGATTGTGTAATTTTTTTTATTTCTTGCAGAACTAAAGATCAGAATCATGGCCCAGGCTTGGTCACTGGTGAACCCGCTTCTGCGAAAGAAGTGAATGAGTAAAAAAGAAAAAGAAAAAAGAAATTCGGAGTTAGAATGTAGTTATAGTAGACAAATGCCGAGCCGGTCCTCCCACTGTTGTCAACGTCGCCGTCGTCTTCACCGTCGTTCGTTTTCTTTCCACCCCATCATCATTTTCACCAACATCCAAGGCCACGACCAACACAACACCACGAAGGCATGTCCACCCCGCCGTTCTATTCGATACCGCAAGAGGTGCTCGAGAGCATCGCTTTCTTCGTCGTGGCGAGCGAGCCGATCGGTCCACCCGGCGTGCTGTCCACGCTGATGCTCGTCAGCAGGCGCATGTACGCCTCGCTCTCGAGCACGACAAACCCTTCCTTCCACTCGCGCATCTTCGCGACCAAGTTCGACACTGCCGCGCTCGTGCGCCGCCTCGGCCCGCGCGCGACGACGGCGCCTAAGCTCGCAACGGAGTTACGCAGACGGTTCGTGCAGCTGGGGCGGCTGCGCGCGCGGGTCGGGTGTACTGTCGGCGCGCTGGCTGTGGATAGTGTCAACAACGGTGGCGGTGGGGGAGGGGGCGGGATGACGGAGGATGCAATGCGCGCGCTGCACGAGATGCTATGGACAGCGTACCTTATGATGCTCGAGAACGATGGGCTGAACGAACGGCAGCTGCGCGAGTACGCCCGGCTGGACGGCTGGCTGCACGCGTTCTGGTTTGAGGAGGACGGTGCGTCGTGCGCACGTCTCGCGATTCGCGACAACGCGTGGCCGCCGAACAACGACTTCAGCGCAGTCACCATGTGGCTCTTCTGGTTCCTCCTGCGGCCGGGTGCGTCCCATCCCGCTCCCCTCCTCGATGCGCACAATTGACACTTTCATTTTTTTTTTCATCTCCCGCCCAACTCTACCCTTCAACTCTTTTCGTCCACTCGGAACTCCTCGACATCCGTATGCCCCCCCTGTTTTATTTTTGTTCTCCATTGGGGCACGTGTTAACGGCGCGTTTCTCTGCGACACTAAGATGACTACTTTGCGCTGGACGAGGCAGAATTGAGCAACGCGACTACCATATTGAAGTTGTTGGCCCTTGGTGCACATGAGGTATGTCGTGCTTACAAGGCCCATCTTTCGCTTATGATGTCTTCTCTCCCCCTTTTTTTCTTCCTTCTTCTCTTTTTCCACCGCCACTCGGTGACACACTGTTTCCGTTCGGCTACTCGCAACTGGGTCCGCCGAGCACACAGCTATACCAGGGTTCTGGGTCTCTTGATGCGTGTTGTTATGTGTGTGCTTATGTGCGTCTATCCATGTATGGCGAGAGCCGGGGCTCTCTAGATTGCCAACAAACAAATGTTGCCATCATCGACCCATATACCGCCGACGGCTTTTCCTCTTTCGTTGTTTGCCATATCATCGGGTCATCTTACCTTGCTCCCCGTTCTCCCTTGACCGTTTTATTTTCCACCCCACCATCCCGTCTCCCCTTTTCCACCCTTCCATATGCGTCGCCTAGCTGCGGTCCGGCCAAGACAGGCAGTACGGCGGAGGCATGGGCGTTGTTGATGGAGCTTGTATGACGCTTCTTCCAATTATTGGGTTGCCATCTATTCCTCTAGTGTACTTGCCTGCTCTTACCAGATCTGGAGCTTAGGGTCCGGGGAAGCGCTATGCTGGTCTGAATCGCACACGCTGCACACGAGACCAACCATTGACCACGTTTCGCTTTTCGATTTCTTCATTCCCCCCTCTATTCTTTCCATTCCGCTGACGTGGATCTCCCGGCGGATCCCCGAGACACACTCTCAGCTCGCCGCGACGGGAACCGGAACGATAGCATTGTGTCGTTATTTTTATTTTTGCTTCTCAACCAATCCCCTTTGGGGTGGTGCATGGCCCATGATCGAGTGCTTTCTACCTTCTACTTCTTATTTGTATTTTTGGTTTCTTTTTTCGAATCTGGTCCCGTACCTGACAGTTCTTCTGTCCCACGATTTTTAGTACCCTGTGTGCCGTCCTGCGTGGGCCGACTTTGTGCCAGACCATACGGTTGGGCGAGGTGCACTGCCTCCCGCGTATGCAGAATATCCTTCGCTTTCTCCGCCGCCGCTTGCAGCGCCGGCCGTACTCTCCTACCTGAGCCTCGCCCCACGTTCATCGACGAATGTGGACGCTCTCCACCCCTTGTCGCCTCACGTACCCTCCTCAGTCCCCCCACTGGAACGAGTAAGTTCCGAGTGGGACTGCGAGTGGGAGCGATGCAAGCGGCTCGCTGGCAATGAGTCGCCGACGCCCGAGAGCCCCACTGGGACGTTCAAGCCGGGCAGCATGGAGGGGATCTGGGAGGGGCTGTTCACCGTAAGCGTCTCCCTCCCTCTGCTTCTTCGTGGGGCACTCCACACGAGCGGGCACAACCCTCCCTCCAGATGTGCGCTTACGTTACTCCCGGCATTTCCAGTATACAGAGTTCACGGCATACGCGCGGCTACTGTCAGGGGCGCCTCCGCCAACGTTGAACAACAGCCTCGTCGCGCGGCATCAGCAGACGTGGCGCCTGCGTGAGTACCACCTGCTCCTACCCGAAGGCCTCGATAGCGCTGCGACGAAGGTGGCGCTCGCGAACCCGCGGTACTGGCCCCTGTCTCCCGGTGACCCTCTGCGCGCATACCTACCACACGGACTGGCCATTGAGCACGAACGTAGCGGCATTCGGGTGCGCGAGCCCGGGCACGTGGCAGATTCCTTCTATTGTCAGTGTCCCGCGCAGGAAGATATCACGCCAGAATACGCTAAGCGCGTGCGCGAGATCCTGATCGCAGGCGAGGTGAGTCGTCGTCGGGCCACTCGTTTTATTTAATTATTTAATTATTTATCGTTGGCTAACTAACTTGCGCGCTTGCTTCACGATGGCCATTTGCTCTTACTCTCCTTCTTTCGTTGCGCGTCGTGGCTTTCATAGGGTCATTCGGCGTGGGGCCAGTTCGCGCTTATAGGACGTGTTCGTCCCGGTGATGGATATATAACGCTTTCCAAGGAATACGTGAGTGGCTCGCAACCAAGTCACCACCTTTTTCCCCTCTCCTAATTTCCGTTCAGATTGACGGAGATCGTGGCAAGTGGCTATACCGGGGATACTTTGTCGGCGATGCTCATGGAAACTTCACTGGACGCTGGCGCGACACGCTAAGCCCTGCGGAGGTACTCGGCTACGAAGGGTGCTTCTTCATGGGTCGCCGGCGGTAGTGTTCGTGCGTTTCGATCGGAGGGTGGAGAAGGTGACAATATGCATAGCAAGGGAAGACCGGGGAGTCAGATCTAGGCCGCGCGAGCTCGAAACTCGGAACTCAAGTAATATGATACACCTCAAGTACTGTTCGGAAATGTGGCGCTTTTGACGATCGTAACGTAGTGGATGAATGGCGAGGTACTGTAGGAGGACCCCATGGAAAAGTTTAGGTTTGGCGTAAACTCTTTTTTCATTTTTCGGGCTTTCTTTTTTTTCTTCCCTTTGTTCCATGGTACCTTTTCTGGTTTCTGGCTGTCGGGGGTCAGTTTTGTGCGTGGAATGACGCATTGTACTGGGTTGCACTTGCCTTACTTAGGTGGATCGTTGGCCAAATAGAGATGATTTACGTTTCTTTTAAACTTCGACTTACATACAGTCCGTCTATCCCTCGCTTCAATTCAATGGTGCATCCTTCCTTCCGTTCGTCCGTTCCTTCTCTAGAGAACTCCGGCGTAGGACGATTGTACCGCGTGGGATTCGTGAGTCGAATTAGCGGCGTCGTGTCCCACGTTTGTACATTCAAGGCTTCGGGTGTGTTCTAGCTGGCTACCGTAATAGCGCACATTAAAGACAACCCTCTTGTGGGTAAAGCGGACGTACGCGCTCCCTTCTAGCAAAGCAAGCGAAGAAGAAAGTCTCATCCGAAGGTCGTCGAAGACTCTAATAATGATGTAAGGGAAGAACCCAACGGTTCTAACGACTTAGAAGTTGAACGAAGTGTGGAGGAAGCCCCGGCCCTCCTTCAGTTTATCACGAACAAAACGGACATTCGCGTCCGAGTCCCAGCCCTAATTCGTCACACTGGCAGTGAGCGACGCCAAAGTCTATCTGATATTCTACTAGTAGTTGGCAAAGGCGACGAAACGAGATAAGTGAAAAATCAGATGCCGGCGAGCATTCTTGAAACTTGCTGTGGCCGCCGCTGTGGCCGTTCCAGCAGCTGGGAAGAAGTCGGGAAGTGATCCGAGTCGTGCGATAAAGTTGCTACTTTCAATTGTGGTGGTACAGCGGGAAATCCGGCCATCCATCTATCTATCCGCATCATCTGCCTATGAGCTGTCCCTCCCACAGTGTGTTATCGCCCAGGGACGACCTGCAGTAGTCGACGGCGAACTTGTCACGGTGGTTCTGACTCGGTCTTCTGTCGACCTTCCTATTTCAGATCCTGCCAGCGATAGCAGCGGTGCCACGGGCGTAATGACTCACAGGGGTTTCCTGACCCTCGCTACTATGTCCAGTGTCACGGTTTCCCCCCCGGTACACCCCGCTCTCTGCCTACCTCTCGAAAATCCTTTTCCTCAGCAGGTGCAAGTACCCTGGCCGCAGCTGCTCCAAGCCCGATTCCTCGACGGGCCAGCCACAGGGAGCCTTGAAGATAATCCCAGCAAGGCGATACCGGACGGCTACTCTCGAACGCACTGCTCAGCGCGAGCGTGGTAGCCTAGGGCGGCGTCGTCGTCGTGAGCAATACCTCTACCGGCGCTTGGTTCCTCCCCGCACGGGCGTAAAGATATCGGCGAGACGCTCGAGCAATGCGCACTGCGCGAGGCGTACAGTGAGGTACAGCCACCTTGTCTCCGAGTCAAGAAGAAAAATTAAATTAAATGAGTGAAGCCAGTTCTGTGTGGTAGTCCAGAAAACCCTCGCCGTACTAGGATCCGGGGGCAGCTTTTACCCCTGCACCTCTCCCCGCGCGCGCCTGCCCCCAGGAAAGATCCAATGCGAACCTTGAGCTCATGATCTCCGAGCCCGTCTTCATCACCGCGTAGGGGTTCAGACCGTGACGTCGTCCTGGGTGTACCGTCGGCCGTCGCGAACAATATACCACTTTCTGTCACTGTCGGCCAAATTCCCGAGGACGCGGCGGGTCTTCCCATTCCATTCGCCTCTCCTCTCCCTTGTTCCCTCCTCCCCTTTCAAAACCAGTTTTTACGGCAGAACTTAATGATACCTCCGCCTTCCTGAATAGGTCCATAAAAGGGTCGACGAGGATGCCGATCAAGCGGCACTACGCTGGTGCATTTGTCGAGCTCGATGATGCCCTGGCCAGTGCTGACCCTTTAGATTGAGCGGCACCGAGGAGCGCCAGACTCGCCACCATTACTCTCACCGTCGCCACTATCATTGTTGTCGTGAATCGGAAGCTCAACAGCAGTCAGGCTCCCCGGGCTCCCCGCCGTCCCCTGTAGGCCTTGTCGTAGAACGGTGCTATAGAAGGGCGAGCGAAAGACAAGAATTGCGTGTTCCTTGCCCCCTGCCCCGTTGGGGTCCTGCCTCACGCCGCCATTCACTGTCACCCCAATCACTGACCTGTATCAGACATTGTCTGTCCGCTTCCCTAATTGTTTCCTCTGCGATTATTCTCCGTAACTTCTCATTTCTCCCGCCAGCAAGCGCTGTGTAGCCGTGTAACATGGTTGTTGCTTTTCCTACACAGTACTCTCTCCGCTTCGCAGCTCCCATACTATATGTGTAGTCAAGGCTCGCTATTAGTCGTCCGTGTGACAACATTCACGGGGATCTCGCCCCGCCTCGTTTACTTTAAACTCACACTACCGCACCAGCCTTGGCATTAGCACGAGACGAGGCGGCATGTGCATCCCTGCAAAGCTACTGGCTTCTAGGCTTCTTTGAATATCGGTACTACGACCACCTTACCTTAGCAAGCAATCCTAGTTTCGAGCTCGGGGGATTCGGGCATCCTGACTAAACGAATGTATTGGCATCAGGTGGAGCTAACCATCCGATCATAACTCTAAGGTGGTCCCCCCAAACCCACCCGAGCCCGAAACGTCCGAGGCTGACTAGTATCGGGTGAGCGACCTTCAACATCAGCAGACGAAACGACTCCACAACGCTGACCCCAGGGACTCGGTGAGAGGACGACGCTGTGTCATTTGTGTTGACATGAGGAATGACGTCGGTGATGGTGATGTAGTGATGGTTATGGAGGTTGGTGGTGGTGGTGGTGGTGGTGGTGGCGACGATGCATGGTAATGCTGATTACTCGCCAATATGATGTTCTCTGGTTGCCGCATCACTAGCAATTATTGGCTAGTCTCAACGTGGGGTCACTGTGGTCGTGTACCCTGTACCCGCTACAACCTACCACCCCAGCCCCACAAAACACCCACTCGGTCCTTTCACGGGCATCTGGCTGCACAAGTGAGATCGAAACCGGAGATTTATCCGCCAGCCAGCTCGTACAGTAAAGTTTCGTTTCTCTCGCCCCGATTGCAACAACGCACGAGGATCCGTTCATCAATTTACTATTTCATGTGCGTACGTACATCCAAATGGAAGTGCATACGTACGTACGTACGTACATGAAACTTCTTCGCGTACTCTGCATGGTTCAGACGGGCGCGGCGTACGAGCTTCGGGGGTTTCGGAGACGCGCTGAATCGAACGAAGACCGCCAGCCAGCCAGAGCCGGAGCGCCATCACGGTGGTGGATCGCCGCCAATTCATTCGATATTCAATGATCGATTTCTCAACCTTGCTTGACGTCGTGACGGCACGCAGCGGCGCAGAAACTCCTACGGTAAGTTATCTCCAGGGCACAAGGGTGTAATGCTTTCTCAGGGGCTCGGGCTCGGGCTAGATATGGGGCGTTGCAACTCGAGGTGTGTGTCAGTTGTTCACCTGAGATGACGCGGCGAAAACTGAAGACCTGATTGGCTACTACGCACCACCAGCGCGCGGACAGGAAGAAATCCTGAGAGGCCGATAAACGAAGCACTGCGAAATTGTGTAGGAAGCTCGTTCCCGGATCCGGATCCCTACGTTTTGTCCGGATGTCCGAGTCCTTGCACCCAGACCACCAAACGAAGGAAACGAGCGGAACCGACTCAACCGAGCACCCACACCAACGTAAATATTACACTTCGCCGTGACACATTGACAGCTGCTAGCGTCTAGCGCGAAATTGTCGCAGCCACCAGCAGACAGGATGTCATGTGGTATATTAATTATCCAGGCGCTGAGGCGGCTGGGGCGAGCTAAGGGAAGAGGGCCGTGTCGCGTGCGTGATGTGTGCGTGGGTCTGGAACGTCCTGCAACGGAAACGTCGGAAAGTGACGCACGGGGCAACGGGTCTGCCCTCCCATGCCTCTCCAACCGTAATAAAAGGGGGCAGGAGGAAGGAATTACTGGGCCAAACAATGGCATGTACCTGACAACAAATCCATGGGCAGCCAGGTGGGGGAGGAGAGGAAGGGGGAAGGAAAGGAAGGAAGGTGACGAAGAAGTGGACTTGGCTTGGAAGTTGAAATTGTCGTGTGGGCTGAACGTTATCTCGGACGCGTACTTCCTCAAAAGGAAGGAGGCGTTTTTAATATCATCCCAAGAACAAAAAAGAGGCTTTGGTTCAGTTGGCGGCTGCAAGGACGTAATTTACGAACGTGTTTCGGCGTGCATGATGAGTTCACTCGGCTGTCAAACCTTTTCGGTCCCAGTCAGGCCAGTCTCCACTGGTGGCACGAGGTGGTCAAGCCCGCAGCAATATTCGGATAGAACAGTTGGCAGTGATAGCGGAAATGCCGTTGCTATCGCCGCTATCACCACCGCCTAGTATGCACCGAATCAGATCACCATTAGAGGTAAGAGTTTGGCGATGTGTTCCAAAATACGACTGATATCCAGATGGCTGACACACAATGCGGCTCTCCCGTTATGTGATTCATCGCTGAAGGACCTAAACAACTTTGGAGGAATAATCTTTGCATCTCAGACGGGCAAGCGCGGAAAATACACCAGCGCCGGTATAGATTGTGAAGGGCAGCATCGTGTCGTTGCGAATGTTCTGTCGAAACGCGGACGTCACTGCGCCAACCACACAACAAATCACGATCAAGGGCGAAGGAGCGATCGTCTTTGTATCTGGATCGTGGGCGCTAAGTGTGATTGAAATAGGGGCCATGCGGGGGAGACTTCGGATGGATCTCATTCAGCTGAAAATGAAGAGTCACAGCGACCCTCAGTGATGATGGCTGTTTGGTGAGAATTCTACCGATCGAGGTATTGATCACTTTGTGGTTTGAGCATGGTGCGATCATTATCCTGGCGTCTGATTCAGCGTAGTGGTGCCAGTGAGGAAGAAAAATGAAGGAACGGAACGGAACGGATACAATCGAGCGCTACAAGAGGGTTCACTCGGGTGAATCAAGCATGGCACTCACGACCGAGTCGCTGACGACCAAATGATTTGGCCAGAGGCCATGATGGCCAGTAACAATAACGGCAGCATCAATTGATCTCAAGGACATTGCCCTCATCTCAACGAGGCTGATTTGTGATATATCTTGCCCCTGTACTCGTTCGTTCCTGAGTCATTACGTGCAGTAGTCGAGGTCGAAGATAACTGTGGAAAAAATAACGGTGCCGACAGAATAGTGCAAATGTCAAGACATGTCGTAAACCACCTCAGAAGTACCATGTACCACCTTTCAAGCTGTTCAAATATTTTTTGAGAATGTACAATGAACTTGGAATATGAAATATTCATGGCATTTGATGTCTGTCTAACGAGGTTATTATTATCTCAGGTTCCGGAGTACTGTACATATCACCTAACTTGTCTTCTGTACCAGACTGGCGGCATAGGTGATTGGTATCGTTGTTCGACTTCGAAGAGCGCTCGGTGTGAGTTATCTCATTATTTTCCTGAGAAGAGCTTTAAGTCCGTCGATCACTGGCAGGAAGCGTCACTCTCCTGTTATCGAGGAAGATTGCGAGGCTAAGCCAAACAGACGCACCTGGGTTTGTACTGGCAGGACTTCCTTTCGACAGACGGTTTTCGGAAGGGACACGGGACGTCGTATCAGAGTCGAAGCGTGCAAACAACGCGTAAACAATGTCTCGGTCACTCGTCATGAGAAAATCCAGCGCCAGTTGTTCAAGTTTTCGCACAAACATGAAAAATGAGGTGGGTTTATGTGTTATTATGATCCTAAATTTGGATCCACCATCTCTGTGTCATTGAAAGCAGGAGCAACAATACTCTAGTGATACTTTGAAACGGTGTTCCAGACGGCGACGCCGAGTCGGACGCCACTTCATGATACCGTCACCACCAGCGCCCACCCGATGGTCCCAATTGCCACTCGTGTTTTCCCAGAATTGGCAGGACTGCCAGTGGATGTTGGCTGGACGGGTATGGGAACCCGCGTCTGACGGGGCCCACATGGTCACGACAACTGCACCCGTTCCTTTTCGCTATCCTTGATCGTAATTGGTGGCGAAGATATGTCTGGGCCGGACTTACTTGTCCTGGCTATAGTGGAAAACGCGGTCCATGCCACACGGGGGTCTTACGTCGACTTCTAAAGCGCCGTTACAGTACGGCGGATGCATTGGCGGATGCGCAGCTAATCTTTCTGGAAAATAAATGCAGCAGATAAGCATAGCCCACTCCGACGACGCGCGCTCCGTGTTATACCAAGGCAACTCTACCACGGGGCGACCCTTGTTTCACTTCCTTGACACCACGTAACGATGCCATACGTGTGCTAATCGTCTTCTCTATGCGCACGGAAAGTAACGCGAGAGCCACATGCGGCTATCCTTGGATCTTGTCGTTTCGAGGATACAAGGTCCCATGTTCATATACTAGCCGAGGTGCCCACGTGCTGACCGGTGACCGGCCAGCTCGTGAATTGAAGTATAGAACGCGCGTCTGGTTGGTGGTCACGCGGAGCCTGCGCTGTCAGAAGAGCGCGGAACTCGTGGTGTGCCGGGGCCAAAATCCAGGTGGGCGTATTGAGCGTGCCAATTCTTCAAATGAATGAGGACACTTGTTCAGCGGTTGGTATTATTATTAGATCAAGGCAGTCGCTGGAAGGAAGAATGAAATGGCTCCAGAGAGCATGGTGAATAATGGTAACGCTGATGATGGTCCTAAAATATGCCAACTAGCTGGTCGGTGTCACCGTCGTGTACAGCACGGTGCCAGGAGCTAGATACCATCGACAAGCGGAGGTATCGGGAACCCCACCCCCGAGGTGTCATTAACTGTTCGCCACGGTGCGACCAATTTCCTACCTCCCTCAGGCTCGATACTTAGCAAGACACTACTATGCGATTCCATCCAAACTTAAAAGTGGGGAGTTGTGAGATGTCTAATGCACGGGCAGATTTCGATCGACACGGGAAAAACTGCCTTACGTCTAACGTACATGAGTTCATTACTTCAAGGGTGCAGATAAATGGAATCGAAAAAAAAAATAAAAAACGGTGAGATTACATTTCTGCTCACCTCCCGACACTTCGCACAAGGCACAACGAGACGGCGACGATCCATCGGGACTCACGAGGCACGCCACATACCTGACTGAATGCAAGACCGAGGGAAGGCTTGGACTGTTCCAAGGTCCAGCTGTTTATGTGAGGGTCGACTGTGCCTCTATCGATATGGCGCATGTCATCGTCTTATTGTTGTTGTCTCACAATTTGCCAAGAGACTACCAAGGGGAGCTTGAGCAAGGGCTCGATGACATTTCGCACTACCAGCTCCCCTCGTTCCTCTTCCCGGGACAATGGATTGTGCTCGAAGCCATGACCGACGATCGGACTATAGGTGGGGCAGGAATGTATGGTGACCACTGGCATCGTAATTTAAGTTGATCCCCGTGTCATCCAATATACTTCGGCTGCGACTCGTGGTCTTTATTAGGGCAGTCGCGGGCTAGCACGGAACAAACGGACATCATGTCGTGAGCGGGTCCCGTTTTTCGTCCGTCCGAGGAACTGTCAAAATTTAAGTCATCTTCTGTCTAATGATGATGGGCAAACATGAACAAGGTGCTTGTTGACTGATAGTGCACAACCAAATGGTGTAGATGGCACTACGTCGGGCATTCCAAGTCTGCAGGTGCTTTCATGCTAGGACCTTCCCGGAGACACAGGCTTGATTCCACCCAATATTTCCCAAGAGACCTTGGGGTGTTCCGAACTTGTATGAATTGACCTTACCACCTCGAGTTACACCACTCCGACCCACTGGCAAGCATTGGTCTAGCTACTCTTACCACTAGTCTCCGCCATTGCTAGACAACTAGATTGAACCCAAGTCCGAGTCACCGCGACGGCAGCAGTGCGTGCGGGGGTGGAGGTCCTCCAATTCCGTCCATCGAGATCGTGGCCTTTGATTTGGTGTCTGCGTCCCCGAGTATTGATGAGGCCACCTTCTGAAATAGCTTTACCAACATCGCTTCTGCGCTTCCCTGCGATGGGGCAATACTCATTATGCCAGCCTGAGCCCCAAGCCTCGTCTTCAGTTGCTCATGTTCATATATGGGTACGGCACATGTGAGGCGCTAGCTTGACCTGATGAGCATTTACTTCCTTCACCTGTCCTATCTGTCCCCTCTCGGGAACAGACGAAATTCACGAGAGAATAGCATTACATTTTGATGGCTACAAGAAGTAATATCATCAGTGCAAATTGCCAGCTACTGTACTCACGACTCTCCTCCATCCGTCTTTGGCTTTTTTGATGAAGAGGCAGACACGATGGTGGGTACTGCTTGCCCGCGCACCCCGGCATTGTCTCCGCCGTCCGGCTCCACAGTCCTCTTACGCTTCTCTCCTACCTGTTCGTCCCCAGCATTCCGCGGGCGATGGTCGCCGTCTCCCCCTCTGTTTCTTCGAGGGCCGCGATCGCCCCCCCTGCCACGGCCTCCCCGCCCTCCTCGGGCACCTCGACCGCCCCCGCGCCCTCCTCGGGTACTCTCTGTGCCCCCTAGCGCGCGTTTAGCCGCCGCGTTGGCCCGCTCAACTCCAAACTCGTGCTCCTCTTGTTCTGTGAGATAAAGCAAAACGGATAAGCAGAGCCCACAGGCGAAGCGGAGGACAAACATACCCTCTGGCTGCTCCCACGTTATCGGCTTCCCGTTGAGCGTAGGGATTTTCTCCCTGACAAAGGCGAGATCATCCTCGTCTAGCGCCTTGTCGAAGCCGACGAGACCCGCGTCGTCGCCCTTTGTAAACTTGACGAACGGCGCACGGGAGAAGCGCTCCTTGAGCGGGCGCTTGATCTCGTCGAACGATACCTCGCCGGCGCACCCCACGAAACGCAGAGCGGACCCACGGACGCGGGGCACATCTTTCGCGTCGACGCTGCCACTGTCTTCCTCCAGCACACGTAGTTTTGCGCCGAGAAATTCAACAAAGATCTCCGGCTTTGCCCTTCCGGTATCTTTTTTACCCGACTTCGGGTCTTTGCCCTCTCCAGCGAGGCGGAAAGCGTCAAAGCCTTTGCGCGTGATGTGGTCCCGCTTGACAACGGCCGCTTTCCCCTTCAGGCCCTTCTCTTTGATCTTCATCTCGACATATGCCTCTTTCGACATGATCAGGAGCTCATTGCCGTCCCAGGTGGGTTTCGGGTCCGCGTTGAGGAACGCTTCGACACTTTTATACTCAACGAATTCGGCGAAGACAGAACCCTGACTGGCGTCAGAGGTACGAAGTGACTGCACGCACACTGGTAAGCATACCTTGAATGCCTTGGTCCCGTCGACGCGCCGCATACGGACGGCGGCCACCTTTCCATACTTGGAAAAGAACTGCTCAAGGGTACGTTGGAGCCCCGGAACCTCCTCACCAAAACCCTTCTGCAAGGGGTATTAGTAACCGAAAGACATTACGCGGCTGAAGCGGTGGACGCACCGCATACACGCTCCTATCAAACGCGTCTTTTGGCTTCTGTACCTCCGCACGACGACGCACTTTCGTCTCATCCTCGCTCACCTGGAGCACGGTACTAGTGCGCAGTACATTGGCGACCCATTCGACTCCGCGGGGTTGAAACTCACGCATGCGCTTGAAGGAGGCGATGGTGGCGATGGGTACCCAGTGCTCCTCGTTGGCGGTATGGAGCGTCCACATGAACCTATATGAGCATTTTCGACGCGCGTTCGACTTAATGATAATGTGTGTGAGCCTACTTGTCGTATGGGAGATTGGCATCGGCAAAGTAGAATTCGACTATGGGTACCGTGATTTCGCGTTAGTGGACCTGCACGAGATGAGTATATGAAGTCATATCAACCTTGTGCGAGTGCCTGGGCCTCTGGAGTCTCCTCGCCTTCATTGATAGAAGCATCCCCTTCAGCATCCGTTTTTGCCGTTGTCGTTGGCTCTGTGATGCCGACGGGACTGGTCGACGCTAAGGGTGCTTCTAATGATACAGGAGGGGGGTTCTCAACATCAGCCATGTAGCTCTGAGAAGTAGCCAGGAGATACGGAGACGGAGGAAGCGAGTTGAGTCAGTGTTCAGTACGTTCAGTCGCTTGAGCAAGTCACGGAAAATGAACCGGCCCGGCTGTCCCGGAACACCACAACCGTTTTCTCTGTGTTCGGCCCATCGCCTCAGGCTGTCCTCTAATCCCTCTCAGCCTAGATCTACTGTGATTATTTCGGATGAACCCCGAATCGCGCACGCGCTTATTCTCGTCTCACGTTCCCGCCTGCTCAGGTTTTCTTCAGAGTTTCACTTGCCCCACTGTTTCACCGAAACGACTTCGTATTACTGCCATAACTCCTGCGCTCGTATCTCACCTCACCTAACTCTCCCTACCTCTCTGTCTACGTCTTCTGAACCCTTCAATACGGTAATTTTTAAAATCGAAACTTGGCAGATGTAAGTATGGTGCTTCTCGTAGTGAGAACAACCGTACTGCATGACCCGACGGGAAGTTGTACTCGTTGTTGCCATATGCTGATTGTCTGTGGGATGTTTGCCTGCTCAAGTACATAGGCGAGCTAGTTGAGGAAGGATTTGCGGCCGTGTTCAGCACGCCGCCTATGTGCTGTAGTAGATGTTCGGTGTTGGGTAGGTCACACCGTCATGGCCTCGACGCCAGGGTTTCTCGAGTCATACCCGCCTCCTCCGTTGACCCGCACGACAATAAGGGTCGCGTCTTCCTTGTCAGTGCGAAATTTTTCCATCAAGGCCCTTAGGTACTGCCCAATGTAACATGCAACCCCGATTGCGTTCTGGTCCACTGCGGCTGGCACGTAGTCCATCGTCTCGTACAGCCAGCGCAGGTACGCCAGCGTGGCAAGTAATTCGCGGACCGGTAGTACCGTCACTAGGTAGAGAGCCGAAGGTACGTCGTCGGCGCGACGGTTCGTACCCGTGAAGGTATCGGGGAGCGTGTAGCTGAGCGTGCGAAGAACGGTTTCGTTCGTCTCGACATCCTGGTAAAGCTGGTACAAAGCATCAATGATATCAAGCTAGGAGTTGATAAGGTTGGTGCAGGGCAACAATATCAACGACCTGCTCCCTGGATAGGTATGCGCTCTATCTGCAACGGGACAGTGGCATAAATGGGTTCATGCGGGTGGCTGGGGGACGTACTACTTTGCATGCCTGGGATTTCTGACCTCATGGAGGGCGTCAATCAAGGCATTCTCGCGTTAGGGATTCAGCACTAGGTAGAGGTCGGTAGTATCAGCGGGCGGGTGGCCCAGGCTCTCCCAGTACGGCGGGACTCCACCACATACCTGCTTCGTCCGTCTTTCCACCCTGAAGTCGTGCGAGGGCATCGCGAGGCCACCGACGGGCTCAGTAGCAAGGACAGAGATCACTGGAAGGCGGTGGTACCGCAGTGGCATGACTATAAGATATCACCGACATGATTTCCTTGATACAACCAGGTGATGCAGCCATAGGCTGCAAGTTAAGAAGTTGGAGCGCCTCTGGGAGTCGGGGCGAGTTATTATGGTGCCAGCTCACGCGCTCACGTAGCACATACGCGGGCCCGTCTAAGTTCTAAAAATTAAAACTGACGGCAAGAAGAACAGGATGCCCGCGTCAGTCATGTCAACCCAGCCCGGCTGCGGCGTGTGAACGTATTAGCAAAGCGCTCCTGACTGCTATCTGATATCCGCGATGGCCCGGACTGCGGTCGTGTGGCTGTGGCCCGAACTGTCACTCCTTCAAGTGCTCTTCAAGCTATTTCATTACCCATATGGCAGAGCCTTTATCGTGGCACACCTTCGCTACTCCTTCGCTTCGGTCTTACACCCGGCTCATTTCGGGATTGCAAACTTGAAACGCCACTGCGCCAGCGTCGCTCACTAGTATTGATCGCAAACGAGTTCTCTGTGAAGAGGCAATGAGTCTCCGATGCTATCGGCACAATTGATGTTTCTACGGACGCCGAAAGGAGGCAGTAATATGCAGATATCAATTCCGAACCGAGGGTAAGCACCTTGCTCCCGGAACTGACCGTGCTTGGTCTGTTGGACTCATTATCTTGGTGGCTACATTCGCTCGATTGTCACAAACGCGTCTCTTCCGCCACCTTTCTAACCCCTCTACAAACCTTGTGATATCTCACTTGGGCAAATCGCTTCATTCCCACGGGTCCAGAGACCTTGTCTGTTAATACGACACCACGCACTAACCGAAAAATATTTGGCCTCGCAGATGACCGGTTCCTTCAGTTCACTGACACGGCAAACATCACATCCGACTGTAAACTGTTCACCTCGCTGCGCCGGAGCGCTTCCCAATCATTCATCAAACATCAGCAACCGTACATATCGGATAACGGTGACAGTTCACCTCGCTCTCGATGGTCCTGGTATTCCCCAAGACCCCTGGCATATCCGCTTTCCTGGTCCTTGACCAACGTCATTGCCGTCGCCGGCGGACACGTTGTTTACTACCAGGACTTAGACACGCGGCAGATCGCACACCTCTGCAACCTTCCGGGCCCTAGCCTAGGCCGCATTCGTATGTTGGTGTTTGCGCCGCGTGGTTCGTCCGTAGAACTGAGAACCACGACAGGCTGCGTGCAGGTGTGGGACGCAGCCTCTCGGCGCCGTGTGTGATCGTGGCCAAATACTGACTGGATGAGCGTCAGTGCCCGCGTGCGTTCGCAGTCGGCCACGCAGACGGCTGACTCGCACTGCTCGATGTGCGTGCGCCAGATGAGGTATACAGTAGAGGTATAGGGACTGCACTGTAAGGATGATACTGTAACACACTGGCAATATCCATCATGCACGTACAATTTCATGCCCATCCAGACTGTTCCTCTCACCCTCCCTGCTTCGGCCGATCCCTCCAAGTTCACAGTATTTGGCAGGGGGCAACAAAGGGGAGGTATACAACACACAATGGAGCCACGATGAACGCTTCATGGTAAGCGCGGACGCCCATGGCACCATTCACTTGTGGGACGCAAGGACCATGTCGACAAGGGTAGGCAAGATGAAGCTCCGTCAAGGTAAGTTAGTCCCGCTGTTGCCGCCGGTACTAGCGAGTTCCTGCGCGCGTGATCTGTCTGGGCTAACAAAAAAAAAATAGGACAGTGGCGCGGTGCCCCTGGAAGCCCGATCTACTCGCCATGGTTGGTACCTGGACGGGTGGATTCTGGAGCGCCTCCTCCCTTGCAAATAAGTTGTCACTAGCGCCGTACACCAATTCGATCACAGTGCACGTGTTCCCAACAGCCGTCACTTCGTCAGCATCGCCATGCTGATATCAAGACTGCCCTGGTCCAGACGATACGATGGTTCACAACACGCTATCGCAAGGAGGTGATGGAGATGTAAGTCTGGGGCGTGAAGAGTTGGGGAGGAAGGAGAGCGCATTTGATAAGTTCAGCAGCTGCCTCGAGGGGTTCGACCGTCATAGTGCTGAACGCAAATATCGTCGTCACATAGAGCGCCAAGTCGAGACACCTAGGCTATGCGTTCCACAGCTTGTAGAGTGATCACGGACGCAAACCTAGCATCTGTAAAGGTCCCGCTTTTACAGATGTATGTACTCTCGGCGCCAACTGCAGCAAGAGTTCCACAGTATCTTTATGCTTTCCCGCATGCTATCTGCAATGGTGTCTAGCCTTCGCCATTCCTTGCATAAATACTAGCGCCACGCTCCCACAGCTGACGTGCAGTCTTCTGATCGCCACTTCTCGATGCATAGTGCAGCAGAGTTTCTCCCAACTCATCTGGGGAGCTTATAATACTCGAGTAACAGCTGCGCAACTTCTACGTGACCGCGTTTCCGAGTGTGGTGAAGTGGTGTTTCATTCCACCGCCGCACATCGGGACTGCACCGTTCTCAAGTAAGACTCGTATTGCCTCCAGAGATACCCTTCCTAGATGAAGTGGGGTCCGATCCCTGTCATTCCAGACGTTGACGTCTGCACCGCTCCCAACGAGTGACCGCAGAGTCTCTAGACGCCAACTGAGCGCTGAGCGCTGACGTCGGCACCATGCTTGGTGAATAGCTGGGCGATCTTCAGCTTGCCGTGGCTGGATGCGTGATATAATGACGTCCGGTTTCTATGAAGCTCGTCTGAGTCCCGAGGACGCGACGTGATTAACCATTCTGATGCATTGTAAAGACCAGCTTGCGTGGCACGGTGCAGCAGCTGATCTGGGCCTTGTTACTAGGCGAAGGATATGGGCGCGTGCGATCTTTAAATGAGCCGGCTCGAGAGGAATGTAGTACCGTGAAGCCCGTCCTCGCGCGATGCGGGTCGACGTTAGGAATTCCTTTACCGACAAGTGCGAAAATTGTATAATTAGCCTATCGCCGACGACATTGACTCGGACAACCGCAATCAACACGGCATCTTCGGGTTCTTCGGGCCGCCGGCCCGCCTCCTGGTCGAATCCGAGCAATTCCGCGAGCTCTTCCACGCGAGGCGGGAAGGATGCCACAGTAATGCATTGGAAAAGGCGGTGAGCATACGCCCAGATTTACTCATTAATATTCGTTAATGTACATTCGCATGTCGCATCTAGGGAACCTGATAACTCGTCCAGGGCCCGCCGGATGCGTCCTGGGAGGTAGCAACGCAACCTGTCTAGCTGGCAGAACACCCATAAAAACCTACATTGCACTTTTAGTTGCCCTTCGAACACAAAGGTGACGGGACGCCTCACGTTTCATTAGCGCCTTCAGTGAGTCTATTGATGACGAGCTCCTTTTCCTCTTGCTTCCACACGGGCATTTTGGTGTCTATGTTCATGGAAGAGATGTTATAGTTCCTGCTGTCCGCTCTCGTAGTCCGGGGATACACAGTGGGATGCCAAACGTTGAAGATTGGTTTCAATGTGTGCCTCGAGACGGCTCGTGATACACAGGCGTAACTTAGGTTAGGACAGCCATCCGACAAGCTTCAGGAACGATTCTCGAGGAGACGGTGTGCCAGGCGCTCTTGGGGTGTTCATCGAGTGCATCAAGGATGATGTAGGTTGAGCCGTTCCTCGGGAGCACAAGCATGCCCCTTATTGTAAATATTTTATAGGCGCGTCATTACTGGATGTTTGGCGCCAGGACGATGGTCCGGAAACAAGCGACCGAGAATGTCGGAACGTGGATTAGATTGATAACAGCCGGACAAGAAGATATGAGAGCACGGGTTTGGCAGCCGAGACATGGGAGTAGGGAGATCGCGAACGTCGGGACTTGTTAATGTCGCTAGCAACTCGCTGCATCACAGCTGGTGCCGAAGGTTAGCAGGCGTGGTTCTCTAACGGTAGACGAAGCACACCTAGGACCTGTCGAATATCTTCTGTCGATGTCTTGAGACAAATGCTCGGGGAACGGTGGATCGTAGGCTCGGTACATGCTACGCATCCATAACCACTTTCATATCCTTCACAAGTATGTACACAACCTCCGGCGTCTGTGCGGCGGTCGTCAGAGCCTCATGGTTCAAGTCGATCCAACCTCCTGCAGCACCGCGTCAGTCTCGTTCTCTCCTAGCGGTGCATCAACGAAGAGAAGGACAAACCCAATCGCTCTTGCTTGACATGCCGGGTCGCAAAGGCCTAGGGTCGCAAGCAATTCTACCAAGATTTTCACGATGATCTCAGTCATCGCCGTCGTCGGTGGGAACTCAGTATAAAAGATCAAGGCGTCTTCGATCGATTCGAATAGGTCTACCAGGGCATCGTAGCTAGTGCTGACGCTCTTGATCGCCTAAAAATAACGGACACCGTCAGGGCCTGGCTGGCGATGAGACTAATGAGATGATACATACAGCGGGAATGTACTGATTCCTACGAAAATGGCTTTTGCAGGAGGAAAGTGGCTGCACAAGAACGTCAGAAAAAATCCCTGAAAAAGGTAATTCAAAGCCCATAGCTTCCAACGTACCAGGCCGACGTCTTCATCTGGTGAGGGCGTCGGTCTGGTACGTTGGATCAAGAGTACTGCAAAACATGGACTGTTCGCTTCAGAGGTTTCCGTCGTCACCTTGAAACATATGGAACGCCTGTGAGGGCGCTGATATCATCCGCAGAGTCGCAGTTTTGCAGCTTAATAGTAAGGCGGTTGTCGAGCAAGTTTGTGGCTGCTTGTTTCTCATATTCATTTTCCCTGAGAACCTTGAAGAGTGATCGGATGTCGGACTGAGAAGGGGAAAACATGGCGTTAAAGAGATGTAGTTGTTTCGTACCAGTGTTCAATTAGAGTCGGAGGAAGCAGTGTGACAAAGGATATATTGTTACAATCCTACCTGGTGTGTGTGTGTGGGCTAGCTCACGCACAGGACGGATCCGAGATCGCACCAGGCACCAGGTGAATGTCATTTGCGTTTCGGGGGTTCCTAAGTTTTGAACCGTTCGTGAAAAATACCGTGCAGACCCACGGTGGTTCACGCATTCACGTGCTATTGACGAACGGGCTCCAAAGCAAAAAAAAAAAAAAAAAAAAGGCGACATCACACCTGATCGATGCCACGGAGGATGAGTGAGGTGAGGTGTTTCTGGAGGCCCAAACCCTGAGAACGACCCCGATGCGCGGGCCGCGATGGCGGACACGAATCCGTCGCGTCGGGCGGAATAACGAACATGAAGCGCCAGCGCGTCCTGGGCAGTGAACGCTCCGGGCCATGCTCGGGTTTACCGTGCTGCATCGCCTGCTCGAACACCCCGTCAGGAGTTGGACGGCGTATGAAAACTGCGTTGCCGTCGTCGTCGGGTGCGAAGGAGAAAGAATCGAAGGTCGGAGGGGAGTGCAGAGTGAGCGGGGGCATATAGAACGTGTCCCGCTCGATGCGTCGCGACTTTCGAGTGTTGCGGTTGGTGTAATGGATCTTGTGGACAGTGTCGGCTCTAAACAGAGAGGGCGACGTGATCGGAGTCCGCGGGGTAGGATAGGGCACCACCGCAGCCGAGGCACTGATCCTCCTCTCCTGAAATTGCATCAACGCGATGATGCGATCCCATCAAACGTGAGGCCTGTCAATCGGCTAAAATTCGACTAGTAACTTACGCAAAGAGACGGAGCAGCGCTTCCCGCGGCTGTTCGCGTATCAAGCCTCGAAGCCTAAGCTCGACGAACGGTGCAGCGAATTTTCCTGCAGAATATAGCGCGGTGCCCGCGCCAGATGCGGGGGATAGTCTGCACCATTTCGTCCATACATGGAACAGGAGCTGGTTGGCGACAGTGAATCAGGCGCAGTTGTCGGCCTAGGGGAACCCGAAGGTGTGCGTGAAGATGTGTTTGTATTTCCCAGATCAATACACAGGCGCTGAATGATGACGGTCAATGGGGAGGCTTCACAGGACAAAGGCGTTGTCGGCGGAAAAATTGACGAGTGAAAGGTGCTCAACATGTGAGCTCTCGCTTCTTGTCTGGGGGACCATGATTTGGAGGCGTGCGCGGTCCTGTGGAGACTTTTCCTGATGGGGGTGCATATGATAAAATGTGTCGGAGAGCAGGTACGACTCGATCCCTATGAATTTCCCTTCATCATCGGTGCAGGACATACTGGGTACAATGCGAAAAGCGATCGTAATCAGAGTGGTGTAACGACATAGAAGATTTCGGAGAGGATAAGACACTCACCGACGCCAGGGTACTCTGTTAATGATATGGATGGTGAGTCCCAGCTGAACGCGGCATAACATTAATGATCGTCGTATATCCGAATGGAGTCGTTCCGCCCAAAGGAATTCACGACGCTGGCAGCCGGGAACGATGTCATCCAAACCCAGCGTCTTTGCTTTCCCCGCCGTCTCACAGCCCATTGCTGGACTGTACGCAGGCGGGCCACTCGTGCCCCTCATTTGCCATGCCCTTGCACCAGAATGTGACGTGTAGCTGAGCATCGCGTCTGAAAACCGGCACCAGAAGCCCCAGTAGTGTGATATGGCCGTGTTGGGGTAAGATGAGAAGGGGGCCCCTTGTCGTTGGGAAAAGTAGCATGTTCTTCTTGTCCTCGTTCAGACCACACGCCAAGTTTGAAATGCTATTGCCGAAACAACTCTTGTCATTGTCTGTCGTGACTCAGACAAGACCGGCATAGCGCGTCAAGTGAGACGGCTGTCACTAAGCGCACGTGCAGATCCTCGCAGATGCCACGGCGAGTGGCAACCGAATGCTAGATGCAGTGGGTTAGCGATGGGAACGAAAAGCCTGAGGCTTCAAAGGTTCAACGTTCAAACTTCAAGATTCCAAAGTATTCTGCAACTATAACCGGGGGTAAGCTTCACGGAAAGGGCGAACCATTGTTTGTTGAAGACTCGGAGTCCAAATAGGGAAAGACTTTTATTGTTTTTGCAAGCGAGGTATCCGTTTGGTGTCTTCATTGTGCTCCGATATTTTGCGTGTATTGATCCCTTCTGGGATCAAGCTTGGGATGAAGAGACGGTCTGACGGTCTGGCTGCTAAGGAACTGACGGGTTCACGTGGACGGTTGCGAGGGTGACCGGCTGGGGGGACAAAAAGCCGAGAAAAATAAACAACCCTTTTTTTTTTTCATTCATTCAATCAGCTCATCAGACTCTGCCCACTCAAGCTCCCCCCACGCTCTTGCAACGCCGTTGCTGACACGCTTGAGCTCGTAAACGTCGACATTTCCCTAAATACAACTGTCACTCTTTCATAACGCCTTCTTTCCCCCCCTCCGTCATGAAGTCCTTCACTGTCGTTTCTTTCCTCGCTTCCCTCGTCCCCCTCGCTCTTGCACAGGCGGTAAGTTCCTTTTATTCTCTGACTCTAAAGAGTGCTCATTTTCTTTTCGCAGAATAATACTTCGAACCCTCTCATCCCTTCAGGCATAAGCACGACATGTCAGGCATTCTATGTTCAGCTGAATGCAAACGCAGCCCTCACGTCGTGTCTCAAACCCCTCATCTCTGCCACCTCCGCATTCAGTGCTGGCTCTAACCCGACGACCATCTCCCCTTCCACCATTTCCTCTTCACTGGATAGCATTTGTTCATCTACAAACACCTGCGACGCCACCCTCATTAATACCCAACTCGCCCTCTTCCTCAAGGCGTGCCAGACTGAGCTCACTTCGACCAAGACCGCAGGCGTCATTCTTACATATGACGTTATGTACACCTTCGGTCTTCTCCAGGAGTCTCTTTGTCAGAAGGATGATTCGGGAAAATACTGCGCACTTAACATGACTTCCTCTCATTCCACCACCAAGCGCTCTTCCTCGCTCGATCGCCGAGACTCACAAGTGGCCATCGTCCCCAATGTGGAAAAATACAGCAAAGAGAACATCGCCTTCCTTGGCATGCAGCCCACCAATATGACCGCGGATCAACTCTGCACGTCGTGCACGCGCAAGATCATGAACGTCTACACCTCACAACTTAACACCGTGCCCTATGGCCCTGGCATCTCATCCACTGTCCTCCTCTCGGGCCAGCCCGCACTCTATGCCGCCATCAACAGCATGTGTGGTGTCTCGTTCCTCAGCGGCCAAGTGCAAGCTGCTGGCGCTCTTCAGACCGGTGCAGCACCCCGCGCGGCTGATTCTGCCTTCGCACTTGTCGGTTCAGCAATTGTGGCTGTTGCTGCAGGTGCTATTGCAGTTTTGTAGGAGTGCTTCATTACCTATTGTCGCCTGTTACTATGCTTTCCCCGGGCTACAACGGGTTACTCTTACCCTCGTCCTTTTTATTTTTTCTTCCCTTCCTTCTCTCTTTTGCTTATCTCGCTACAGTATACCCCCAGGGAATTATTTTAGCTACCACCATTTCAGATGCGCCGTTACGCCCCACTAAACAGTATACAAGCGCCTTTGCTGTGCGAAGACCCCAACCCGTGACATAACATTTCACCGACGCATTTGTGTATAGATTATTTCTTGCAATGCAGTGCAACGCAGTTTATCACTACCAGTCTTTTGATGGAAGAATTTTACGTGCATACATAATTTATTGTTCGTCTCTGCTATGGTTGCCGGACCGCGAATCCGATCTACATAGGTGATTCCAAGTAATCGGCTTCCTTGGACCTCACAGGATTTCAGCAACCACTAGAAGATACTATTCTACAAGTTATTCAAAGTGCAACGGACTTTTGTTCTTACTGAGATTGAACGCTGAACCTATCATAGGACGATTTGCATCCCCTCACTCACTGGCATCTAGACGGTCACTGTCTTGCACTGGCCGAGTTGTCTGAACCATCTTTCATTTTCTCCCAAATGGGCGACCGGTCCGCACAGATCAACGACGTGCTGTGAGTTTCCAATCGTCTTGCTCGACAAAACTGTGACCACGCGTGCCTAGGTCTCCCCACTGCCAGTACTGGTCAGATGCAGTACAGTCGCGACTCGCACTTGTGGACGACATCCTCCATCAGGTCCCACCTTCCACCCTCAGCGATGCTACAGCGTTCAATCTGGTAAATGACGAAATGTCTGCTATGCTCTCCGTGCTGCGCGCAGTCGGCAGCCGCCGCAACGCGCTCACGCTCACCTGCCGCATCCCTACGGAGATCCTCGTTGAGATCTTCCTCCACTACCAACGCTCCTATCACGAGTTCGACGTCCCAAAGGGTGACAAGGACAAGCACTCCGCCCTCCATGGCACCTCGCTAGGGTGGGTCCCCGCCGTCGCCCACGTCTGCCGCCACTGGCGCACCGTCGCCCACGAGCATCCGCGTCTGTGGTCCAACGTCGTGTTGCACATGGGACGTACATGGGCCCAGCGCACGCTTGCGCTCTCCAAAGCGGCGCCCATCGTCGTCTCGCTGAGCGACCGCCTCTCGTGCGGTGTTACCACGATTCCGAACGCCGCGAGTCTGTTGCCGCGGCCGCGGCGCCCGGCGCTCGAACCGTCCGACGTTCTCGTGGACCACCTCTCCCACATACGAGAGCTCGAGCTCCACGGGTGCGCATGCGCATGCTCTGCGCTCACCTGGGTATGCGTCCTCGAGGCGCCCGCGCCCTTCCTCGAGGAGCTCTGGCTCCGCATCGACCCGCATTACCCCGGCACCCTCCTCGACGCCCCCATCGCGCTCCCAGAAAACTTCCTCGCGACCCACCCGCGCCTCCGCCGCCTCGTCCTCGAGGAAGCCTCCCTCTCCAGCTGGGTGCCCGGCCCGCGCCCGCTCACACAGTTCGTCACGCTCACCATCGCGGCGCCCGACCCACGCCACGCCATGTCCCGCGCGACGTCCGCCGTGCCGACGCGCGAGCAGCTCCTCGAATGTCTCTCGCTCATGCCCGTGCTCGAGGTGCTCTGCCTCGAACACTGCCTCCCTGCGTTCGTCTCCGCCTTCTCCCCATGCACCGTGTCCCTCCCACGCCTCCGCGTGGCGACGCTCGCGGACCGCGTCGACCGGTGCCGCCAGGTGCTCGACGCGCTGGACGTCCCGCCCGCAGCAGTGATAACGGTGCGCTGCTGGTCCGTCTCCCCGCCCTCCGAGCTCGACTGTCTCCGGATCCTCCCGTCACTCGCCACGCATCTCTCCCGCCCCACCGGCAGCGGCGTGCCGCACGCGCTCGCGCTCTCCTCCGCGTCCAGCGACGGCCGCACGCTGCTCACGCTGACCGCCTGGCGCGCATTCGCCACGCCCACGGTCGCAGAGGACTGCGAGACCTACTCCGGGCCCAAGGCGCTCCCGGACGTGCGCCTCGACTGCGAATGGGATGCCGGAGACCCCGACATGGAGCAGCGCGCGCTGCTCCGCGCGTGCGCGTGCGTGCCCCTGGCGGACCTGCGTGCGCTCAGCTTGCGCACGGACGCCGCCGTGTGGTCCGCGCGCGACTGGCGCGCCACGTTCACAGCCTGTCCAGAGGTCACGCACGTCATGGCGTCCGACGTGCCAGCGGAGAGCCTGCTCGAGGCGCTCAGTCCACCGGACGGCGGCGCGCCATTGTTTCCGGAGTTGGTCTCGCTCACGCTGGTCGGTGTCAATTTCGTGCGTGCGGAGGAGGAGGCGTGGTCTACCTTGGCGAGCGCGCTCGTGCAGCGGCAGAAGAGCCCCGCGTGCGTGACGATTCTGGACCGCATCGAGTTGCGCGCGTGCACCGTCGCGGAGGACACTATTGACTCGCTGAAGGAGTTCGCCGCCGTCGTTGTGTGGGACTCGATCACGGACCCGAACAGCTGGATACACATTCCGCGGGACGGCGGGGGCGACGAGGAGGGTGGCGATGGCGAGGAAGAGGCCGAGTGACATGGGCCTCGTTTTTCCCCGCGACCCTCACAACTACTGCTCGGGGACACTATCCCCATGCCGTGTGTCATCCTGATCTGGCTATCTCCATGGAATCCCAGGACGTCTCAAGCATATTTCTTCGTTGACTTCCAACTAACTTCACGTCCCCCTCCCCCCCACGAACCATCTCGAATGCACATATCTCTATAGCAATAATCTTTGGTCATAATGTACAGTAGCTTGTATGCGACCGCTTCTGTTCTCATCATACAATCGCACCTCCTCCCTTGTCTTTTATTTGTGATACGTCGCTCACTTGTCGTCTACAGCACATCATCTGTACAGTTAGCGATTTAGGTTCCTTTGCTTTTGTGTATTTTGTATACATCTTTACCGCTGCTTATCCGCCTCCTCGTTGACCTCGACTCCCCACACTCACCAAGAAAAATCAACTATGTAAATTCCGGTAAGACGCCATTACAGTAAAGCATCTGGGAAATAGCAAGTACGAGGGAGCGAGCGGAACGAGCGTTTAATGAGTCTAACTAATGACTCATAATTACCTCATCATTAGTACACGACCGCTGAGAGCTTTCTCGCTGGTATAGATGGGCGGGAGAATGCCAATCCCTTGTTGCAACACATATAAGTCGTGGTGATGTCTCGCGACCGACAAGAGGGATCTTTTATTAAAATCACATCCCGCACGATGCAACTAAGTTACAGAGGCGGTTTCCCTATGTAAGTAAATGCGTGGGTAGAAATGGGGATGCTATATGAACAAACAGGTGGGCACGGCGATGTAGGCCACTGGAAAGAGGTCACGGACTGTCTCACGGTGTTGGTAGACAAAGAAACGAACCGACCTCTCCGGAGTAGTAGGTGAGTCGGGAAGACAAGCCATTCAGACAGGAACAAAAGGAAGTGGTCCCACAAAAAAACAAAGACAGGAGCAGAAGCGAACACGTTGCGGACATCCAGTATCCATTAGGAAGCCGTCCTCTCACACGGATCGATGTCAGGGGGGACCGTTACGTGACATTACCGCCAAGATTGGGGTCGTCGGGGTAGGGGTGGTGGTGGGTAACAAGAGGGGTCCATGTCTGTCCAGCGCTCCCAAAGGCCAGGTCACAAAGAACATACGCACTATTGGGTGATCAGTCAGCGATTCGCGCACGACACACGGTAAGAACGGAGCTCAGCTTGTCGGATACAAGACGGATGCCAGCTAAGGCAGGAGATGCGGAATTGGAGCCCTGCACCAGATGGGCAGCACACCTCGCCCTCTCCTTCGCACCCAGGTTATTTGGATGCACATTCGCGCAAACCTCGCTGCATGAAACTTCTGGGCCAGGCGAACCCTCAGACAAGAGGTATTGTTGAGTAGTGATATAGCCGCATTTATGGATGGGGCTGGGGGGGGGGGGGGGTGAAACCGGTGAGCTCACATGCAAGTTGTCCATACGAGAGGCGCGGCAATGTCAACTCCATTGCAATACTGAACTAGGTAGATGGAGTTCGGCTCTGGGTATGGGGACTGATGAGACTGCGGAAATCCTGCTTGGTATTGGTGAGCGGACGGTACATAGACATTAGCAACTAGTAACCCCAGAAATGTGTGGTAGAAATTATTGGTGCTTTTTCAAAGGTATGGATGTCGATTTGGGGGGGCAGAGGGGGGAGGAGGGAGGATGTAAGGAAGTCTCGCGCGCACGATGAAATGCTGAGCCTGATGGGAAAGGACATGTCATATTAGTACTTCGCGTACCTTTCCCAGAGCAGTGGGGTGTACTATCTCGCGATTTGCTGCGCGATCGAACCGACAGGACCCTGCAGGACATGACTTCGACGCATGGTCGTTGCTGCAAAGTGCTCGCGACAGGCAAGGCACGGTTTGATTGGCGGTGGAATTGAAAATGACCGCAAAGCGAGAGGGACGGAATATACAAGAGCTGCTGTGCGTGCTCCATCCCCGAAATTACGGTCTATTTGGGGTGCTCTAGTTGAGACTCTTTTTGTAGAGACTAGATGCAGGAGCGCGAAGTTGCCGACAAGAGAGACATTGTTCATCGGTATGTGGTTTAGCGAGAGCATTGAAATTGCCGAGCGGCACTGGCGGTCCTGGAAGAGCGTGCGGTTAGATAGCCCGCGGTAAATCGCTATCGATTACATATGAGCTGGGTGCCGTTCCGGCAGCGACGTTGGCCAGACTGGTCTCGATGAAGGACCTGGTAGGGCCACACCTTGGTATCGGCATTTCATTTCGCGTTCTCCGCTACTTCACATGGCATCCCTGCATTGAGTTCTCGGCTTTTTGCAGAATCTCCGCCATTTCCCCCACGGGTCCTGGAAGTTATGAACGTGGGTTTTCAACGTGGGTGTGTCGTAAAGGACGAGAGTATGGCTTGGGAATCCTCGATGCCAGTGGAGACTACTATCTGATGGTCTTTAACGACATGCAGAAGTCAGGGTCCTGGCTGCGCAAAGAAGGTAAGAGTGGTGTCGGCAAAAGTTATGTTGGAAAGGTCTGCGAGGGTCTGCATCGGCGGCGGTTGATCGGTTTGTAGGATTGAGCCACACGTTTCTCCGGCGGATACGAAGGCGCATGGCACTGGGGCCATCGTGGATGGGCTGTGCGCCGTGTAGTCGCTTGTCGCCGTGAGGTGTACTCCACTCTCGTCCGAATCGCGGCGGTATCTATTGGTGTCTATTGTTGACCATGACGGTTGTGCGCGCAAAAAGTAGCAGTATGGGTACGGACGTGAACAGCTGAAAGACCGTTGGTGGGGGGCAGCCTTGCAGACCTAAAGGAAGTGGGGGTCTGAATCACCCTGACAATCCTGTGAGTTTGGTGTGAGAACGGCGTTGATTTTGCCAGTGGCGGAATGCCACACATGTCGAGTCGACACCCAGGGAATTGGCTACTTAGAATGCAGGGTATCAGTGACCAAGTATGGGCGTAAGGTTGGTACGGCTTTCTGCAGCAGTATAACCAAAATACGATACAAATAACCTAAACGATAAGTATATCTGGAAGAAAGGGATCTTACCCGGACACTTACCAGTCCGTTTGCTTATCCCTGAAAATTAGGACATGCTAGCGACATCTAAGCTCAAGTTGACACACACACATGTGGTTGTCGCAATCTTCGAGTTATTCCGTTTAGTCAACCAAGGCAATGCGACCGATCGCATTGAACCTTACCCTATGCGTGTAACGGTGTTGATACCCCCTGAGGTCCATATATTCGTCGAATGCGACCGTCCGAACGAGAATATGGCTCCCGGAGGACTTATCTGTTACCAAAAACGTTACAACCGAGTTGTGGACACTGGGCCCTGTATCATTGATGGAAGACGTCCACGACAAAAAGGTTTCAGCCCGATCAGAATGTGTACAGCCGTAAAGATAGAAGGTCCAGTTATGTCGATAATAGTAATCGGCCCGCGGAAGGTCGTGGACTTTGGAAGCGCCAGATCTCATCCAGAAAAGAGACAAAGGAGTTCACGGCGATTTTCAAAATCATAATGGGGTCCAAAATGTTCAAGTTCGCCTTGAGGTCTCATCACGGCACACCACATGGGTAGCAGCGCGCATGTAAAGATTGGTGCATCTGGGAAAGCGCTCCGTCCGTGGTGTACATGGACATTTCGACAGTCTTCAGGTCCCCGACATTTTTTTTGCGATCCATGATCAGGTACACTTCCTTGCGGTCCTAGTTTCAGCCGTGACGGTGGAGAGTTTCCGGAACATTGAAACCCCAAGTGACAATAGTCAGGGGCCGGTCAGTGTCTTCTCGCACCATGAAAATTTGGAACTAAGCCTATGGCTGTTTTGGAGATTACGCCACCGAGACGGTGTTTGGATGGCCGGTTGGGCAGCGCCGCAAAGCAGTTGTGAGACAACGTGGGGAAAGGATAAGTTGAACGAAGCTTACATTTGCGCATCCACTCTGCTGCTTTCAAGTTTTGACAACTAGACCAGATAACTGGGGGATATACGCCCCTACTACTGGAGACGGCGCTCATAAAAATTCATGATCTGTGGTGCGGCCAATGTACGTACGTATATTCCGACAAAGGAGAGTGACGTTGTCAGGGACAAACACGCCCAGGTCCTGTATGTCTTCCGCTCCATGTGCTCAGCCCCCAGTAGCTTGGTAGAAGCCTACAGTAAGACCTGCCGAGAGCACCACTGAACTTACTGTAAGGGGTCCGCAGTTACTCCAGCTGGTCACTTGAAGCGACCTGTTACGTGAGGTTTTGTTGTCCGCCCCGTGGGCAAGACAGTTTTAGTTGATGGCGATTCCAACGGAACCACGATAGAAAATTGTTAGGAAAACGTAAATGAGGCGCGTAGAAACCATGAAAGGGCTTGGCAGACTTCGCCACTTTCCCTTCATAGATGGAGCACCTGAGACGGCTTGGCTCACTCATTCTATTAGCTCGGGATTGTGTTCGTTTTGGCATCACTCACGCAAGTAGGATTGCGACGGTTGGCGGTCCATTCCCCAAAAGATAGAGACAAGACGCTGCCACTTTGCCTTATATGAACGCCACTCCCAGCTTCCGGGCTCGCCATTGAGGCAAAGGTCCCACACTTGTTCCTCAGTCGATCAGCTCGACCATACGCACGGCGTTACTGTAATTGGGTACTGTCAGCTGTCACGGGCACAATGCTTCACAGATGAGCAAACAAGAGAAGAACTCGACGGCGCTACGCACATCCCGTGGCTGCTGCCGTTGATGGTCACGGCGATGGTGGTGAGAATACTAAACTGGAGAGTCCCTTCGTGTGGAACGCCGTTTTCCATAACAGGGGTCATTAGGACCTTCGTGACAGGTCTTGACGGCACTTACTCATGGACGACGGAAAAGAGAGACTGCACGTCCAAATTGACAAGCGCCATGGCTAGATAATAACCCGGAGATATTCGGATTGGTAGCTTGCTTGGAAACGACAGCATGGGACGCGGCACTCACCAACTGAATCTTGCTTCGCACGATGACCGCACGAAGACCCATAATGGTTGCCATGGGCGGAGAGACAGTCATCCATAAGTACGAAATGATATCGTGGGTCCGTGCGCGCATAAACCCCAGTGAGGAAAGGTCCTTGGAGTCCAAATAAGCTCGACTTCCGCGTCCTGCAACGCTTTCCTGCCTGTTGAAGAGGCGACTCTCGTGGGTTTCGCGGCGTATCGGGCTCCACGACGCTAACGCCAAAAGAACTGGGTCGACGGCGTCAATCAGTGATCGACTGTAATGGATCAAGTGAACCTTCTAGTTTGAAAATTTGAAAATTACAATGTTTGATCTGGAGGACAGCTCAGCCTGCAGTCCCAAACACAATCATTCCCAAATTTGCACCCAGATACTGTATATGCAGCCAGCCGTCAACGTACTGTATCAACCTCCAGGGCTGAGTGCCATGCGCTGCCACACTATGTATGAGACACTGTCAGTCTGCCACTTCAATTACGGTAAGTTATGACAGTAAATATGAACGACTAAGTACATGAAATGGCTGAAACGGCAGTTTGGCGGTGCGCACAGCTATCTGGATTTGCAGAGCTCGGACACCCTTACAGGAGAAACATGGGGTGAACTATACACCGATACATTCAGGCTGTAAGGCTGCCGGGGTACGACAGGGTACAGTCTCAAGGATAGTGACGACTCGCACGCGTCGATGTCATGACCAGTGCTTGGCGTCGACGCAGCAAGAGGGTTGAGCGCTGAGCAGCTGGAAAAGCGGCACGTTGAACAGGTTTCGAAGGTGTAGATGGGTCGGATGCACATTAAGAAAGGGGAAAGACTCTCTAGGCGAAGTAATAAAGCAAAAACATGATTCACTCGTGGTCCATCGCAGCGTGACGTGAGGTGCCACTGTGGTTCTGGTAAGTAAGACTGGGGTTCATTGATTGGGTTCCAATTTGAGCCACCAGTACGACGGCTAAGTTAGTCCGGTCAGGGATACTTGATCGGACCCTTGAACCAGACACGAAAACTTTGAGTTGATAGGACTAGGAGCTGCAAGTGGTTGAGGGGGCCGCCTCGCTGCTGGTGGGGTGGGGTTGGAATGGAATCAGAACTCGAACTTGACTTGAACGGAAGAAGCGGATGCAGTATCGTCTTTAATTTTAGAACCACGTGGCCTATGGGCCGCGGCCGGATATACGGGCCGGGAGCCGTGACGTTGACACGTGACACCCGAGCTCGGTTGTCAAATTGCTGTACAATTTTCGCGCTTTTCGGCCCAACGTCAACCCGCACTGCCCAAAGACGTGTGCCACATTCTTCTCCCCATTTAACCATTGGCGGCGTTAACAAGGTCGCGATCAAGGACGTCCCTCTTGTATTTTACGTTGCTCAGACGCCAGGTTCGGGAATGTGTCATTGAGTGTACAAGACGCCATATGCATCCAATGAGTCTTCGATCCCACTGAGCTCCCCCCCTTTTTGTTTGAGCTGGACCTGGGAGTCGGGAATGTATTTCAGAAACCCCGACAACCCCGGAGTACCACCTCTGCTGGATGTAATACGAGTCTTACTTGAGAACGGCGCAGATCCCATTATGCGGCGGTGGAATGGGAGAAGTTGCGCCGCTATTACTCAGGTATGGTTAAACGCCCCAAATATGAATGGCGAAACTCTGCTGCACTCGGCATCGAAGACTGGCGATCAGAAGACTGCACGGCAGTTGTTGGAGCGTGGCGCTAATACTCATGCGAGAGATGGCGAAGGCAAGACACCATTGCATTAGAGGCAGATCATCCAGATACAGTGGAACTCTTGCTGCAGTATGGCGCCGAGAGTACATAAGTTCGCATGCATGACTCTACAGGCGACGGAACGGGAACGCGTAGGTGTCTTGGTCTTTGACCCAGATGACGACTGCAGACTTCGAGCATACTGCGCATGTCATATCATTGCCCCCAGCTTACATTGACAATCTGAGCCGTTCTGGTCGTCATAGTCTGTTTAATTTAACTCGTCTGGGATATAAGTACGGATTCAAAAAAAACGAGGGGCTTATGCTACCACACGCAAGTGAGTAAAATACAAGCAAAGCATACAAGCAAAGCAGGGACAGCACACATACAAGACTCCACGACTGTTCCAGCGCGTCCAGCACGCCCGAGCCGCAGTATCATCGGATGCTGAACTTATCAAACGCGCTCTCCTTCTTCCCCACCTCTTCCCGTCGTCCCCAGACCTTCCACATCTTCATCGCCTCCTCACGATAGCATATTGTGAAAACCATCGTGCCGTCCGGACCGAGGCAGCTCTGGCTGACGGTGCCAGTGTGCGCGGCGACGCTGACGAGGCGGCGGCCGGTGGGAAACGCATGCACCGTGATCGAGTTGGTGTATGGCGACGCAGCAGGTTCGGGCACGTCCGGCAGGCGCTCTCGGGCGTGCCAGGCGAAGCCGTGCGTACTGAGCAGCTCCCGCGCGTGCGGGGACCACTGTAGGGAGTACACGCTACTGTGCGTCGCGATCGTCTCCACAGGCGCTGGTGACAGCGTATTCGAGAGGGAGGACGTGCTCCAGATATGGATCCGCCCGTCCGGATAGGTACCACCCGTGGCGAGTAGATCGGGTTTCCAGGGGCACCACGCCACTGCCTGTTTTGATTGGTATATCGTTAGCCCAGAGAGATCACAGGGGTGCAGGAGCTCACTAGAACGGCCCAGCTAGTGACCGCGACCTACCTTGACGGAGCTTTCATGCTTCATCTTGCCTACTCTTGTTGACATATTCCTTGCGTCCCACAGGTGAACGGTGCCATGGGCGTCCGAGCTTACCATGAAGCGCTCATCGTGGCTCCATTGTGTACCGTAGATCTCCCCTTTGTGCCCGCGAAATTTGTGTACTTCATCTGGCGCACGCACATCGAGTAGTGCGAGTCGACCGTCTGCGCGGCCAACCGCGAACACGCGCGAGCACGGGCGCCATGCAAGCGCACTGACGCTCATCCAGTCCGTATTCGGCCAGGATCGCACACGGGACTGAGAGGCTGCGTCCCACACCTGCACGCAGCCTGTGGTGGTTCCCAGGGCTGCGTACAACCCACGCGGTGCAAACATCAACGCACGAATGCGGCCCAGGCTAGGGCGCGGAAGATTGCAGAGGTGTGCGATCTGCCGCGTGTCTAGGTCCTGGTAGTAGACGTCGTGTCCGCAGGCGACGGCAATGACGTTGGTCGAGGACCAAGAAAGCGGATATGCCCAGGGGTCTTGAGGAATACCAGGGCCATCAAGAGCAAGGATGAACTGTCGCCGTTTTCCGAGATGTGCGGCCGCTGATGTTTGATGGACGGTTGGAGGGGAATGAAAGAGCTGGGAAGCGCTCCGGCGCAGCGAGGTGAACATTTTACAGTCGGATGAGGTGTTTGTCGTGTCAGTGAACTGAAGGAACCGGTCATCTGCGAGGCCAAATATTTTTGCCATCCGATTAGTCCGTGGTGTCGTATTCATAGGAAACAAGGTCTCTGGACGTGTAGCAATGAAGCGATCTGCCTAAGTGAAGGAGCATCGAAGGTTTGTTGGATTACGACATTTTATGAGAATTTTTGGAAAGAGGTAAGAAAAGGCGGAAGCGACGCGTTTGTGACAATTGAGCGAATGTAGCCAAGATAATGAGTCCACACCAGGCCCCGTCAGTTCCGGGAGCAAGACGAACAAAGACATAAGGCTTACCCTAGGTTCAGCATTGATATCAGCATATTCCTGCCTCTGTTCGGCGTCCGTTGAAACATCAATTGAGCCGATAGCCTCGGAGACTCGTTGCCTCTTCACAGAGAACTCGTTTGTGATCGATACTCGTGAGCGACGCTTGCGCAGTGGCGTTTCAAGTTTGCAATCCCGAAAGGAGCCGGGGGTGAGACTGAAGCGAAGGTGAGCCACGACAAAGGCTCTGCAAGTGGGCCACATACTTCGCCATATGGATAATGGCAAATAACACTTGAAGGAGGTGAAAGTTCGGGCCACGGTCCAGGCCCACCCTTGCTCAGCGAGGTCGGTCACGTAATATCAGCAGACGCGCGTCAAGAGTTTGCTAATACGTTCACACAGTACAGTACAGTCATGTCGTCATAAACCAAGGGTATGTACATTTGAGCTCAGGAGGAGGACATCTTTTTCGGAGGAGGATCTACATTTCAGCATAGCAACGTGCTACGTAGGGTTCTGTACTCTCAGGTGCACGGAAATGGAATAAGTGTTCTCGTGTTGGGGTTACAGCGCTAGGTAGGGGTCGATCGTGGTATCAGCGGGCGGGTCTAGGCTTTCCCAGCACATTGCATGCCATGAGGGGTTCACCGTCGTTCAATCCCAAGGCCAAGGCCACATGGGCCAGGTAACAAGGACGGAGAGCACAGAAAGCAGTAGACAGGTGAATGCTCGCTCTATGGCCGCTAGGACCTCTGCAACAACCTAAACCTCATTCTGCAACTGGCTACGAGTCTAAGATAGCAAGTGGTACTCCATGATTATAGGTGATCCAAGAAGAGATATGTTATGCGGCGTTAATAATGCAGGGTTGTAGGTAGGCTAGGAGAGAGCTCGATGGCAGCATTGTCGATATTGGGGAGGTGTATATTCGCGCGGGTAGGATGTCCCTGACCAGGAACAATTTCTGGACCAGCGCAGAAGGGCGCGCGGCTACGGAAAGAAATTTAAAACCGTTTTCGAGGTGTCCCCAGATCCCCAGATGCCACCGAGGACTTTGCCACCGAGGACTAACCGTGAATGGTCTGGCCCTGAGTCCTCTCGGGCTGGAGGTTTGGCGAGGTTCGGGTCCGAAATTTCCAAGACAGGAGCCGGAGGTCGTTGGTCAATGACCGCGATGATAGCACCAGGCCCACCCATCTGCTCTCAATTGAACGGTGAGCAGGTTGTCAATCCTTTTGCTTTACCAACCCGTGGACCAATATTTATTGCGACGTAGCGATGACATGTCCGTGGCCATCCTTATTGACCTGTATCTACAGCAGGGTTCTCCGAGTCGAAACAGAGTCAACGAAATTTGTTCGCTAATTTCCTGACGGTTGGAACGACGCGAAAAGTCAGTACTATCATAGTCAGTACTCAGTCCTCAGGCCTCAGTTTCCGTAACCGCGGCAACTTTTACTTCTTTTTGCTCATGTACAGTGTCCACGAACAAGCTTCTACCCCGATAATGCTATCGTCGTGTTCGGTGAGCTGGCCAGCACTATAAAGTTTTGCCTCCCTGCTGACCTTCTTAACTTGCAAGGGCCGCTTAACCGAAGAGATCATCTCGGTGGTCGCCTATAAGCATGCGAGTCCCGTACCACTTGCTCTCCGTGCTCTCTATTCTTGCTACCGGGCCCGTCGACGGCCTCGCGACGCCCCTCACGCGACTTTGTGATGCAAAGAAGGTGAAACACTCATGGAGTGCACTTCCGCAGGACTGGGAGGGCCTTGGTCACCTGGCCGCTGACACCACCATTGACCTCTACCTGGCGTTGAAACCCCAACACGAGAATGCCTTGATTGACGCCCTCCTCGAGGTCAGTACCCCCCAGCATCCAAAGTACGTCCCCTCCTGTCCGTCCGTGCATGCATAAACCTATTTGTGCCACTGTCCCATTGCAGATACGGCGCGCACTTATCCATGGAGCAGGTCGCCCAGCTTGTTGCTCCGCACTAGGACACGCTCAACCTTGTCAACACCTGGCTTGAGGATCATGGCGTTTCTCTCCTCCGTCTCATTGACGCTCGGCGGCAAGTGGCTGAAGGTCATCGGCGTGCCCGTGCCTCAAACCAACGATATACTCGGCGCTTCTTACCAGCTCTACCAGCACGTCAAGACGAACAACACCGCTCTTCGTACAGTTAGTTACTCCCTCCCCGATGTCCTGCACGGGCACATTCAAACCGTCGTGCCGACGACGTACTTCGGCTCTCCGTGCACGCAGTGGAAGAAACCGCGCTTTGGCCCGCATGGGGTAGCTGCCGCACGAGCAAATGCAGGATCGGAGGAACTCGTAACGACATCGCCGAACCGCGGACTAGTTGTCACGCCGTCATTCACACCTACGCTCGCTGTACAAAACAGTGGGCTATGTGCCAGCAGCAGTGGACAGGAACGCAATTGGGATTGCGGGTTACATGATGCAGTATCCGAGCTCGCAGGACCTGAAGGATTTCTTGACAGAATTTCGCACCGACGGGGAAGACGCGACCTATACCGTATTGCCGGTCAACGGCGGCGGGTACGACCGGAGACATCCGGGCGTCGAGGCCAATCTCGACATCCAGTACGCCGCGGCCATGACCTACTCGGCACCGACCTTCTACTACAGCACAGGCGGCGAGGAGATTATACCCACCTATGTGCTTGAACAGAAGAACCTCCCACAGACAATCAGCACGACGTACAGCGGCAACGAGTACGGAGTTCCGCAGGAATTTGCAGAGGGCGTGTGCGAACTGTTCGCGAAGCTTGGCACGCTCGGTGTCAGCGTCCTCTTCTCGCCTGGTGACTGGGGCGTCGGCGATGGGGAAGCTGACACACCCTTGCATTGCATTGGTCCTACCCCAAGAGCTACTCAGTCCAAAACCTTGGTCCAGCAACATAGGGCCGCGTTTCGTCAAAGAAAGGCCACAAGAAGCTTTCTGTTCTCCATTAGAAAACAAAATCACGAAAATTTCAGGTCCCAAAGGCAATTCCACGTAACCGTTCAAGTACCTTACAGTGAATGAGCAAGCCAGAGCTCGGTAAGAAGACTTATCTCATCAACGCGGTAGGTGTCTAGCGTTGTGGTTGTGTTCGTGACTGAACTCTCAAGGAGGGTCATCAATTGCGGCAACGAGGTGGTATACTGCGACCATTGCGGGCTCGATCCGCCATTGGGGTCCAGGTGTGTAGCAAAGTGGATTAGGTAGTCCGTCAGCTCTCCTGCACCGTAGATCGGACCCATGTGCTGAACCGAGCACAGGCATCCACTTGAGACGCTTGCTTACTGTGTGCCAGTGAGAATCGACGTGTGAGTGGGCACAAGCGGGGGACATGATGTGCGGCGTACAAAACGCCCCGGTGTTCTGCTTGTCCGATACGTTGTTCAGGAAAAAGCGCCGTGGTGCTTGGAACACCGAATTGCCCAAGATCGAAGCAATGCGTTTGAATTGTGGGGTAAACGCATCTTGGGTACCCGTGTCGTATGGCGAACCCTGAGTGTCGTCTTGGGGGTACAGCGTAAGCAGCTCGTCCAGCTCAGCATCCGTTGCATTTTGCATTTTGGCAGGAAGAATCCTGATAAAAGATTGCGCAAGTCCGCGTCGGTCCTGCGGGCACTCTGTGATCAGTGCGGCTGCTGCCGTGCCAAAAGAAAATCGAGCATTTATGTCACGTTGAGTTGAGAAAGGGCAAACAAAGTCCCTTCATCGTCGCAGTCCCCTGTGACGAACGGGATGCTCGCGATGCTCCCTTGCTGGGCGAGTTTCTAGGGACCATCTGCCAGAAAAACGCCGTCTGCACGGACCTGCCAGACGAGCGCGAGGGACTGTACGATGATTCGTTGGCTGCTATAAAACTCTGACGAGCGTTGGGGAAGTAGACAACGCACATTATATGTGGCGATTAACTGAGAGCTGTCCATAGCGGCCTTCAATTCGTCGTAGGGTGCTGCCCACAGACACGCTAGGGTGTCAGATGAGTCTGAACAACCAGTGCGTACAACAAGGTCGTCATAATATCGTTGACCCTACAAAGCCGTTCAGAAATTCAATTCGCAGTATGGATTCTTACACACATGAGTGATATCACCAATAGGCGATGGCATCCCGGACTGCATGAATGCCGCACGGAACAGGCCTTCGGTGTTCCCACCGTTTGTCAGCATCTGGAGCGATACCGAGACCGACCCAGCACTTTGACCCCAGCTGAAAGAGGTCAGCAAAGTCCGGATTAAGGGGCCTCTTCACTTACATTGTCACTTTCGACGAATCGCCACCGAATGCGTAATTATACTTTTGTATCCAACGGAGTACCATTATGCCAACTGCCCGAATGGCGCCGCTCACTGCTCACGATCATGCAGCCCGAGATTACTTACGCCGGCATCTTTGACTTCTTGACTGGCCAGGAGCCCAAAGGCTAGCAAGGCATTAATTGTCTAGAACCGCCCTGAAAGCGCGGACGCACCTGCAAGGCTGAGAGGAGGACGCGGGTCCAGAAAAGTCACGAAGAAAGATTCAAGTTGTACCCACCGATAGTTCAGACTGACGTAGACCACGGGCTCATTGAGCGCTTCACTATGACACTGCCATCGTAGCTACGCATTTCTTTAGCCTCCCGGGACCAAATGATATAGATAAATATGGTCGTACAGAGATGACGACCCAGTCGCGAAACTGCCTGTAAGGTAGTTAATAAGAGTAAGGTCAAAGGTGTTGTGTATGTCTCACCACCATATATCCACTGTTGAGTTGTTACTCTTAGCACCAGTGAAAGTATATCATTCACAGAGTGTGTACACACCAACAACCGGGAGCTTCGATCCGTGCTTGGCATAGGTGGGTGTGACGACATTGAGCGTCAAGCCTACAGCTATCGTCAGAATCGCCCTCCGTGTGGTACTGCTTCCTCACAATCTTCACTTTCTAAAGTTATGATTGGCTCGCGACGAAGTCAGCCGCCTCTTGAGGTAATCGGTTTGGAATCATCAGCGTAGTCGCTTGTTGGGGGCACGAAAGACCGAATGCAGTAGCGTTGTGTGTACCAGAGTAGGGACCGAGTGCCTGGGGCAGACAGAGGCGCAGGTCGCCAACCAACACTGTCGGTGAAGGCCGGTTCGGCAGGTCAGTCGGTCACAGAGAGCTGAAACCGACGCCAAACTAATACGAACGGAAGGGGATGCCGAGGAACCTGTTTACGCCGTCGGATGTCGTTCCAATGAATTCGCCTCCTCCAAGCGCGACGATCGGACTGGTGGAACGCGTTGTGGGAATTGCCAAGACCGTAGTAGTCACAGCGCAGATGGAAACGAGCAATGCCTGAAGAGAGGCCATGACTGTCACGGTGTATGATTTGCAAGTTCCAAGGGGGACGACCTCTGAGTACGAGCATCATTAATTAGAGGGAATTGATGCAGAAGCATTTGCGCCCAGACTAGGATTGTGGGCTCAAATCCACTCCGGAAGATCGCTACTGGCCGAGAGACTACTAGCTAGGTCAAAATTGCAACAACAAGGTTCCAATTCGCATGTGACATTGTGGTTGTATGTTCCTTGGCGTCATCGGCAATGCCAGTGGCTCTTTGGTTGTGTCAGTGCCAGTGGCAAGCTAACGCCCAGACTCGTGACCAGTTGCAGCATGAGGCAAGTTGTTGCAAGCGAGGTACTAGCGGAGCCGGCACGGTCTAGCTGACGCTGAGGTCAACTCTCCACTAAAATATGGGAAAGGATAAGGGAGGGGAATATGAAATAGGGTCATGCCACTTGTACTGTAGGCTCTGCAAACCAGGAAACCGTCTTTGCTCCCTGCTAATCAAAAGATGAGGACCTAGAGCTCAAGTCACGGTGTCCACATGCACGCATGATTATATGTCGTATTCCATTAAGTATGCTGAGTACGGGATATTATAATGTCGAATAGACTTCCGGTAGGCAGGAGGTAGTAAATGAATAAATAAGGTACGAATCTACCACCAAACGGGCTAAAAGGTAATTTCTCCTCTTTGACCTGAAGGTAGGGAGGGGTTATGAGCTCCAAGTGGATGATGAAAAGGTAAAGCGATCCCCACCAATGGGACCAACCGGGTTCAGCGGTTGCCGTATACCTCGCTTCTGAGTCAAAGGGCAAACGAATAACCTGAGAAAAGACGACTCCGGGGCCTGAACCACGTCAAGCGCTGGTAGTGGTCGACCCATGCGCTCTTCCACGAGACTCCATACATCAAAGGTCATAAATATTCTGATTGCGGGAACAACACGGTTGCTCCCTGCTCGGGACGACGTCCGACGACTTATATGGACACAGGACGGGAACGGCTAGGTCATACAGGGTCCGAGAGATATTACACTTGCGAGTAAATGGAAGCGTCGAGCTGCTCGACTCTTTCCACAGAAAGTCGACGATAATAAATAAGCACAGAGCGAGAGGGGGAAATGGGTCGTGGGTGGGGAGATGGTGAGATCGGAATTTGGGAAGAGCGAAATAGGAAAGGGCAAGAAAAACGTGAGTGAGATGGCGCATCAAAAGGTGCATTTCAGATCAGAACGGGCAGCAGCAGGGAAGGGGAAAACAAGAAAAAAAAAAAACCAGTGGCCTCGTGATCGCGTATGTGGCCACCAGCACAAAATAGCGAAAAGCGAAAAAAAGAAATTTGAGAAAATAGATCATGACATCGGAGCCGCGATCATCGATCTGCGCTTCGACGCAGCCGACAACGATCCCGTCGTCGACGATGCAGTCGCGCGTGGCGACGGACGCATCGTGTTCTCCTTTTCGTCCGACGCCGAGCCTGACGAGCGGTCCACGTCAGACGACGACGACAACGACGACGTGAGTTTCGCCTGGCGCAGCAGCTCCTGTGCCCGACATCGACGTCGGCCGCCGCAGCGCAGCCCGCCCCGCCGTCATAGTCGCCGGGGGCGGTGACTTGGCTGCCGCGCGGCCAAATGTGGAGGAAGATGTGGACTGGGACGCGCGCATGAGATGCGGCCAGGTCCGGGGACGTCGTGGTAGAGAGCGATGCGCGCTGTCGGGTGGCGGCGGGAGGTGGACCCATCGAGCCCTCTACCGTGCGCGTCGGTTTGACGGTCGTCGGCTGTCGGGACTTTGTTGTTGTTCGTGGTGGTGGTCGGGGTTGTCGCGTTGATCCGGACGCTCTTGCCTAGAGTCGTGACGCGCGCAGTGGTCGAGGATACCTTCGGAGGCTTTGCCCTGCCTTCGACGTGTCTTTACTATCATCAGGAGAGGCGGGACGGCGGGACGCGACGTGTGACCCGGCGAAGAGAAGGTACTCGACTCGCGACGGATATGGCCGACCTTGCCCTGGCGCAGGAGTCGGGCCCGCCGTAACTTTGACACTCATCCGGCGCTTCAACTATTTGGTTGGTTCTGTCAGACGGAGGAGGGACTTGGCGCAGAAGAACACAGATCAAGGACTGACCAACTCGAGTTCTTGCTGCTTCGAATCCAGCGCGATGTTGAGGCCCTGCAGGTCTTCAGCGGTCCCTCTCGCGCTGCTTCTCCATCTGGGCGATGTGGACCTCGCGATTCGCGCTCTCCGCCTGCAACTCGCGCACTTGCCTCCGTAGCTTGTCGAGCTCGGCCTCGAGAGTGCCCACGCGCTCACGCAGTACGTCGGCAGCAACGTCGGCCTCACCCTTTCCCTCGGACCGCGGCCTCCAGCTCGGCCTGTGCCCCCTCTGCAGCGCGCTGTGAGGTCCGCCAAGTGCGCGGCGGTGTTCGTCGGCCGTACGTGTCTGCTCGCGCTTGAGCGTCGCGAGTTCGGAACGCGCATCCTCGGCCTCGTCCTCGTGGGCAACGACGCGGTGGGCGAGTCCCTCGAGTTCGGTGTCCCGCTGGCGGATGTCCTGGTCGAGGCGTGCGACGCTATCAGTGGCCGCTTTGAGCTCTTGCCGAAGCGACTCGGTGTTCTCTTGGAGGTCGTCAGCATGCTGACGCGATTCGGCTAGCTCGGCCTCGAGCTGAAAATACGACATGTCAAAAACGCGTTGCGCGCTGAGCACAAAGGGAAATTAAAAACGTTACCTGAACCTTTTCGTGCTCGAGGTTCTCCTTTTCTGCAAAGACGACGTGGAGCGCGTTCTCTGCCTCCGAGCGGCGATTGTCTGCGTCGTTCCAGTCCAGCTCCATACTCTCGATCCTCGCTTCGAGTGCGACAAGCTCGCTTTGCAGCACGTTGCGTTCTTCTTTGAGCCGTGCCACGCCCTCACCTGTCTGCTCGGTGTTCTTCCACTGCGCCTCGAGTTCGTCGCGCAGAACGACCATCTCGTCCTCCTTCTTCGCCAGGGCTTTCGTCGCGTCTTCCGCTTCCCGGCGCAGTGCCTTGCGTTCCTCCTCCCACTCTTCCTCTGCCTGCCGGTGGCGCTCGTGCTCCTCGCTGACTGCCGCAACGGACGCGATGCGCGACTCGTCGTCCATCGCTCCTACGGTATTGAGCAGTTCGATCTGCTCTTGCGCAGTCCGGAGGTCCTCCTGCAACTCGTGCTCGACCTCGTCGCGCTGACGGATCTCCTCCCGCAACTGGACGACTTCGTCTTCCAGCTGCTTGATCCTTGCGGGCGGGTCCAAGACGATGATACTGTTCCGGACCAACTCGCCCTTCTCACGCTCGAGGCCCGCGATCTGCCTGTGCAGCTGCCGCAGCGCCTCGCCGCTCGCCTCGTCCATGATGCTCCGCTCCACGCTCTCCTCACGGCTGCGGTCCACCTCATCCTCGAGATTTCGGCACAGACGCTCGAGCTCCTGGACCTTCTTCTTCCACCCGCGGACGACCCCCCGGCGCTTCTCGTTTTCCTTCTCGACCGTGTCGACCCGCTGGGTGAGGGCAGAGACGAGCGCGTCCCGCGCGCCAAGGTCGACCTCGTATTGCGCACAGAGCTCCTGCTGGAGCGCAAGTTGCGTCCGCAGGGACCAAATCATGTCTTCTTCCTGAGAGGGCTTGCGCACATGCCCGAGAGGGGCGGTAGGTGGCGACGGAGGAAGTAATGTGCCTGGCGTATAGAACGTCGTCGCGTTTGCGCGGAATGGATCGGGTTCGGTAGGTGGCGGAGATAGGTTCGACGCACGGTCCGCGGAGGGTGTTGAATACAAAACAATCGCCGCGGGGCTGAGGTCATTAATTTCCGACTCGGGATTCTTGCCCACTCGCGATAACGTGTGGAACATGGACTCGCTTACCGCGCGATTCCGACCTAGAGAGGGCTCGACCGCGTCTGCGCTATCAAAGAGCTTGGGCATGGGACGGAACACGGTCTGGCCAAAGCTGAACGAGTGGCTCCGGTCGTGCATGGTCGCCTTTGAAGCCTCCATGGAGTGGTAGAGGGTCTGATCACCTTCCTTGGGTTTGGGCAATCTTGTGATCGTTGGAGACGACATCGGCTGCTGAGACACCTGCTCTGTGTCATCTTCCATGGACTGGTCGGTCTCGAAGATCTCTACGGCATCATCAAGGAGCGGCGCCGCGGTATTAGCCGTAATGGGGGGCAGGTCTCGCTGTGACATGTCGAAGATGCTGGTGAACTCAGGTGGGGGTAGCGGCGTCATCGAACCAAGGGACTGGGCGACGATACTTGGCGAGCTTGGTGGAGAAGAGGTGTTCTGTGCCGGCAGGAACAAGTCCTGGGCCCGAGCGCGATGGCGGACGCGGGAGCCCGAAGGTGAGAGCGCCGCTTGAGGATTTGCCTCGTTCACGCGCAGGTTGTCTGGGAGCGGGGATTCGCCCTGCTCGCTGGTCGCAGATCCGTCTGGGGTCATGACTCTGAAGGCATCGCGGGAGAAGAACCGGACGCTTTGGCCAGTAGCGGGAGTGTTGCGATCGCGGAGGATGGAGCGAAGAGAGCCGTACTTGCCGTCCATGGGGGTCTCTGGTCGTCTTGCAGTGTCGGTCGAGGGCCTCACCGAGTCTGTTGGTGTCGCTCTCATTGAATCTGTGGTGTTGATGGATACTTGAGATACTGGGAAATTGCCCTGGTGAGCAGCGGCGACGGTCTCGTGTGGGGTACGCTTACGGTTTGTATGGATGCTCATGTGGGATTTCACCTTCTTTGGTAGGCGCAACGGCAACTTTAGCGCAGAAGCTACCTTCGATGACGATGATTCGCCATTGTCGTTCTTCCCGCTCCTTGATATCCGTCTGAGGACGCCATGTCGAGTCCTTGATGGTGAGCTGGGTGGGCTGGGTGCTGGAAATGGGACGTCTGTGGACCTGTTCTCGGCATCGTCGTCGTTGTGGAACACAGATAAATTGGGGTGTTGCTCGAGGACACTCGACATGACATCGGGACTTGAGGGCTCTGTCTCCTCCACTGTAGGACGAGACTTGAGAGCGTTGCTAAGTTTTGCCCACATGGTTGTTGTGAATGAAGGAGTGAATCGACGAGGTCGTCGTGGTTGTTGCAAGCTCAAGAAATTCGAATTAAAAGTTGATGTTCGACTTGCTCGGAACGGTCATGTGATCGTGTTGCTATCGCGTAAAGGTCACATGCTCTCCTGCGGTGCTACCCCGTGACCCCCTTCCGTCCACAAACTGCATTCGTGTCGGCACCCGATACCGCGCTAAAGTAGACCGCGAATCAACGAGATCCTGCTTTGAAACTGCCACCAGGTGTAACACAATCCGTGTCGAGAGGACGCTGTGCAAGACCGTCTGGAGCCTGATAGCAAAACAATCACATTGGCACTGGCTAGGTACGATTGCAAGCTTACTGTGTACCGCCAGCTCGCAATTGTGGAACCTTTAGGCTCATCAGCGAGACAGCTACTATGGTCGTCAGGAATAGGCACACCTGGACTTGTAGCACCAATCCGACGTTCAGAATACCCAGAACTATGAGCGCAGCGATGAAAACCACTGAGGTCGTGCATATCGGATAAATTGGCTCACGAAGCATGAAAACGAAATACATCACCCCTGGCGAACCACAAGCGTCAGCTACCCCCCATTCCAGCGGAGCGTAGGGACCGACCATCAACCCAAAGTACGTCGAACAGCTTTGATCTGAATTGTTTGGGGATTTCCCTATAGTAACCCAAAATCTTGTACACAGTCAAAGCCAATACCACTGCGTGGTGTTGTTAGCTACGATAACAGGAGCACCAGACGATCGGACTCACCAGCTTCGAACACCATTACGACGAGATACGGGACGATCCACGCATGCTTGACCGCACTCGTCAGTACTTGACATTGCCGCACTCCCTGGATGGTCGGAGCGGCGGACGGTGCCACTGATACTGCGGATCGAAATTGTTGCTCGCGGCAGTGCGAAAATCGAACTACGTACCAACCGTCGTGACAATGTCTCGCTCGATTATTACGATTGCAGTTGCGGCACAGGCCTTTGAACCATGTCGGTCGATCAACACGCCACGGACGTACAAAGAGCATGTCAGCGTACGGTGGCCAGGACAGCCAGGAACACCAGCATCCGGCGGCTCCTCTCCCATATGGCCCACGTTCTCGTCGCGAGTATGACTACAGAGTGGTAACGCGTCGATTCGGAATGTCAAGACGTTGTTGCTCACGCTCTGAGCACAGGACGGTGACAAGGCGCAGACACGTCGTGACCTTGTCCAGTTCGACCGTCGGCTAGCATACCCCTGATCATCGGTCTCTCGCTCTTGTCACTGCAGCAAGGCGCACCGGAAGAAGATCCACAACGGCACATGCGAGTGCCGGGTATCGCGCCAAAGCGAACAGCACTCGGGTATAGGTGATCCGTTCCCGGCGCCATAGGAATCCGAGCTGTCTCGACGAGCGCGTTGAATCTTCAGCAGGTATACTCTACTAGGGACGCCACGCACCTCGTCGGCACCTGTCAGCGCCCAGTCGTAAAACTGCAACGCCATGAGCTGGCTGCGCTGATCGATTCAAAAAACGCGACTCACGATCAGCGCTGCGCTCGCCACTGATCGTCAGGGAAAGTCAGAAACACTTTCTCGCGCGCGCGGAGGAAATAGGCCCATACCCGCAATATCCTTGTGTGCGCCAGTCAGCCAGCATGCAGGACGCCACGCCGCCGGCGCGCGCTGTACGTACCGAGGTGAGGCGCCATCCCGTAAGGCATCTGTACAGCTGGTCCAGCGCCGTACTCGTGACCTCACCTGACATCGAATCGTGGCAAAATTCCCGCGTGGGTGTGGAGCTGCGTGTGTGAAAGCTGAGGGTGCCGGTAAAGGAAGATGACGTATCCCCGTAGAAGAAGTGCGTTAACGTTACTGTGAATAGAGTAGTTAACAGCACTAGCGTTAAGACCGCTAGATGAAGAGTCTGAAGCCTTCCTCAGCGCCCTGAACTTGCCCTTTTGTACGCTGGCCCGCGGATGTAGGGCGTACGATGTGATCAAGGAATGGCCAGGTGTTTTACATTTCCGTACTTCGAATTATGGAGATCGCAGCAGTGTTGATGTTCCATCACATACCTTCACATGGCTGACCGATAAGCTAGAGTGTTGCCCAGGGCTTCCTTCCCAAGGGAAGCATGTGTGGGACAAGGTCGCAGGGCGCTGTTCAATTTTCGATGCACTCGGTTGCCATCCTGATGGAAGGGGGTACTACAACACCAATTTTATTTATTCAGGCCGCTTCTACACCAACGTACACGATCATTTGTTGTAGCTCTATACCTTTGCGGGAGGAGGTGCCTTCTGGAAAGTGGCGCCCTACATCACGGATCAACCGATTGCGTCAACGAGGACGTTGATAACAACTCACCTTCTCGATGTTGGTCGTGAGTTCGGGTACGGCCGCGGCGATGAGGCCCTTCTCGTATTCGGTCAACTTGCCCAGAGGAATGATCCTCTCGACACCGTTCGGCTATCGCGGTGATTAAATCGATGAGCGTCGCGGGGGGGACAGTGCACGACTCACCCCAATCTCGACGTTCGTTGAGAAGTAATCTAGCTCCTTTCCAATTTCCTTCTTCAACACGGCGGCGCCTTCCTTGTCTGCGTCGAGGTGGACATAGCTGGGGGCGACGAGCCCCTTCTTGCCTGCGAGGGCATCGATGACCTTGGCGGCGAACTCTGCACCAGCATACGCCATGGAGAGCGTCGCGGAACCGGCACCGTCCTTTGCTTTGACAACCTCGTCACCACCAAACTGGATGCGTGTCGTGAGCGCCTCCAGCTTTTCGCTGGCAAAGGAAGAAGGAAGCGGGTGGGACGACTGAGAAAGGAGAGGTACGATCTGCGGCACAGGCGTTAGCAGAGCCAATCAAAACAATAGGCCCAGCGTACGGTGACACCGGAGTGGCCTCCAACCACGGGTACGACTACATTCGGAGACTTGGAGAGATCGCCAATGATCTCTGCGACGAAAGTTGATGCGCGGACGACATCCAAGGTGGTTACACCGAAGAGCCTGATAAAATCAGCACCAAACGTCCTGGGTGAGGTAAGCGAGGAACCTACCGCTTGGGATTGAAAACGCCGTGTTTCTTGAAGACCTCGGCGACGATGGGAACCGTCGAGTTGACGGGGTTGGAGATGACAAGGACAAATGCTTTGGGGGCTGTCGTGGCGATACCAACAGCCAAGTCATGAACGATGCCGGCATTGATCTACCAGAGGTCAGGCTCTATCTTTACTGGTTTTTAACGCGCTTACCTTGAAGAGATCATCTCTTTAGATAATCGCATTTCAGTCATATCCATCGCTGCGGAATTGTAAACTCACCGAGTCATCTAGGAGAGACAAGTCAGCGCGATCTATGTATTCGGATCAGGGTACGCACTCCTGGCTTGCGGGGAACGCCGGCAGGGATTACGACGATGTCAGCACCGGTGAGGGTCTTTGCAAGGCCGTCATCTGGGGGAAGGTAACCTTCGACTTTGGCCGGGGTTGCGATGTGAGAGAGATCGGCGGCGACACCAGGTGTGTTGACGATATCAAAGAGGCCAAGCTGGTGGGTGGTCAGTATGGTATGTGTATACGATCTGATCGAATCACCTCGGTAACCCGGGGGTTGGTTTTGAGCAGGAGGGCCAAAGGTTGACCAATTCCACCTAGATCCGGCGATTGAGAGAGATTAGGGGTGGAGAGTAGTAGTACCGACCAGCAGCACCAAGAACGACAGCCTTGACCATTGTATACGTGTATGCGTGATAAAAATCCGAGTGGAGGTTTTATAATAGGGGATGGTCATGTGATATTCCGTATTCGCTGGCACGGTTCGCAACCGGTGACAGACCAATGTCTTCGTTCAGGACAGTTCTTCCGTCTGGTCTACTCGACATCCTCAGGGTTTCCCCGCGATACCCGAAGAGGTGGTTACAACACCCTGCTCTGGCATCCCAATCGCAATCCACACACCATGAACCACCTGTTGTTAGCTCGCAGTATGTAACCGGTTCCCCGCTCTTCTCACGTGTTTATGTCTATTTCAGTGGAAGGAGGACCAGACGGCACGTCTTCCCTCTTCCGAGCCGACCTTCTCCTCCAAATGAACTCGCACGAAGGGTAGAGGCACTCGCCGTCACCGCAGAAAAAGAGGGTGATCTCCTTGACTCTGACCTCACCTACCGCGAAGAAGAGCTACTGGAACTCTACGAAGACCTGCTTGCACTCCCCGACGACGAGGCTAAAGCCACCCCGGCGCGCGTGTCCACAGAAGAACTAGATAGAGCGCTCGTAGAGGCAATCGTGTCTCGTCTGTCTCCCTCATCGTCTGCCCCATCCGACGCGCTCTCTACTCTGCTATACCAACGAACAGCGTCTGATTCCCCGCTCATTCCCGTCCAAGCTCAGACCAGCTCCAGTCCAACACTCCCACATCGCGTCGCGCTCGATCTGTTAACCCCGATATCTCAAGAATTGACAGCTATTCGGAACGCGCATGCCTCATCTGCGAATGATGTACCCCTAGCCCTGCTCTCGGTAGAGGAATGGCAGGCTCTCACACGAGTTTGCGTGCGTACCTGCCGTCGCGATCTGCCCATTGACACTGAAAGAAAATGCCACACTAGCTTGCTCACGATGATCCCCGCTCAGCTAAAACCGCTGTTGAACTCATGATGGTGGGTCCTTCGCTCCTATGCTAGATCGTCCGCCACTCACTTCCCGCAAGGCATCAGGGATGGAGCTGGTAGAAGAGCACGCCAACGACGTCATAGGGTGGTATGCTGAGAGAGGAGACGTATTGGGTTGCGAGCAGTTTATGCAGACGTTCATAAAAGGTGTAGCCACTTTCTCCCACTTTGTTCATCTCGCTCAATCACTTTCCATGAGGTCCACTCACCGACCACCAGCGCCATTTACACATCAAGGCGCACGAAAAGAGCGTTCCTTCTGGCACCATCCCCGACGACGCCCTTTCACTTCTTCATGCTTACGAAAGCGCTGGGCGACCTGCGCCAATGACGGCCTATTCACGACTCATCGCCGCCCTCTTTCGCACCTCGTCCTCGCGAGCCCACGCGCAAGCTTGGGATCTCTTCGCGCACATGCGATACGTCGCACATCCTCAGCCCGACGCGCTTCTCTACACGCAGATGATCCACGCCTGCGCGTTGCCCACCCCCGCCGAGCCGGAGCGCGCGCTGGACCTATTCACCGAAATGACCGTCGACCGCGGGATCGCGCCCACCGCCGGCGCATACAACGCCGCGATCCTCGCGTGCGCGCGCTCAGGCTCGAAGGTATACGTGAACGAGGCGTTCCGGCTGGCGAAGGAGATGCTGGACGCGCACCGCGACGCGCGGGGACGGGGCACTTTCCGCCCCAATTCGCGGACGTTTGGCGCGCTGCTCGAGGGCGCGAAGCGCATCGGCGACTTGGGCCGCGCGCGCTGGATTCTCGCGGAAATGGTCGAGGCCGCGCGGCAGAACCCAGACGTTGTCGTCGACGAGCGCATCATGACGCACGTATTTCACGCGTATGCGGCGTACAGGCCCCCATTCAGGCGTTCGATGGCCCCTTTGGTGGCGACGGACGCCGCGGTGCCACCGACCCGCTTGGAAGAACCAATCGAGGAGACAGTGCCGTCGTCGCCGTCGTCGTCACCCGTCGAGACGGCGTCGCCGCCTAGCTTCACGCATCTGCCCCCACAGAGCAGCGCCGAGGTGCTCAGCGAAGCGCACGCGCTCTTCGCCCGCCTCTCCCGCTCGTCGTCGTCACGAGCCGGCGCGGAGGCGCTGCCCGCGCTCCCGGACGTACGCGTCACCCCGCGCCTGCTCAATGCGTACCTCGCAGTCTGGTATGCGCACGCGTCGCTCGAGACGGCGCACGAGGCGTTCCGCACCGTCTTTGCGCAGGAGGGCGTGGAGAAGGACGCGCACACGCTCGTCGAGGCCCTCGAGCGCTGCGCGCGCGGACGCGGTGCGTCCTCCTCCTCCTCCATCGGGGGACTTGCGGAGGAGGCGTGGCGCGAGTGGGTCGTGCTCGAGAACTCGTCGCACGTGAGCGCGCGACACATACAGCGCGCATATGCGGCGCGACTACGGATCCTCGCTCTGTAAGCACCGCCCCCCTCGTAAATTTCTTTTTTTTTTTGCTTATCTATGCGCCCCCCCCCCGATAAGGACGGGCCAACTGGACGAGGCGCTCGCGTGCTTGCGCGCGTTTGTCGCGCGCTACCCTCCTCACAGCGTGCGCGCGACCGCGACCGCGCAAGAACAGTGGGATATGCGCACGACGCGCGTGTCGCTTGCGGATCGGGGACGGCCGCTCGTGCGGCTCACGACGCCGCTGGACGTGCAGGACGAGCGCGTGCCGCCGTTGCTGGCGTTTGCGGACGTCGAGGTGCTGCACCACCGGCTCGTGGCGGTGGGCGACCTGCGCGGCGTCGCGTACGTCAAGTGGGCGTGCAAGGCCTACGAGGGCGCGTTGAGGAGGAGAAGGGAGGCCGCGCTGCTCAAAGATGGATGCCCCTGACTCCTAATCAGGCTACTTGGCTAGAATCTGGCACATTTTTGGTTTCTACATTACAATACACATATCGAGGGCGCTTAATCCCGTAAATCGTGGGCTGTTTACAGTATAGGGAAAACACGCGGAAAAGGGTCTGTGTAGGTTCTCTTTCCTCCATCGGGTGGCGCAAGGGTGTCACGGAATGGAACCAACTGAGTGCCAGATACATTATTAAATGGAAACAAACGTATTGAAAAGGACAGGGACAGTTGAGGTATATCAAGCACACAAACAGGTTCAAGAAGGGCACAAAAACATGAGATGAATAGATAGCGTTGGGTTTTGCGAGCCACAGCGAGGGTAGGGATGATGCGCGAAGGTTGGAATGGGACGTGGGTCAATCGGTGAGCTTGGGAATGACGTTGGTCATCTGGTCGATGTTGATGAACTGGACCCAGGACTCGAGGTCCTTGTTGTTATCTTGCCACACGAACTTGGAGTCCTGCGTGCCGCGGAAGTGGGCCGTGACGCACTGGTAGCTCTCCTCGACGAGAATGCCGCGGCGCTGCACGCCGAGGTGCGCCTTGTACAGCCGGAACTCCCAGCCGGTGAGCGGCTGCCCGTCGCCACTGCACGTCTCCTCGGATATGTTGAACTCGAGCCGGGACCAATCAAAGCCGATCGGCTGCCCGATCGCCTTGATGTAGGCGGACTTGAGGGCCAGGAGGATGCAGAGCCGGCGCAGCACGACCTCGTCGCCGAGGTTCGGCGCCAGGAAGGACATCTCGAGCGCGGTGAGCTGCATAGCAGGCGTGCCAGGAGTCAGGTCTTTCCGTATTCCGTTTTCGTAGTGTGCGGACACACCTTGTGCGATAGGGACTCTACGTAGGCGGAGACGGTGGCGTCGCGCGGCTCGACGGCGACTTGCTTGATGCCGAGGCCGATGTTGACGACCTCGCGTTGCTTGCCCTGGACCATGACCATGCCGACGAGAGAACTCTCCCATGCGAGGTGGTAGCCGATCATCGACCGGAGATGGTGTTCTGGGTTTACGTGGTCCAGCATCTAAATAAGCGTACTTTTTTTTGGATTCGTCGTTTCGTTGGGAAAATATATTCGGTACCTGCTCTATCCAGTGCTTCCCGTTGTGTGTGCTGTGGTCCCGCCACCGGGCACGGGGTATTCGACGGTGCCTCATCATGAGAAGTGGCATCATTTGGGCGATGATTTGGCCTGCGAGACGAATGTGTCAAAACTGGTCCGAGACGGAGAAAGGGCGAACGAACGCAGCGATTCGCCGGAGGATGGGTTTGAGGGAATGTTCTTCGCATGGGGGACGGTGTTGTGAATGAGTTCGTAGCACTTTTCGTATTCCTTTGAATTGTGGATCGAGGAAGAATAAATAGGAAGAAAAAAAAAAAAAAAAAAAAATTTATCGAGGAAAGACCCGGGACGGACCTCTGTGGTGACCTCGCGGTTGAGATAAAGCATCCACACGAGAATGGGAGAGTTCATCGATGGATCCAACGAGTAGACTGGAGGCGGCGTCAAAAATTCCTAGGACGGTTTTGGGCGTAAACGGCGTCTGACGAGAGGGTGTGTTATATGTCGTTGGAATGATTCGAGCAGCGACGACCACGAATGATCCGAAGATGGGCGCTTTGTAATCGACTTGTTGTCTCCGAGAGTCTGCGTTTCCGTATTGTGCTTTTTGCGCTTGTGCTCGTGCTTGGCCCGAGGGGCAACGCAAGGCAAAGGGGGAGCAAGCGGCAGAGCTGTGCAGTGCGGCGACAGCGAATTCACCTCGTTATCTGATGCCGGTCAAAGCCCACTATTCTTTCCTTTTTATAAACCCATCCACAGCTCTTCCATCAGTGCCGGTGCCCTCTGACGGGTCCAGTTTGTGCCACCGTGACGGGATGGGCGGAGTCGTAGCTATTATGTTACCCGAGGTCGAGCGCAGACACGACGCAAGCACGGCCGACTTGCTCACACACACTGTTGTCAGGACACACAATCATCGATTGGCATTAATAGAGTCTCTGCACAATCTTCGCATGCCCTCCCAACAATGTATACAAGCGAAAACGTAAAGAAACAAACAAACAAAAAAGAGCACTTTCCTATTGTGTGTGTGTTGGAAGAGTTGAACCGCGAGCATTGTTCACCCTGATGGGAGAGGGCAAGGCCATTGTTTGCCCCTGCCTTCGCCCTTTCCCCCCCCCCGTCCACGGACCAAAGTCGCACACGCGCACCGCACCAAGAGCCAAGATGCACGTGCTGAAACGAGATGTGTAATCTGATGCCACGTGATACACCACATCGGGCACCTTTGCCCGATTGGCGTCCTCCCCAAGGAACAGATGGGAAAACGACCTCTTCCCAGGTTTTCGGCTACAGTGATTCACGGCGCCTTGTTGGCCTGCATGCGAGCCGTCTCGACTGGCCGAACTTCTATATTCCTTCAAAATCTCGTGAGGCGTTTACCTTTTGGAATGTATTCCAGGCACTTTGAGTCTCTCCCAATGGGCAAATCCCGTTCTTCTTTTTACTTTAAAAATGAACCCATGTCCCACCCAACCTGCAACGAATGGTCGCCAACGCATCCCTCATAGCACTCGGCATCTGCACCTGGCTCTTCTCCAGGTGGATCTCTGCACGACGCCTCAACCTGCCACCCGGTCCAAAGCCGGATCCCTTCATTGGCAATCTTCGTCAGATGTCCTTCGACAGCCAGGAGCTACGCTTCACAGAATGGGGCGCCGTCTTTGGTATGTGCCCTTGCTACACTCGTCACCCGTACCCCCTTCACGTCTTCTCACAGGCGACGTCGTGTACTTTCATATATTTGGACGCTCGATGGTCGTGCTGAATACGTTGAGAGCTGCCCAAGACCTCATGGAAAAACGCAGCCTCAATTATTCCTGCCGTCCCCGTTTCGTTCTTATAGCTGAAATGTGATTGGTCCCACACAGACCCATCCTCATTCGCTCACGTACTCCTCACAGGATGGGTTGGGACGCCTCTCTCCCCCAACTCCCATATGGCCCTCGCTTTCGCAGACAACGTCGTTTAATACAAGATCATTTCACCAAGGGCGTACACTCCTTCCGCCCCACTCAGCGCACCGAAACTCGTATCTTATTGCGCGGTCTTCTTGAAACCCCGGATGCTTTTCTCCAGCATATCCGACGGTAAACTCATTCTTTCTTATCTCCATTACCTCACTCACCCCATAAAAGGTTTGCAGCGGGGACGATCATGAAAATAACCTATGGCCACACCGTCCGCTCGACCGATGAACTCTATGTGCGCCTAGCAGAAGAAGCCGGAACGGACACCGTCACCAGCGGTAGCCCGGGGTCTGTCCTCGTTGATTTTTTTCCTGCCTGTATGTCGAAATATGCCGCGGTTCTACTTCCTCTTCTGACGGAAACCTTTTAGTAAGACATATACCCACTTGGATGCCAGGAGCCGGTTTCAAGCGACACGCCCTTCGGACCCGGGTCAAGGTCCGTACTATGCACGACGCGCCTTATGAAATGGTGCAAAAAACATTGGTGAGCCCGGACTCTGCCCAAAATAACCCAATTCCCTCATTCTCTCACTCAAGGCCGCGGGCACGGCCGTACCCTCCTTCACGTCAAGACTCATATCGGACAATCTAGCCGCCCCCATCCATGACGAGGAAGACATCAAAGGTGTTGCAGGTACCCTATACGGAGGTAATTTTGTTGATCGGGACGTTCTGCCTGGCGCTCACACCTCACATGCTCGTATCAGCTGCGGCAGATACAGTACGTCCGATTTATCATCACGGGGGGCTGTGTTGAGCCGTTCTATCATAGACATCCGCAACCCTGGCCACATTCATTTTGGCCATGATATTACACCCAGATGTGTTTGCCAAGGCACAGACCGAAGTCGACCGTGTCGTAGGACCCGACCGTCTTCCAGACTTCGAGGACAGAAGCTCGCTTCCTTACGTCGAAAGCGTAATCAAGGAAGTCTATCGGTAAGGCGTCGGTTCCGCTCCAACGATTCCATACTCACTCAACCCTGTCAAGTTGGCACTGCCCCGTTCCACTTGGTCAGTCGTTTGAGCTTATTTCGGCCCGAGCACCACTCGCTCATCCAATCGTGTAGCTGTGCCTCATCGATCGATGAACGATGACCAGTATAGGGGGTATGATATTCCCGGCAACGCGGTAATAATCCCGAACGTCTGGTCAGTGGACGAATGATAAGATATCCATTTTCTTACACATCATCTTGGCAATAGGGCGATGACGCGGGACGAACAGATGTACCCTGACGCCCACAGGTTCAACCCAGAGAGATTCCTGAACCAAAATAGACCAGAGAGCGAGCAGACGGACCCGAAGGACTTCGTTTTCGGCTTTGGGCGGAGGCAAGCTGTATTTTGATGTCCGCCCTTCGCAATCTGAATTCTTCTTCCCCTCCCCCTCCCTCCAGGGTGTGTCCAGGAAAAGCTTTCGCGGACGCAAACGTGTGGATAGCTGCGGCTTGCATAATTGCTGCGTTCCAGGTGCCGGTATCACGCAACGAACGTGGTGAAGAAGTGGTGCCCCCGGCGCGGTTCACATCGGGATTTGTGCGGTGCGTGTGCACAGTATCGCTCACCCCATGTCGCTCACAAAATGAAATAGACACCCAGTGCCCTTCTCGTGTGATATTAGGCCTAGATCACCGTCGTATTCCGAGCTCATCAATCAAGCTGTCCTTCACTGACTTACAATTACAATTTTCCGCTTTCTCCCTTATCACTGAGACGTTCATCCATCATGAATACGAGTGTAGTGTATGGCAGTGTATGACACGAATTATATGCACATAGGTGAAACTGGGGCGTAGTTACGTAAGCTTGCGACCTTTTCCCCAGTAGTCTGTACGTCGATTGTGCAAAGCTGGCTTCGCAACGTGATCAAAGTGACCCACCGGTCGTCGATGGCAACCGTCTGCTCCCGGCGCCGCCTGCTTCTTCCGCGAGCGACGACGCGGCCCTGAAGAAGCTCGATGTAGGCAGCCAAAGCGTGGCTTCCGCCAAGTATGATTCTTTGGGCCCACTCGTCGTCAACAGTGATGGGGTTAGTGCGTTCGACGATTTACTAAACCGTGCGCAAAATTTTTTTTTCCAGACGCTCTCCCGCATTACCAATTGGCCAAACATGACTCACGCAGAGCGAGAACGAACGTTCCGTGTTCTTGCTGCTCGGAACCAGTTAGTTTGTGCACAACGCCACGTACGTACTTAGACTTACTGCTGCTGTAGGATCCGGATGGCGAATCAGGACCAGGAACAACAGACGCCATCTACTATTTCAACTGTATCGGCGTCAACGTCAGCGCCAGGGGAGTAGCTCTTAGAGAGACCAGGTTACTGTAACGTGTTTTTTTCACTCTGTGTTCGTCGTGACTGTATTGCTGTACGTGTGTAAGGTGACTACTGTAGCGCTGTCGGTGTCAGTGTTGGACAAAGTCAGGGCTGTCTTGGCCGCCCTATCCCCGATTTCGATCTCGATCTCGCGTTGGCTTAGGATTCCGCCCCTTTGTACATCGGGCACCCATCGTTATATATATGCAGCCTCCCGATCTGCTGCTTCTCTGCCAAATGGGAGATGAATGAATGGATGATGAACGGCCTAACGATTCTGGACACGACGGGTTGTTTGACACCTCTTTGCCTTTTTTTTTTTTTTTTTTGGGCGAATCGTCATCCTACGTTACGAGCTGGAAGAACACCGCGGTTGCCAGTAATGGAAACGGAGACGGCGTGTTGAAGAAGAGGGCTTCTCTGGTCTTCAAGTTATCACTTCTTTTACACGCTATTGCCTAGGCAGCGTCCCTCGTCGTCGTCAAAAGAGGGAGGGAACTCGTAGGCATACGGCCCGAACAAACATTCTTTTGTCAACTAAAGTAAAGCAAGGCAACCCAGAAAGAAAAAAATCTCGGGGAGGAGAGAGGGAAGGAAATCTTTCCGCCAGCAGGTGAGCCTGTCATGATACAGGGCTGACTTTCGAAGTTTGAAATAGGTAAGTGAAGCATTTATCCGCTTCCCCGACCACTGCAATACTATGCCTAACGTAGGGCTATGCGGACGCCGTCCGACGGTTGTAATTATTAAGCTGCGAAACGGTAGCTGAGATGCCCCGAGTGCTGCAGAGCAGCGACGAGCTGACAGCATGTTGATCCATCACGTCCGTCGCTGCGTCATTTTCTTCGCCACGCCACGACGCCAGTTGCTTCGATCATCATGTGCATTTCCTATTCCTACATAAGTACAATTAAAGTAGACGTAAACCACGTGTGCGCCGCGAGAGAGAAAAGCAATATATAGACTAGACCCCCTCGTGCACCGAACCAAGTGATGTGTCAGGCAGCAGGCAGGCAGAACTGCCAGGCGGGCTGCAAAACACCACCGGTTCCGTCTGCCACTTTGTCGCAGCTGGCCTGGGTGGGGGGGGGGGGGGTGAAACATGTCCGGAGAATACGGGGAACTGGCACGAGGCCCAATCTCGTGTCACCTCATCGACGATGGCTGACCTCCTCGATGGCCGCGTGTCCGCCGGGCTGCGAGTCGACCACGGCCTTTGCGGCAGCCGAGTCCTGTGCGGCCTTGAGCCAGTTGCCGACGCCGACCGCGATCGCGCCGGCGGCCTGCACGGCGTGCGAGGCGAGTAGCGTGCCGCCCGCGGCGGTGGAGAGGCCCGGGAGCGCGGGGAGGCTGCCGACGGTGATGAGGACGGCCGAGAGCGTCGTCATCACCTTGGGGTGCTCCGAGGTGAGGAACTCGAGCGCGTTGGTGGCGTTCAGCAGCCAGAGGGGTGCCTGCGCCTCGGTCGTGGTCACTGCGGGAATTTTAATCAATCGGCCAGATCAGGAGGAGGGGCTGGAGGACGCACCTTCGCCGGACGGCGCTGCGGTCGTGGAGACGACGGTCGATGAGGTGGGCACGCTGGAGGCGGCGGGTGCGGGCGTGTTTGTGGAAGATGAGGCAAGGTGTAGCTTCCAGAAACTCGACGAGGTGCTCGTCGTGGGTTCGGGCTTGACGACCTCCCAAGCACTCTCCGTGGAGGCAGTCGAGGGGTCACGGTGAAGCCAGGTGGCCCTCCTCTTCGCCAGCGGTTTATCGGTCTCGGCCTTCTCGGGAACGGGGAAGGACTTGTGTTCGATCGTCGGGCTCTCGCTGACCGTTGCCCTGCGCGCCACCGCCGGCTTTTTCTTGTCGCTCGACTTTATCTCTGCTGGTTCTTCTGAAACCTCTTGCTTATCTCGTCCGGCGATCCACCATAAACCAGTGGACTTTCTCTCGACTTTGATCGATTCGGTCTTCTTATCATCGATGTCCCCTATCAGGAAAGTCAATCGGATGAAGAGGGGTTGGAGAAGCGAGTGACGCACAGCCCATGTTCTTCATTGCGATCTTGAACCTCTTCCAGTCCCACTTGTAGTTCCCGCCGTGGAGGTTGCGCAGGACCTCCTTGAGCTCATCAAGGCGTTTTCGTGCCTTGTCTCCGAGAAAGCGCTGGCCAACTTTGTACCAGTACTCCTTCGGAATCTTGCGCTCTTGACAGCCCTGCTTCACTTGCTCCAGCCATGTGTCAACCGGCGGGTCCTTCTTCGGGTTTCCGAGAAATCGTGGTGGGTTCTTCCAAGAGCTGAGGACGGGCTCAAGGTCGAATTCTTTTAGTTTGAATGCGTCGAGCATAGCGGAAATACTAGAGGATAGAGAGTAGAGAGTATCGGGCGTTAAATTCTATGGGGATATTGTCAGTTTTCGCCCCCATTTCGTACGTTCTTATGTATGTCAGGAAGGGTGCCTCGAGGTAGAGGTGAGGAATCTTAACGCAAACGGCGCTTCGTTGGGCCGGATCGGTTGGTTGGTTAGTCAGTTCGATAAAGAACGGGCGTGAAGTGAGCCGTAAATCATGGGGATGGTTTGGGGGTTAGTGGTCGTGATACCTCTACACGTGTTCCTCGCCAACGTCTGGGACAGCAGGTGCACTGCCCTCGACTCCAAGTTCACATGGAAACCCTGATCCTAACGGGAAAAGGGGGTACTTCACCTTGGCCGACTCGTATCACCGGCCTGGATGTCTCGATCCAACGATCGGACAGGTGCACGTTCGTGGTAAGCGAAGGATCCGGGTGGACAGCATGTAGGATACCCCAGATGAGTAACTTCGTTGCTGGCGTGACGATTACGCATTTATACATCACAATGAGTCGGGCCCTTTTCATTTAAGTTAGCGTAGCTGTAGGGATTATTCATACCAATCTGCGGTCCGTCATGGCCCTAACGATACATCCGGTCCCTGCGACCTCTGTTAGCTAATGTTGGGTTAGAAAGAAGATGAGCGTGGACAGGCGTGGCATTCAGCACACCTTCTCGTGCCAACCCAGCAGGACGCTCCCGCTGACGTCTCCCCAACCGGGTAAACCCATGCCCTTGTATAAGTACTTCATGAGAGTGTCCTGCGCCTCTACAGGGAGCAATTTGACCACATTCGGTATGTCCGTCGACTTGGTGCTGTTAAGCACCGTCACGACCGTCTGCAGCGTGAGATTCTGGAACGGAGCACGGTCAGATATCGTGCTATGCCGGGTTCATCCATAGTCACCTTGGCTTCGTCGATATTGGGGCCGTAAGGGGGGTTATCGAGAATGGTGACTAGAGCACCGACAGTGTCACCTCTGATCCGAAGGGCACGGTGAGCTGCGCACGGGCGGCGAAGATGGTGGTCGCTCACTTGGCGAGTGAAGTTCTGACTGCGGCGGCCTTTGCTTTTGCGTCTTCGACGACCTGCAGTGGTTCACGAGGGTCAGGGTCGTATAGTTCTGTCTCGAGCAGTACGTCTTCGTCGTAAGCATCAACGTCGATCTTTCTAAAGTTGATGTCCATGGGGTTGTCGTTGTCGTTGTCAGAGATGAGAATCGTCACGTGGCTCACGGGATTTGAGTTGACTCATCCGTTTGATTCCGTTGATTGACCCGTACGACGACGAGCAAGCACGTAGTTCTTCTACGTGTAATAACCTTTTCTTGCCAAGCTTTCCCGTTTTATGCGCAAAGGCCCCAAGAGTATTTCCCAGAAAGACAACTCTATCCCCAGCGCAGCTTATCGTGAATTCACACAGACTGTTCAACATGGCCGTCTCTCTTCACCGTTCCTCTTGCTTCCCTCAGAGACTCTCACTCATATCACATCATTCCTCGACCTATCATCCCTCCTCTTCTTCTCACAGACGTGTCTGAAATTCTATGAACACATCTGTGACGACAATACGTGGCACCGCGCCTTTGTCTGCCAATTCTTTGGCATACCGCCTGAGAGCGCCTTGAATGATTTCAGACCACTGACATTCAGGTCGACCGGAAGAACGTGGAGGCACGAATTCACACGTCGTAACATCATCAGGAGGTAAACGCGAACATCTGTCTTCTTAGACGTGATAGCTAACACCTCGTCTTCCAGGCTCTGGTCACTCTCTATAAACGCTCCCATATTACATGACCCATTTCACGCCCCCATATCTGCGATTCACGTCATGCCAGATCGTGCGCTCCTCAGTGCCTCCATCCAGTATGGCCTTGTCGCCCGTTCGTCTCCTTTCACGGGCGAGGTCTTACGGGGATACCTCAACGCAACTGGGGTTCCACCCGGATTGAGCTATGACAATACAAGCATCGAACTCACGCCAAATGTCAGTGTGTGCAACCTCTCTTCCAATGACACTACTGCGAAGGTCATCTGGGGAAGGCGGGATGGAAGCGTGTCTATCGTGTCCCACCTTCGCACCATGAGCGGGACTCCCCCTGCTCTCATCCAGACGAGTTTAGTGCATCAAGAACACGATAATGCGGTGCTTGATGGAACCTGGGCTGCCAACGGTGACGCCTTCGTCACAGCTGGCGCTGACGGGCGAGTAAAGGTTTGGACCACGACACCCTTCTGCTGTTTCTGGACCTCCGAAAGGCATTTGCAAGGCCTAGAGTCGGATGCAATTGTCAGGGTTGTCGAAGATCTTGATAACGGTTTGGTGGTGGCTGCCAGTAGAAGCGGCGACATCATCGTCCTGTCGGGTTTCAATATGCCCCTTCATCCCTGTCGATGCCCCCCCGCCTATCATACACGAGTTCTGCATCTCAACACGTGAACTATCAAAGGCAGACGTAGGGCTTACTCACACACAACAGTCAGCGGACATATTATCATTTCTCCCTCACGTCGAGTCTTCCACGAGGCTATCGGTCCTCGTTTGCCGTGTGGATAGCGCCCATTTCTACCGCTGCACCTTAGACCTACGTAGCAAACAAGTGACTGCCAACGTTTTCGGCAACCCCGCGTACGGCAGCATCCGTTGCATTCAACCGGCGTTCTCAGACGATCGTACCGAACAGGACTTCGTCGTTGCGGGCACCCAGCTCGGGTTCGTCAGCATCTACGATTGGGGCAACACCTCTCCCTCAAGCGAGGCTCTTCTAGGCAGTCGGCACGCCGACGTTTTTGCAAATGCCCACGTAACTAGCCTGGCTATCAACACCTTCGTCATTGCTGCGGGTTCGGCTCGTGGGGCGATCAGGGTCCTCGACTTGCTCACGTTGGAAACCCTAAGATCAATTGCCGCACCTATGAATACTGACGTAGGGCAGATTGAACTCGTAGGGGAGGCTTTGGTGGCTATCGTTGGCAGCCAAGTACTGGCATGGAGCTCAGGGCGTTTCACCCCCGGTAGCAAAGATACCCTGAAGACCAAGGGCAAGGGGAAGCAACACACCCACAAGAAAGGGTTCAGTACGTTTTGGGGAGCGATCTTTGACAGTGTAGACATCTCACAAGATTTTACAGAGCAAGTAGAGCTGAAAAACGAAATTGCAGAGGCCTAAGAACCGTCTCGTAGAAGAATCTCATACTTCTTGGCGTTCCGTTGGCCCCGAGCGCGAACAGCTGAAAAAACTCCAGGATCTCGGACTAAGTGAGAGGGAGGCTGTGGAGTACACCCTCATGTTGAGCCGGGATGAAGAACTACAGAGGGTTCAACGACGCATCGAGCACGTGGAAGAACAGGAGGTCTTCGAGTCTGACGAAAGCTCTCGGCGCCAATCAGGGTCCGACCCCTCGTTTCCTTTGTCTTCGTCCCCCTCAGATCGTCACTCTCCACCTCTACCCCCTAGTTCGACCCCCCATAGACTGCTTATGCCGTTGGCGCCACCCCCGACTTCTAATGTCAAGGTGCAAGTCTCGCCCCGCTTCCATCCCGAACCGAAGAAGGCAGGAGGCTTACCGGGAAGCCCCTCGGACTCGCGGTACCCCAGAAGCGTGTGGTCTTCGCCATCTCGTTCCCGGCCGACACTCGGGTCAACCCCCTCCCGGGCCACCTCTTCGAAGCAGATTTCCACTTCCACTTCTACGCCCACAAAACAAAACGCATGGCGCAAACCCTTACCATATACAGGGTCTTCCGCATTCCCTACAGAGCCAAGCAGTCTGGTGACTCCATCTACACCCGGATCAAATTGGGAAGGCGAAGCAGAAAGGATTGGCAGAGTCGAAGATCTGGAACTCCGGTTCGCCCTTGAGCTCAGTTTAGCCGAGGCGCAAAGCCGTGAGCGTGCTATAGAAAAGTGAGAGGTGCACCCTTTCTCACATGCAAATTGAATTGTCCGTTGTTTGCGGTTTGCGTTACGTTGGTTTTGGTCTCAGTTTGATTCGTTCATAACACAAATGAATTGTTCAACCAAATTTGCTTATCTGTCGGGGAGATACGGCAACGCGTGTAATGCATGAGGCGGAACTTGTCAAGCATAACATACGATTTCCTCGGGAGGGACCCGGAATGCGCACAGACACCGCTTGTGGTTCATGCGATCCGGTATTTGGGCCAGACCACCCCTGGTGCATTTCTAGGCCGCCCATGTTCCGCCACCAGAGGTTTGTGTCACTTCACTGGCTCTTCCCCCTATCTCTTCCTTCTCTGCACCACCTATCTGTTAACACTCCGACGAGCTAACCATCAACGGGTTTTGGGCCAATATCTCGTTTGACGCGACGATGCAATGTCGCACTCTTTAGCCCGAAGTGCGCAATTCCCACTACTACTTTACAGCGTAGCTACGCCCTTGCTTGCGCTCACGACGGATAATTAGATCAGAACCAATTGAGCGAGCAATTGCAGGTCTTGGAACTGCTCAGGAAGAGGGGGGACAACACCGCACTCTACGACCAGGGGCTGGGGCGTCTCGCCGAGCAAGGAAGCCGGCGCGGGCGCCTAGCCGTCCAGGATGACGAGACGCTCATGCTGCAGCTCGTCGCGCTATCTCTCGTGGGACAGACGCGCGGTGATACGGTCGCGGTGGCATTAGACAAGCGCGACGCATCGAATTTCACCTTCGTTCTCGCCACGAACCGGAGACATACACTGGCCGACGAAGATAGAGCACGCCAGTTCTTCCAGCTCGCGGCATCTGCCGATTCGGAGCGGGCGCTCCTGCTCTTCACACTCGTGTCGTCGTCGCGGAAAGTGAATAGACGCCTCGTGAAGCTGAAAAAGTCGATCGCCCAGTGCTTACCTTCCATAAAGCGCCTAGTGCACAGATACAGATGGCCGCACAATGACCTGCGCAAGAGGGCGAGAGAGCTCCTTCCGGTCATGCACGTGAAGTTTGGGGAGATCCCTCTGCCTAAACTGTATGTCAAAGTTCTGAACGCACTTGCAAGGGCTGTCGCTCCGAGCATCCCCTTCTTCGATCCGCCTTCGAATCATGACTGCGACCGCTTTCTGGACGTCTTGAACATGTCCACGTTCATGCTGTCCACCCGTTTCATCTCGTGGTCCGCTCGCAGAAGCGTGTATTCGAAACCCATGGCCATCCTCGAGCGACGGCTTTACAAGGTAGCGCAGTATTTGATGGGCGCAACGAGCCTGCTCGATATGAGACCGACGCTGCCCCGAAAGAGGGACGCACTCCCTTACGTCTGGGCTGTTGTGGGAGGTGAGCCCGAGTCCGTGGAAGACATTTTCCTCTTGCGCACACCGTTGGAGGTTGTGCGGGAGATCGACGCGCGCTGGACAGAGTCGACGCTTCGCGCGAAACTCACGAACTGGCGTCGATGGGTCCCTTCCTCTACTCCCCGTATCCACGCAGAACTACGGTTGATCACGTCCTGCAACCGAGCTATCCTCGATCCCTCCCTCGACGCGTATGACCCACGCAAGCCCGCGGCGAATCCGCATCGCCAGCTCTCACGACGTCTGCACGCTCTGCGCGCTGTGGGTCGCCGTGTACAACCGACATTTCGGGACCCGCTTCAAGGTGTTCCCCGCGGGCGGATCCGGCAAAATCGATCGGAACTGGACCTTCGCACTTTCTCCGCGCGAACGACCCAATCAGGATGTCTGCGAGCTCGTGTACGACCTCCTTGAGCACGAGCTGGATAGTCTGCAAGATACCCCTCGCAGACCATGGGAGGTCCTCCTACGCTCCATGGGGTCGTGGGCGTGCGTGTCGAAGCCAGATGAGGTGACAGTTGTTCAACTTATTATCATCCCGCGCTCATCAAATTTGAATATAGAGCACGGCCTCCCGGAGAAGATCCACCCCGAGCAGTACTCATTCTTATGCGCGTCTTCTTTGCCCCACCGTTTCACTCCCATATGGTGCGTTGTCGGGTCTGATCCGTAGACTGACCATCTTAACCTTTTTTCTCCTGCTCCAGTACAATATCACGATAGGCGCGTGCTTGAACATTCGCCTGAGTTTTCTGTTCCTGTGTAATAAATTTATGTTGTTGTTGTTTTTCAAGATAGCGAGCACAAGTCTTCGCGACAGGAACACTTTGAGCCCAATAGTTTGAAATAATTTGATTGCCGCTCCTCGATGCCCAGTGCAGCAGAGTTCGCCAGGCTTATCTAGCGTTTACGTCGCCGCTATACATTTGAGTAACAGCTGCGCAACTTCTTTGTGGCCACATCTCCACCCGCGCCGATAAGTGGTGTCCCGGTTTCCTGATCAAAGACTCGTTGGATAGCGTAGCGTCTTGTGCACGCAATGACACATTCCTGAACTTGGCGTGATAAATCCAATACTGAGAAACGTAAAACGCAAGGTTCTTGACCGTGGCCTTGTTAACGCTACCGTCCAGGCCCCCAAGCGGAGCAGGACGGCAAAAACAGGCGCCGTACGTAGGAGATGTGGTCACTGGTACCGTGAGATTCGCCCTCGCGCAATCCGGCCCGGATTCGAGAAGTATATAAATCTTTACAACTGCTGTGCTACCGACATCGACAACCGCGATCATCAAGCCCGAGCTCGGAGACAGAACTGGGTCTTCCCACCTCGAATCCATTCCCTCCTTCATCAAGGTCGGATGCGAGGAATTCTGCGAGCTCTTCCACACTTCCACACGAAGAGGCTTAGGGGTTGGCTTAGGGGCCACCACAATACTTTGGAAAGTGATGGGTATGGACACGCCCCATTTTGTTCATCGATGTCCATCAAAGTGCGTTCGTATACTTGGTCGTTTATCGTGTCCAGAGGGAACCAGGAAACTCATCCAGCGTACGCTGGATGCGGGCAGGCAGCTGTACAGCTGGCAGAACACCCATCGAACATCGATAGATGTTCTGCCAGCTGTATGACGACCTCGGTTCCTCTTCAGGGAAAATTAAGTGAGTCTACTGATCGCGAGCTCCTTTTTCTTCCCCTTCCACCTGCGCGTGTTTGCCTTCACGAAAGAGATTGAGGTTGTTGATGTCTTGCTGTCTACTCTCGTCGTTCAGCGATACATGGGTTGAAACATTCAAGATTGGCTTTGATGTCTGCCTTGAGACGGCTCGTGACGCATACACGTAGGGCCCAATTTGGTGAACCATCTGACAACCTCCAGGACCGATTCTCGAGGAGGTCACTCTTAGTACACACTGGCGAGGGCCCCTAAACATTTCATGACTCGGCTTTACTCGGCCGTTCGGCACCGGAACATAATCCGAAACAAGCGATCGAGGAAGAGCCTCGCTCGACCCTCACGGAACCGCAGTACGGTACTTTAATGTACAGTTCTGGGGGGGTTGAACCGTCGGTTTTTCCCACACCCCATACCACGAGGAGCACCACCTCACGCATACTCAGAGGATATCATCCTCACACCTACCTTGCCCTCCTCCCACATACCTGGGACCACCCGTGCCCCTCGCAGAACCTGGAAGTTGAACCCGGAGATCATCCGAGGAAGACATAAACGTCGTCAAAAACACCCTAAAAAAGAAGAGACACTGCGACCTACCAGTCAACTGGATAAATCGAAACGCGGTTTCTTTAGTGGGTAGTAGATTCTGACCCTCAAGTTAGCATTTGAGTCCCACACTACCCATCTGATGGGTGTGCGCAAAGGCATATTTTTTCCCCGTTTTCGAGCCTCCAAGGATCGCATTACCGCGTTAGATAGTTAGGTAACCTAGTCACTATCTTTTGCTATCTAATACATCGCTTGTCCAAAATAAAACGAATGTACAGTTCTGAACACAGAAAAAACACTACTCATCAAATATCGTCATATACTGTAGAACTAGATCGACAAAGTTACAAAGCGCTAGGCACCATACAGGTTCCACCACATATGAATTTATCAAGGAATACTGCGGACACTTATCCAAGTCACGGTGTTAGAGACGTACACTTCCGATAGGTATAAACAAGACATAAAGTACACGAGCGTACGCTCACGAATCCATAACAACAAAATTAAAAGCACCCAATCCTGGGGTGCTCGCTCTACGTGAATCTGATAAGTTTCCAGAGTAAGAACAAGAACAAGAAAGAGTAGAGTCACTCAGATTAAAAACAAGGAAGAGTATCACGCCAACACGCCGGCCGTGAATATTTACTCACGTGTTAAAACCAGCGCGCTTCGCTCTAGTCGATATGCATCCTCTGGCAGTTTGCACACATCCCAGTGGCACGCCCCACTGCCTGGACGAAGTTCGTGCAATCGCCGGTTTGTCCGTCCCGCAATCCATAGTACGACGGCGGTTGGGGTGACGCGCGGATATCAGGCCGACGCGGTGGAGGCGGAGGCGGAGGCGCCTTGCGTGCGTCAGTTTGCCTACGTGGCAAAGGTGGGGGCACTTTCTTCTGAGGACCACTGCTAGTACTCGTGCTGGTATTGGTGCTGCTGCCGTTGTTATTGAACTGGTAATTGACGAACCCGTCGTCGTCACTTGCGCGTCGCCGTACAAGATGAGAACTCTCTTGCTCCGACTCGTCTGCGGCACTTTCTGCAAGGCTTTCCGAGTCATAGCCATATCCGAGCCCACCGCCAAGCGCTGCACTTGCTAATGCCTCGGGCTGTTGCTCGCGCTCATGGTCGTGCTCAGTGTCGGTATCGTGCGTTGTCGCATGGTGATCGCCGAATGGATGAGACGCGTCGTCTTCTTGCATGTTGGTCATCTGTACCCTTTCCGTGCGCAAGCCAAATCGCGGAAGGGCGGGCGCCTCAGTGTCTACAAGCGAGTGCCGGCTGCCTGATAGTGATTCCGTCGGTACATCAGAGCTTCCCTTCGACGATGACTTCCTTCGAAGCAGCGGAGGCGCAGCTGATGGCGTAGGGGTAACTCGGCGGGACCCCGCTGCGATAGGCTCAGTGTATACCGTGGGGAAAAGACCTTTCTTTCCACCAAGTTGGCCCATCATCCAGCCGTCGATGACCTCACCAATGACCACAATTTCGTCGCCGGTGTTGAACGAAAGCTCGTCAGCGCTTCCGAGATAGTCGCTCACTGCGCGCACGACCTGGCGTTCCAACTCCCCACTACGGGCCTTGGATCCCAGTGGGGGTATGCGGGGGGACGGGTTTTGCTGGGGTTTTGACCACTTCCCAAGGGAGAGCAGAGAGGTGCTCTTCAAGGATTGCGCAGAGGTTCCAGGTGCTCCTTCGGGGTCACTGCTATCGCTGTCTTCGTCGGCGCCATCGCGCAGAGCAGCGAACTGCTCGCGGTCCTTCTTCGAACCGTTACGACCCCACATTGACCAGCTTCCCTTCTTCTTCTCCTCTTTATCTTTCTTCTCCCGTGCTGCCTCTACCGCGCTACCTGTGGTGGTTTGAGAGTCTGAGCGTTTGCGACTGCGCACGGATCCCGCACGGGAGCGCACAGATCCTTTGCGAGAGCGCGGCTGGGGTGGTTCGTTTTCGGCTTCACTATCGGAGTCACCTTGTGAGGGAGAACGTGATCGCGGACGAGCTTTGGAACTAGCGCGGGACCTGATTTTGGGCTTAGGCGACTCAGCCCTTTCGCGGGCAAAATCGTGCATCGGACCGATATATCTTCGTGGTTCCATTAGCTTCGCAATTTGTTGTCTGCATGCCCATTATTCAGTATTGGATACAGAAGAGGGGACATGCGTCCTAGAAGTACGCACTTTCCAGGCCAGTTATTTTTCACATCCCGAAGGATCTGCGCGTACTGCTCTGCATAATTAAGTTCGTTGTCCAGGAGAGAGCCCAGCTCGCGGATCTGGTCAATCTCATTCTGCTGAATCGCTTCTATGCGTGCTTGAACGTCTGCTTCGGCTTCATCGCTACGAAAATGCAAAGGACATTGTTGGATCAGGAGAATTAGAGGGCGGAATAGACACGTACTATCGGAATTCTGATTTTTCAAGTTCTTCTTGTGCCTCTCGCAGGTCCTTTTCTTTGGTCTTCTTGTTGTTCTCTAAGCGCTCTACTTGCTTCATGGCGGCATCTTTATTCAGCCTGTGTGATGACGAGATCAGTGTCGACCCCTGGACACAGGTGACTGTATTCGTTCCCACCTGCGAGTCTCGAGCTTCTTTCTCTCGACCTCGTAGTCTTTGACCTGGTCTAAAAAACGCTGGAGTGCGATGATGAAAGTGCTACCGAGACTTCGGCCAAGCGCTTCTTGGGCTGTCGCAACATTGCAAAATGCGCGACCAAATTTTACAAGAGCCTGGCCTGTTGCACTGAGCACAAGGCAGACGAAGGAGGTGAGATAAATGGTGATGTACCAAGAAGAGAGTCATCGGCAAAATCTTCGCCATGACGGACCATAGTCACGCCAAACGCATCTCTGGGAAGAATCTTGTCCGGATCATCCAGGGCGATGGAGAGCTTTTTCTTAGAGATTGATCTGTGATATTGTTCCGCAGCAAGCTGCAACCTTGATGGCACAGTTGACTGAAGCCAGCTGAGGGATATTTGAGTAGACTCACCGCTGAAGTCCCTCTTTCCGAACCTCAATCTCTTGCTCTAACTCTTTGGCTTCTCCAGTGAGCGTGGCCTTGTCCTTGGTATTGATGACCTCATCGGCCCACTGGATGGGGTTAGCAGGGACGAGTGGTCGAGGAAATGGAGAGCGTACCTGACGCAGCCTTCCGAGCTATTTGTGAGGTGGTGAGTATATCGATCCTGTTGCGATGAGATTCTCAGTCGGACTCACTCGTTTACCAGCCATCTCCAAGTGAGGTGACCGGATGAGATTCGGCGAAAATAATTATTAAATATTTCTTGAATGATAGTCTAAAATACCGCGTTATTTGTTCTTATTTGTTCCATCGGAGAAGGGTTTGCCGCCCGTCTTCCGTCGACGCTGACCACGAGGCTTTGGCGACGACGGCCACGACGCGACTTACGGACTTGAACGCACCCAACGAACTGAGGCTCTTTCAAATTATCCGTCGTATTTTGGTTCCTCCGTAATCCGGTAAAATTTTCATTTGAAAGCCCGATCATTAATATTAATGAACCAACGTAGCGACGCACAACACACGCACATGCACACGCTATGCCTTCCTTCCTCTCTAAGCTTCTAGGACGTAAGAAAGTACAAGAGCCAGAACCATCGACTGATAAACGCGGCTCTCCTACTTCTTTACTTGAGGGTAAATTCGAGGCGGTTTCGCCTACCGTGTCACCCTCAGCCGCGCTGTTCACAGATTCCGGTGCAGCGCAGATACGAGGCAACGACAAGGCCAAAGACAAGGAATCGCCATTTAATCTCCTTCGTTACAAATCACGTCCTTCATCAGACTCTCCAACGACAGAGAATCCCGTCACCGATGTCCCACATCTTTCTCTCACACTGCCTGTCACCAAAGATCGCGGTCGAGCTTTGGACGTCGTCTTTGAACCCGGTCATGAAGCCATCGCTCTTTTGGACGAGGCGGCTATTGGGGAGAGGCGTCTCTCCCCCGATGAGGCCCTTTCTCTTGTGCGCGCATGTTCTCAAGTCATCATCGAACGCGGTGCGTCTCTTTTGCGCATCCGACCAATTTCATCCTGATGTCCTGTTCTTAGGCCTTGAAACTCTTGGCATTATGCATCCTCACTGGCACTCTGCCTCCCTAGAGGTGCAGCATAGACTTATTTCCCTCTATATACTCTCTTTGGCCTCCAATAGCCCCAATTCCGTGACTTCCCCCACGTCTCCTACGTCTGCCTCAGTTGAATCTGAACTTCAATATGCTCGTTCGCCGCATGACGTTGGTGCTGTTCTTCGGTGGGGCTTGCGCCATCTTAAGCTCGACGGTGCCAGTTTTGGCAAGGAGTCTGGTGATTGGACGTGGTACAGTACCTTTGCCGCGGCCGAACGCACTGGTTCTTTCCCCTCAGATGCATTCTCTAAATCTCTCATCCCCCAGCTCCCCCCCGCTCACTCGGAGCTTCTCCTGGCCACACTTGACATAATCTCTTCTCTCGCGGCACACGGCGAAGCAAATGGTAGCTCCGGCAGCAGGCTTTCGAGATTCCTTGGTCTCTGGCTGCTGACTGCAGAGCACTCTCCCGAGGGCGATGATTGGGCCACATTTTATGACCGATGGGACCGCGCAGGGCGTATCCTTGAACACTTGTTCTTGGCTCGAATACGGTTCGCATCCATCATATCACCTCGTGACTTAACTCTGACTATCACATATAGTGACGAGGCCCATAAATTGCCACGTCGGCTCACCGAGCTTGTCGAACAGTACCCTTACGCCAGCGATCCCGATGCATCGGACGACAGCCTATTAGTGCGTCCACGCTTCTCAACACGTGACTACGATGCATTGTTTGTGCGGCTGGACACGGAGTACATTGGTGCCTTGAAGCCCAAGTCACATCCTCTTCGACTCATCGCAGACGCCCTCCGCGCTCAGTTTGCTCCCGAGTCAGCAACTGTTGAAGACGCTGACCTATGGGCCAATATTAGAAAAGCATCACTCATTCTTGATACCCCGGGGGGCACTAGCGATCTCGCATACACGGAACCCATACCCAATTTTTCTAACGTTTTTTCTGACGAGACTATCCGCCTGCTTTCTCTCATCCCTGCGGATGTATCAGATAAGAGCAAGCATGCACCCACTTTTGTGCTACTGTCGCCTATTTCTCCCGGCAGACCACGCTCGTTCTCTCTCCCTGAGTCACCACGCGACCCCACTCAAGTTGATCACAGCCGTGCACCCCCACCTGGTCAACCCGCAGCAGCCCCCAACCCTAACGCAAACCCCAGCACCGCTCCAACGACTGCCTCCCCCGAGACACCGACCGATTGGTTACAGTTCTCCAGTCAAGGGTTTGGAACTATATCCCCGACACGGGACCTTGTCGCGACACTATGGGACAATGACGTTGAAGTGACCGTTCCCCCTCCCGCACCATTGTCGCGCAAGTCCTCTCGGCGCGCGCACTCCCGACGCTCGTCCGTCGACTCACCGTCTGTCCAAACGCACGCACCACCCCTCCCTGCTGCACCTGCGCCCCCCACCTCGAAGGCGACGCTGATAGCCAGAGTTAAGCTGAACGAGGCATTTGTTGACTTCTGGGCCGATGCGCTGCTCGATCCCATTTCGAAGCCTTGGCTACGCTTCGTCCTTTGCCAACTCAAGCCGCTCCCTTCTGTTGTCGCGTCTCCAACTCCAACTCCCACGTGGCTCGTCATTGAGCAGCGATTCGTGCGCCACGCCCCTGTACAACCTCCTAAGAAGGAAGTCGAGACACCTACTACGCCTCCCCGCCCTCGTGCTTCGTCGCCTCGTCCATCACTCCGCGCTGAGACCTCGCGTCTCAGCGCCGCCTTATCTTTCTCGCCGAAGATGCGCTTTGGATTCTTCACAGGGGGTAGTAGTGACCCAAAGAGCCCAAAGGAGACGTCGCCTCAGCTTCCTCAGGTGGGCGAACTGGGAGAAGTCACGAAAGAGACGCAAGACGCGGTAGTTGCTGTAGACAAGCCAAAGGAGAGCGACGCTGGTGAAAAGGGCTGTGTGGACGACGGGGCTGTGGCATCGGCTGCGGCAACTGCCGGTGCTGTCGCGGTCGCGGTCGCTGCCGCCTCAGCAGTGACAGCGGCCGCTGATCAGGAAATCCCCTCAGTCGTCCCTACAGAAGGTGCTCCTCCGGCTTTGGCTGACGAGACGGCCCCATCTGTATCCGCTAGCATTACAAAGGTCGATGAGCCCGTGGGAGACCAACCCACGACCGCTGCCACGCCCCAGAATGGCCATGCGCAAGATAGCCACATTGAAGAGCAACGGATACCTGACCCCGAGAATGCTCCTGTCGGTGATAGTGGTGTGCACTATGTTACGACAAACGAACCCGCTGCGACTGAGACCGAGTCCCCAGTTCCGGAGGCGAAAATTGCGCAGCCCGCACTTGAGTCTGTCTCTTCCATATCTTATCTTGCCGGCATCAGTGAAGGCCCGATCCCGCAACCCGAGTCTGTTCCCGCAGCTGAGACAACCCCCTCTTATGTTGAGGTTTTTGCACCTACAGCGCTCGCATCTGTCGCTGAAGAGCCCTCTACACCAGAACCATCTGCAGTGCCGCTTGTGGAAGAGTCTCGGACCACCGAGACAACTGTGGCCCTCGCATCCTCAGATTCTACTTTCGTCGATAGCCCCGCCAATGGTGCCGTTGATGGGGTGGTAGTCACTGCAGCAACGGACCCAGCGGAGTCTACAGTCGAGGACCCCATCGCAATCACCTCAGACGTGACCGATCCCGTCGCTGAACTCCCGTCCATTGTGGGTGAACCCAAGTCCGCTGGTACATCTACCCTGGGACCCGTGCCCGCTGCTACCGAGGACCAGCCGATTCCTACACTCGGGACCGTTCCCGCTTCTGATGTTTCGGAACCTGTTACATCAACGTTCGAGCAGGTTGTCGCTCCTCACATAGGTGAGGCGGGACCCACTGTTGGTACAACCCCTTCTCCCGCTAATACCGAGGACCTGTCCGCGGGAACGACAATGGACACCGCCCAGGAACAAATCGATATAAGCGCCAGTCAGGAATCTCAAGCTGCGCAGCCTGCAGTCAAAGTAACTACTCCTGTGGTTGAGGAAGCTGCGCCTGCTGCTGATGCTGAGCAACCTACCCTTGTTTCGGAGGCGCCATCTGCCCCCGCCAACGAACCTGCCCTTGCAGACGAACCTTCCGCGTCAGACAAAGACGGATTTGATGGTCCTCCCGTCGTAGTGGGTATCGCTGAGAGTACGACCCCAGTCATATGCGTTCTGATATTTTTGGCTGACCGCCCTTTATAGACTTCCCCGTCGCCGAAGCAAGTGTGGAAAGTAATGTCCTCGAACCGACACTCGAACCTCCAGAGTACCTTGTGACGAAGCCCGAGTCTGAGTCCTCAGTCGCAGAACCGGTGATCGGGTCTGATATTGCTCGTGATGCTGAGGAGCCCCTGCATACGAATGGTTCTGCACAGCACGTTATCGAGGAACCAACCACCACCAACGCATCGGTCGTGACCGCGATAGCACGTGTAGACGAACCAGCCGTCAGTCGGCCTGAAATTGAGGAATCTGTGGTAACACTTAAAGTAGACAACGTCGAAGAGCAATTGCCTACTACTACGAGCGAGCCTGAGCCCCTTATCGAGGGAACTGCGGCACCTGTGCCTGAAGACGCAGTTCCCGGAGTTGGGGAGCCCGTGCATCCCACTGCTATTAGGATAGAAACACCGCCCGTGGCCGAAGAGCCTGACCGCTTTACTGCGGACCCCACTGTCACCACAGACGCTTCAACTGAATTACCCACACTTGTGGCTGAGCCTACCCCCACCGCCGATGTGGCCGCCCCTGCTGCAGATATCCTTGCAGAAGCACCAGCACTTGCGACCGAGGAGTCCTTACCTTCGTCCCAGACGACTGTCGCCCCTGCAACTGCAGACGTTACCACCGAAACTTCGATCTCTGTCCCTGCGGAGACGGAACCTACACGTGTTATTGAGGCCGCGCCTGCTGCAGAGACACCGAGCGAGACTCTAACACCTTTCATCGACGAACCCAAGCTTGCTCCTCAAACGGATGCCCCCATCATTGCGGAGATCCCTGTCGAAACACCAACCGAGGAACCAAATCATGTCGCTAAAGAGGTTACTCCTGCCGCCGAAATCCCAGTAGAGTCCCCGCCCGAGGCCGGGGAACTCGACCCCACCCCCCAGGCGTCTGCTTCTGTAGGTGAAGAGACCCCTGTTGGAATCCGGGCTGCTGCGGTTGAGGAGCTAATTCCTGTTACTGAGGTGGCTACCCTCTCTTCAGAGATTATCGTGGAGGCCCAGGCTACAACAACCACTCCTGTTTCTCAAGTCCCCATCCCTGCGGATGCAAGAGCTCTTGCTGGGATTCCGGAACCCACGGCGGAGCATCTAGTTCCCGTCAATGAGGAGGTAGCTGCAACCACCCCCATAGAGACCTCGGCGCTTGTTATGGAGGAAACTCCCCTTACGGAAGAAGCAATTCCTGCAGCCAAGATTCCTGTCGACACCCCAGTACCTGAGGTCGAACAAACTCTCGTTACTGACGAGGCCGCGCACGCTGCCGAGACTCCTGCAGAGATTCGGGCACCAGCGCTTGAGGAACCCGACCACGTTTCTCAAGCAACTGCCCCCATTGCTGCAGAGCCGGAGGTCTTTACTGAAACTTTGGTACCTTTGGCTGAGGAACCAACTCCAGTATCTGAGGAGACCGCATCTGTCACAAACACCCACGCAGAGAACTTGACACCTTTAGTTGAGGAACCTAGCCCTGCTCTTCAAGCGGTTGTCCCTGCAGAGCTCACTATTGAAACCCCGGTACCTGTAGTCGAGGAGCAGACTCTTGCCACCGAGGCAGCGCTTAATGCAGACACTCCAGCAGAGACCCTGGCGGTTACAGCCGAGCCGATCCCCACTGTCGCTCCTCTCGCTCCCTCTGAGACTCCTGTGGATATCCAAGCACCCGAGCTGTCGGAACCTGCCTCTGCTCCGGAGACGGCCTCTCACGCAGAGGCACCACCGCCAATCACGGAGGCTCCCGCCGAACCCATCCGCGAGGAGCGTTCTCTCGTTATTGACGATGCCGCAGAAACATCTATAGAAACCGTACCACCAGCGGCAGAAGAATCTACTCCCCCAGTTCCAGAGGAGACCACCGCTGAAACTGTCCCAGACGTGGACGTAGCGCCCGTGGCCGACGAGCCTGCTCCCACTCTTGAACAGTCTGCATCTCCAGTTGTCGAGATCCCAGCACCTGTACCCGAAGAGCCGGCCCCGGTCCCTGAGCCCCCTAAGGAGGAGGCCGTACCTGCCGTTGTCGAACACTCAGCAGAAACTACAGCACCTGTTGCTGAGGGGTCTACTATCACCGAGCAAACCACGCTCGCTACAGTTGAAACACCGGCGCCCGCAATTGAGGAGTCTACTCTTACCACCGGTTCACCTCTTGAAGCTGACACGCCTGCGGAAACCCCAGCCCCAGTGCCAGGGGAGCCCCTTCCTGTTCCTGAGGAGAGTGTACCCGAGGCTTCACCCCCTACACTCAACGCCGAGGAACAACAACTTTCCCAGAAAGGGTCCGCAGCACGTTCGACAGAAGAGTATGCTCCCCCCGCCGAAGAGCACTTGTCCGATCAACCCGAGACCGTTGTTGAAGAACCGCTCCAAGTTCAAGTGACAGAGCAAGTGGTGCAGCAGGAGCCTGTAACTCACGTCGACGGAGAGGCTCCACAAGCCACGGAAGAGGAGCCGGTCGTTCAAAAACCTGAAAGTGTACCCGGTGCAGAGATCGTTACCGCTCCAGAAGTAGACGCCCCCGTTGAGGCGCCAGTGTCTAATGGGACTGGTAAGACGAAGTCTTTTGTTCTACCATGAACATCTCCTGGGTTCTTACGTCGATCAGTTATAACAAGGACACGAACCCGAACAGAAACTTCAAGGCCGAGCCTGACCCCGTCGTCCCTGACGAAAAGTTAGACGACGCCGCGTAGTCGAGCTCATCACTACCCTCCCTCTATATACTCGCCTCACGTGTACGTATCTTGATTTGTCTCTCTTTTCAACAGGCCCTTGTATTTCGTACGGAATCAGACATCCGCATATACCTTCCCCTTGCACCAGTTGTTGTCACGAGCGCATATGCACACCATACACTGCCTTACACAAGTTGTCTTGCCTCGCCTATTGCCTTTTCGCGCAACCCCTTGCATCTATCCCACTAGTCCACGTCCGCGTTGTGTTTTTTTACCTCTAATCTTCTCCGCGATTCCACTCACTCCTCTTTTCAACGAGTCCTCACCTTTCATACTTTCCCTTCTCTCACTTCATCGGGCCCTTACAAGTCCTATCACTCTCTCCCCCATTATGCGACCACCTTTGTACTGTCGTTGAGTCTCAACCCTAGTGTCCTTTCTTTCCGCCCGCGCGTGCGTGAAAGGTTATTTAACAAGACAAGCCAAAGCGATTTATTGTTGTGACTCTCTGAGAACATGCGAGGTCACAAACAAACACTTTCTGGTAAGCACATAACATAAGGATACCAGAATAGAGTCCATAAGATTTCTATCACTGTACAGATATCTAACACGTTCAGATCGACCTTTTCTTTTACTCTACAGCTTGATACTCTCGATGTTCCAGTATTCCTGCGCATAATCTTGGATAGCACGATCAGAACTGAACTTGCCCATCTATCACCGTGTGGTTGGTCAACCTTTTCACTTGCACAGTAGTATAGAACTCACTTTGGCTGTCGTCCGGATGCTCTTCTTAATCCACTCAGCACGATCCGCGTATGCCTCGTCGACCATCTCCAGCGAGCGAATGTCTGTGTAGGTGAACAATCAGTTGTTGCACCTACTCATACGGCATTGTCATGTCAATTCTCAAAGTAACTTACATGCGTCGAAATCGTCTGTCAAGATGTAAAAGTCCCCTTGGCGAACGGTATTGAGCAACCTGTTCGTGACACCGTGTCAACGCAATCCTTGCATTGGTTTAAAGAATACTGACGGCTCGTATACGCCATCGCCGCCAAATATTCCAGACGAGACAGTGTCGAGTACGTGTGCGAGTGCTGGGCATTTCTGTTCAACTGGTATCGGATGGTATGTGTGCTGATACCGCAAATCCTCCACATCGGGCGTGAGATGCCCAAAGAAGACTATGCACCCAAAATTAGTACCGGCACCTGAGGCGGGCAGCTATATGAGAAGGTAACTCACAGACGTTGTCCTCGCCAACTTCCTCGGCGATCTCGATATTCGCACCATCAACAGTGCCAACAAGCAGTCCACCGTTGAGACAGAACTTCATGTTGGATGTACCGGATGCCTCAGTACCGGCTGTTGAGATATGTTGCGAGATGTCCGAGGCTGGGATGAGAATTTCGGCAAGAGAAACGGAATAGTCCGGCAGGAAGAAAAGTGAAAGATATTTATTCGTGTCCAAGTCTGAGTTTATGACTCGGGCGACGTTCACAATAAGTCGAATCGTCTGTAAGTTATAAGTCCACTGCTCGCCGGAGGTACGGTCGAGCGTCACTCACGAGCTTAGCAATGTAGTCTGAATAGAACCAATGATCAACAAACGGCGACGAGGTAAACAAGCAAGAAAGGGACACACATGCAGGGGCAGGCCTTTCCAGCAAAGAACACCACCTTTTTTACGACTTTCTCGCGCTCCTCTGGGGTCATGTTCTTGATCAACAGGTACCTCTGTGTAGAAAGTATAAAAACCATCCTGCCTCCCCAGAATGTGTGACACATACGTGAATAACACCGAGGATATTGAGTGTTTGACGTTTGTACTCATGTAGTCGCTTGATCTGAACGTCAAACATAGCGTTTGCGTCAACCTTGACGCCAAGCTGACGTTCCACAAACAGCGCAAGGCGTTCCTTGTTCTGATGCTTAACGGTCCGCCCAGCGGTCTTGGAACTTCGGGTCATCGGCATGTGCGAGCAATCCCTCAAGCTTGGTCAGGTCCTTCAGCCATACAACACGGTCAAGCTTGAGCGTGTCCGTGATGAGGGCTGACAGCGCCGGGTTGCACTGTGCATCAGGTCGTTGTGAATCAAGAACAGAACGAACAGGCGTATGAGCTGGAAGAGTACCTGGTCGAGCCACCTCCGGGGCGTAACTAAGGAAATATTGGTGAGTCACTGAACCATCTGGTGTCATGTCAACGTGCCACGTACTTCCATTTGTGACATTTCCAAACTTGCTTTTCCCATAGAATTCAACGAAATCTGGGAAGAGGTTCTTCTTTACCAGGTCGGAGTGGAGCTCGGCGACGCCGTTGACTTTCTTGCTGCCGACGACAGCGAGATTGGCCATGCGGACCTGCTTGGGGAAGCCCTCTACGCAGTAGCATGTCACTCACGGCAATACCAAAACAGATGACGAAAGAGACCTTCTATGAGCGACAAGCGTGAAAGTCTATCACGGTCTCCGGGGAATTTCTTCTCGACGGCTAGTGAAAAATAAGTGTGTGTAGGGAACGAACAATGATGCGCATACATTGTAGGAAGAGCCTTTGCGCAGGTGCTTGCTGTTAGACGATATTCTAAGAGAGGCTAATGAACGTACATGTTCTTTGGAATTGTAACGTTAGAATAAGTCTTACATGAAGCGAAATTGACTCACTATGTCAAAAATGATTTGCATGTGCCTCGGAAGAAGGTGTTCCATGAGCGGAACCGACCACTTCTCAAGAGCCTCCTGCACTACAGTTAGCTAATTGCCTGAAGTGGAGGAACCAACATAGCAAGACGCACGGGAAGTACTGTGTGGTTTGTGAAGAAGAACGTATTGGTCACAATCGACCATGCGCTATCCCACGAAAGTTCTTCGTCATCTAGAAGGATTCGCATAAGCTCGACAATGGCCAATGTTGGATGAGTCTATTCGTCATCAGAGGTGTATCTTATCAAAAACTATCAGGTGCCCACATCATTGAGCTGGATTGCGTTATCTGTGCGTGTGGAGTCATCAGCGATACGAATTCACAGTGAGCACGGTAAACAACATACATTCCGCAAATTCTGAGATGGGCTTCTCGAGATTCTTGAAGCGACGCATCATGTCCGCAAGACTCGCAGCAGTCCAGAAATATTGTTGTTTGAGGCGCAGCTCCTTCCCAACTATCACCTATCAGTGCATGTACAACGCAAAACATAGGGTGTAGCATACACGAAGTATGGTCATTCGGATAGAGCACGGATGTGATTGCAGGCTGCTGAATTAGATGCCTCCACTGCACGTTCATAATTGCCGGCTACAGAGATAAAATTTAGCGCAATCCATCGTGCATTGAAAAACGGGCATTGGCGTACCGTTGAAGCTCTGAAGGTCGAACCCACGCTTGGGCTTGCTCTCCCAGAGGCGGAGATTATTTGTGCTCTTGGTGCCGTAGCCGGGAATCATGACGTCATACGCAACGGCGAGTACCTCCTGTCCACCGCTCCACGTCGCACGACCAGTACTCTCCTCACCCCATCGCTGGGCATGCCCGTAGAATCTGACCTCGTAGGTCACATCGAGGCGTGGAAGCTCCCACGGGTTTTGGTGATCGAGCCAAGGATCCGGTGCCTCGAGTTGCGTGCCGTCGTCGCTCTTAATGAGCTGTTGGAAAATGCCGTACTTGTAACGCAGGCCATAACCCCACACGGGCAACTCCTGAGTGGCAGACGAGTCCAGATAGCATGCAGCGAGGCGACCGAGGCCGCCATTGCCGAGTGCGGCGTCGCGCTCCTGTACGAGAACATCCTCAAGGCCGAAACCAAGAGATGAGAGGGAAGATGAGTAGTTGTCGAGAAGACCGAGGTTAAGAAGGGCATTGGAGAGGGTGCGGCCCATAAGGAACTCGAGGGAGAGGTAGTAGGCGCGCTTAGGAGACTTGCGCGTGTATTCGACTTGGGTCGCGTTCCAATTCACCTATTGAGGAATGTCAGCTTCAAACGCGTCAAGAATCGCGTATAGTGCATAGTATGACAGAAGAACTACGTGGGTGAAACGACTAGTAGGATCTGTGTAAGGACAGAAGGGAGGTGGACGTCGGGGCGTATTTAGAGAGGGATTCGAGACACAGTCCTGGGAACCAATGCGAAGGTAGGACTGACAATTAAGTTATCGCGAACGGATAGAGCCGCAGCCTGATAGGCGCCAAAGTCATCGATATTATAAGGGGCCCGACCAAGTGATGTCTGAACATGGGTCACGACAGATTTTGTGATCTCGGGTACCTCTGTGGTGGGGTCAGTCTCACGGTGGACGATACAGGCGATAGAGCGGGCGGAAGGTTACCTGCGTGGATATCGCGCAGGGCAGCTTTCCAGGACTTCTCGTCACCCCTAGGCCATTTTTCTTGACCCTTCTCGTCGACTTCGGGGAAGTCACCTGTGGGAAAGTGCCAAGGTTGTACCCCTCGTTGGTTCGAAGTATGGAATATAGAGGTAATGACTACCTGTGAGAGAGCGAACGTGCCTCCTCTTCGCACGGGGGCCTATGAGGGGGGGTTTCCCTATACTGCTAACGTCAAAGGAAGACATGATTGAAGGGGCGGCCAAGCTCGAGTAGGACGGCGATGAATAGGATAGGAAAGGGTCGCGACGAGCAAAAAGCAGAGAAAGGACGGACGGGCTTATATGCGCTGTCGATGTGACGTCAGTCGTATCGGATTCGAGTCGAGAATCACCGTTGAATAGAGAATGTTTCCTTACGCCGCACCCACTGTTCTTTCCTGCATTTCCTTTACGTTTTTATCTCCTTTTTTCCTCGCCACGACCAGTCTAGTCTGCTCGCGATTCGTTCGTTCCGTAACTTCCCGCGCCTGGTTCTCACCGCCCTGCCTGACGAGCGCTCGATCCTTCGGTGTTGCCGCTGCACAACGCTATCTGATCATACCTATATCTATCTAGAGAGGAGCCGTTTCCGCCACTTGCTTCTTTAAGTCTTCAGTCACCACCACCGAAGTTTTTTCTTACCATATGTATGCGACTTCTTCAGGTCGAAGTCGATAATGCCAGCAAAAGATCACTGACAAGGCACCCTCTTGGAAGTCCAAAGCCAGGCTAGGCTAGGCTAGGCTCATTTCTGGATTTATGGTGACAAGTCACCTCGAATATCCGAACAATCCGCGGGCGCGAAACATGAACTCAATCAATCGGCACCTGGACTCCCCCTCATTATTGTTCCTTGCCTTTCGCTCTCTTCCTCAAATCCCGTGCCGCCACGTCGATCGACGAAGCTATGTCCTTTCCAAGCTTGAATACAATCAAGGTTGGCACGACAATCCAAAAGCTGGCGATTGTCAAAGTTGTTGGCTGGCTACCCTCCTATTGAAGAAGCTAACTTGTGACTCACCCATTAGGAATAATGTAATAGACGACCCATGTCTTGAGATCGTTGTGACCAGTTGCGCAAAAATTGCAGTAATATTCCTGAGCCCCATATAGTATCGTTTTGGACAATGTCATCGTCGCGCTCGCAAACCCGACAAGAGAAGCAGCCGGATACTTGGCGACGTGCGCAAGGTAAACGTAAAAGATGTTGAGCGCAATTTCGATGAGATTTAGAAGGGCTGCATCCAGACGACGATGACTGAGTCAGCACCTCACGGTTGAACGTTGAGCGACGAGCGCGATGGACGAAACTTACCTTGAGCGCTGGTGAAACCATTGTTTTCTTGCAGAGCCTTGATGCCGTAGACCTGTCTTTCGCCAGCCCAAATGTTACGGTCTAGTTAGCGCCTGTACCCCACACTCAGTTGAAGAAATGCAACGCACGTAATCGATCTCCTGATACAACCCATACGGTTCCCAGATCCAATGCAGGTCGCCTCCGACCATCGAGCGCGGCCTTCGATGACGAGCGATGAGGCAGTCAGGTCCCGATGGTGATAGATATGGTTTAGTTCATACCTCATCAGACAATAGAAGGCATCCCATAAGACAACCTGGCGTGCTGAGCAGGAACCAGGCAGAAATCCAGGTGTACGTATTGGGTGGCATGACAGGGTGGAGGTGAATATCACGCGCAAGTGGTGATGCAGTGATGATGGATGCGTCGTGTAACATCACGAGGGGTCGCCATGGCTCTGATATGCACCGCTTTTTGGGGTCTCGTGATGTGAGTTGCCAGTCGCGTCCAAGCAAAGGCTGAATGACAGCCCATATATAGCAACCCGTTCATGACGGCACCTTAGACCGTCCCTCTCGGATCCTAGCTCGGAGCCTGTGCTCTCGCTTCTCATATGACCTCTTTGAGTCTCTCACGAAAGGAGGCGGGTCAAGAGGCCGTGAGTTATGTAGATTAAGCGGATGTGACCAGGTCTTCCGTGAGAATCAGATGCTTCATGTCACTGGCAACACTCGGGCTGTCTCTTTAAAAGGCGTTCTCTTCATTTCCTCAGCATCCGTTCACCTTTGATTTCTTTACCTGCACACATCCAAACGATATGCCTTCTTCCCGTAGCATCCTCCGCCGTTCACCGTACCTCGGCCTCGTCTGCCCCTCATACAAACCATTCTGGTACGACGATGGCGATCTCCTCCTTATCGTGAAGGACCACGTATTCAGGCTCAGGCGTGCAACGTTGTTCTGCTCTGAGATCTTTCGAGATATGTTCACCTTTGCGCGTCCGAGCCCAGAAGAGTCATTCGAAGGCTGCACGGTCATCCATTTAACGGATGAGCCAGAAGATTGGATGTTACTACTCCAATGCTTGGATGACTCCCAGTGCGTACCAACATTCGTTCCTTTCGGAAAAAACATAATACTAATCAATCGGGGCTTCCGCGTCGGCATCTCTTAGTGGCAACTTCTGGGAGAAAGACGAGCCGACCTATGACATGATCGCCAGCATACTTCGCCTCGCTACCAAATACGAGGTTTCGGAGGTGCGCGCATGTACTATCGCAAAGCTCCACGAACTCTGGCCGTTGCCCGCGAGCCTCGAGACTATGGATACGCGCGCGTTCTCTCCTCACCGTGCGGGTACGTGAAACATCACATGATTAGGCATTGTTTCATGGCTGACGTCATGTCACAACCATCACCCAAACTAGACGCAGTGGCGCTCGCCCGGCAATGTGACTTGCCCGAGATCCTCCCGGCTATTTTTTATTCCCTCGCCGTGGATTACACACATTCAGGAGGGCGCGTGCTCCCCGGGAGACTGAGCGAGCCGGTCGATCAACGACGCCTCATTGTCGGCGCCGCGCGCCTCGACGCGTTCTTTGCAAACGCACTACAGCGTGCGCAAGCGCTTGGTTGTTGCTCAGGGTGTCGGGCGTGCATCCGCGAGCGTTGGAGCGCGCTACTTGGTGGCGCGTGGACTTTACGCGCGATGTACTGGCAGTGGGAAGAGATCGCCGATGAGAAGGCATGGAATGGGCTTTGCATGGACTGCTTCTGCTCGTATGAGAGCTTTTTGGAGATGACGCGGACCCACTTGCGTGATGCGATACCCGGATTTTTTGGTCTTTGATCTATTATGCTACTATGATATACTGTATGATATAATTTCTCGATGGTCATTCTGTACTCTTGCAACGGACCTGTATTACCAATACCTGCAATTTCCAGTGAATAAGTGACAGAAAGTGCGACTCGGACGAGGCCAATGTCGTACCTGGCGGGAGCAATACGTTATTACGGTGGAATTTGCCGATCTACGAGCTACGAGATTAGATCTGCTGTCACCACGCTCCATTGTTTGTACAGCAATGTCAGCCTCAACAACGCCGGCGAACATCATTCAACAGGACGAAAAGAACCCTCGTGGGATCCCAAAAGCTCTCTTCATCGTGCGTTTGTCTGCCTACGCTTCCCCTGCCCACCGCCATTTCACCTTTCTGCAGAACGACGTAGAGGAGTATGTCGGCGGCCCCGACGCGGCTGTCGAACGGGTCCTGGCCGCGTTCCAGGATGTCCTGGCGTGCGTACATTGCGCCTTTCGATTCCCATTTCTCGTGCTCATTCCGTGTGGCGATTGTTTGCATTGCAGGAAATACCGCTATATGGACAGCAACCTGACACAGCGGAGACGTGGGCTCGAAGAGAAGATCCCAGAGATCAAAAAGACGTTGAGCATGGTCGAGTTTTTACGCGATCGACGGGTGCGCTTATCCGTTCATTCTTTCTTCTTATAACGATTGGCCCTCCGTTTCTCCAGGAGGGTAAAAAAGCGTCGACAGAGGGGGACGTGGATGATGCTGATGACGACCTTGAGGACGATCTCGAGGGAGAAAAGGGGGGCGATGAGCGAATCAGAACGACATTTGAACTCGCCGACACGCTCTATGCGGAGGCCGAGCTCGAGGAAACGGACACGGTGTTCCTGTGGCTTGGGGTACTGTCTCTCTCGCACCTCGCATCCCCCAGAACTCACTCACTCCGATTTCCACATTTATTTTTATTTACGCAGGCGAACGTCATGCTGTCATACAAAATACCCGCGGCAATAGAACTCCTCAAGTCCAAACTCGAAGCGGCAAACACAAGTCTAAGCAACACGATCGAGGATCTCGAGTTCATCCGCGAACAGATGACCGTGATGGAGGTAAACACCGCGCGTGTGTATAATTGGGATGTAAAACGGAGAAGAGAGAGAAAAGAGAAGGAACGCGTGGCTGAAGCAGTCGAGACGTAGGAGGGCACCTCAGGCTTGTATAATTTGAAATGTCGATTGCTACATACTGCATGAGAAGATAAAGGTTCTCTGACGTCAAAAGATAAAGCTCGATAAAATCGTGTGAGCGGACCAGAACTAGACCTCATCCTCTACACCATCGCCATCCTCGTCCAAAACAAGCTTCCTTTTCTTCCCAGGCATATCTGCGCCATTACCAAAACCGACACCAGCTTTTTTTCGCAGTTCATCGATATTCACATCGCCTTCCTGCGCCCACTCGAGCACAAGGTGGCGCCCGAGTAAGTGCGTGTGCTTGAGTGCGTTGTACGCGTTTTCTGCTTCATGCCGTGTGACAAACTCGAGGAACGCAAAGCCGCGCGAGCGACGGTCAAAGCGTTTAGGTAATCGGACAGATTTGAGCTTGCCATATGCACTGAAACGAAGACGACAATGAGCTCCAACTGCCTAGTCGCGCAAGACGGGCTAGGACCATACGCACCCAAAGAGCTCTTGGATGTCCTTGCGCGTCACCTCAAACGGCACGTTCTTCACCAGCATCTTCGTCGTGTTGGTCTTCTCTTTTCCCCCTTGCTTTTCTTCGTCTTGCTCCTCCGCCCCACGTCCAGCAAACTTGACGCTTAGCGTGTGCCCGTCCAGAACGTATCCATGCATGCCTTTGAGCGCTTTTCGCGCCGCGTCTGCAGTCCGGAATCCGACAAACCCGAACCCCATGCTCAGACGCGCACCAGGACGCTTCGGATCCGGCTTCGTCTGCACGCGGGCAAAGGCAAAGCCGGGGAGGTGGCGAAATGCGGTCGTAAAGCGCTCTGTCGGGGTTGCAAAAGCGAGATTTTTCACGAAAAGCGTCTTACCGCCGGTGGTATCCACGTCGGCGTCCTCCCCCACATCCGTATCTCCGATGGTGACGGGTGCAACGTCGCTGGCTATTTCGGGCACCGAGGAAGTGGACTGGAACATCCCCAGGGGTCCCTTCTCCAGGTAGATGACAGAGTTGCCTAGTCGGCGATAAGAGACAGCGCGGAAGGCCCTATGAGCGTCGTCCGCGTGTACGAACTCTATCACTGCCAACGTTCCAGCAGGCGGAACCAGTACACGTTGCAGCTCGCCATGGGCGCCAAAAATTTCGCGCAATTGCTCCGCTGTCGTTCCATATGGAATGTTCTTGACCAGGATGACCGTTTCGGAGCGCCCCCGACCGGAAAAGGCAGAAAGAACGACGCCATGAGACTCCAAATACATTTTCGTCTCTTGAATGATGTGTGTTTCTGCGAGGGCGAGCTTGACAGCGGCGTCGGACACCTCTGGATCGAGAATGTCGGATTTGGATATATTCATCCGATCAGCCACGGACGATAGAACAGCGTCGCTCTGCGAGCGAATGCTCAGCAACGTTGTAAGATCATAGTCAGCGACACCTACGAACGTTCATATACAGCATGCTCCAATTGAATTCTTTACCCGCAGCTGCATTGCGCTTTTCGTTGCGCTGCTCTTTGAGTGTTTTTGACTTGCCTGTGCCCTCCGTAGTTGCCGCGCTATCTCGCTTATCGACTGCACCGATTATGTGCAGCAGTCGACCTTGGAAAGGCTTCTTGTCTAGGGCCCGGAAGGCCACCAAGGCGTCTTGGGACTGTGTGTATGTGACGAACGCGAGACCCTTGGACTCTTTTGTCACAGAGTCAACTGGAATGTGTATCTGGAGTAGGGTTGTCAAAATAAATCCTTGAGGGGAAACACGAAAAGTGGAAGAATTGTCAGTATCTACTATCTTTAATTTCCCAGCATAATCAACATTCCACGAAGGGTCTGCTGTCCCTATGCTAGTTCTCATCCCAGGGAGTTCGCGATCCGCGGGAGGAATAAAGTTGCTCACCTGAATGCATTGACCATTGATAGCTTCTCGATGAGTAAGGCAGAGGCGAAACTGGACCCTTGACACACCTGCAAGACGACAGTCAGCATGGATAGTAACCAATGAAATTTCCCATCACCCTCTGTGCAGGGTCCATCCTAGCATATAGGGTCTGCTCACCTGAGATACCGCTCCAAATGGTTTAAATAACCCACGTAATTCGTCTTCGGTACAAGTAAAAGTAAGATTTCGAACAAACAACCTCGCTGTATGAAGTATTGTCTTCACGGTTGGATCTTCGTTGTCCGAGACCTTCTCGGCTTGGTCTTCACTGTCCGACTGTTCGAAGGGTTTCTCTGAACTTGTAGGGTCCTCAACACCTCCTTTCATTCGTTGCCGCATCCATTCCATGTCCGTGAGGCCTTGCTGATCCACCGTCTCCTGTGGGTCTTCTGACTCCCCATGCGTGACTGGCATCTTGCCCTTTTTCAATAGAGATGCGACAGGGCGATCTATCCCGGGGGCGATTTTTTTAGCCTTGGGTAGCATGACTTCCATGAACTCTTCGAAACTTGCGTTGTTCCCTTTGACTTTTACTGAAGGGGCATCCGATTTACGACTGTGAGTCCTTGTTTTGTTGGAAGTAGAGCCGGTGTCGCGCTGGGTGGGTGAAGTATCCACACGCGGTCGCTTGTTCGGCCGAGGGGGAGGTACTGCATTAGCACCCTAGTGAACGATTGACTTGCAGCGCTATGTGAGCCGTAAGAAACACTCACGTCGATAACTTCAACCCTCACCCGAGTCGAGTCGATGAATGTTTTATCGTACCATTCCTTAGCTTTTAAAGCATCCTCATCTGTCTTGAAACCGACAAACCCGAATCGCCGTGCCGTGCCGTCTTGCTTAAGAGCAATCTTGACATCTGTGATTGTACCTCCTGGCCCTTTTGATTGAGAGAAGTGTTCCTTCAGTAGCGCAGGAGTAACATATGGCGGTAAATTTTTGACAATGAGACGGGACATCGTCAAGCTGAGCTAAGCGACTCGCCGAAGATCAGCCCTGCACAATGCGTGGGAATTCGGGTGAGTTATTCTTGTGACCGTGGCGCCTCCGAGTTCTCTATCTTTTCCGTCATCTATCCTTCGGGTCTCAGGCCCAGAAAGTATGCGTTCCTCCGCATCTTCGCATCAAATTTCGTACAGGACGAGAGAGAGGACTCATTCTGGTGTATCTGGACGTCTCACACTCAATTGCAAGCTAATTTTGGACCTCTTGCGTGCCCTCTTGGAGGATGACTATGGTGCTGAGTCAGCTACAGCCACGGGACAGAAGCGTCCCTGTATGCTCTCGCGTCCCGACCGTATTAAGCGGAGAAATTTCGGAACGGAGCAGCTCAGCACATCCTGCAACCCCTATGAGAGCATTCCTGTGCTCCGTCATGAGTTCAATTTGCGATACTCCAAAACAGGTCCGGAGGATGACCCCGACAACGTCCAACTTATTTCCGATAACGACGCAGAATGTGAAGGTCTCACCTTCTTGGAGGAATCTCTCATTTTTTATCTGAGGGATCGTCACGCCAATCCGGCCGAACCCATAACCCTCGATTGCGGCGACGTCCTCATCAATAGTCGCGGCAAGCACGGAGGAACCGTTGATGCCAAGCTTTCACGTCTGGAAGAGAATGGGCCTGATTTCCGTGACGTATTCTTCATCCCCCCGCTATATGCTGCGGATATGGGGACGGAGGAAGGGAATCTCTTCTCTTGGGTTGATGCGCTTAAGCAGCCCAATTTTCATCAATCTGTCGTAGAAGTGGCAGCTTGTCTTCGCTTGATCATTTTGCCCCTCGCTTTATGGGACGAGTCATGGCGGACTTTGCCATTCCACTTGGTCGTAGACGTGACGCTCTTGTTCCGCTTTCCTTCCATTTTTCAACCGTTTACGAGTTCTCGCAAAGCGCAGAATGGTATCGAACTGGGGACCGCAAGGCGTGGTCTTCTACATCTTGCGTTTCCTCATTCCCTTCCAGAAACGTTGTTTTCCTCCTTCCACGGAAGGGTTGATGTTTCATTCCTATATGCTGTCGTGCAGCCTGCCCGAGCCATTCTCTGCGAAACAGTGGACAAGTTTCTACAACCCACAGCACTTATTCCTGCGCTCCTTCCTTTCCAGAAACGCACCGTCATGTGGATGCTCGAGCGCGAGGGCAAAACGTTTGGTCTTGATGGCCAAATAGTTTCCAAGGGTGCGGATTCGATGGAGCTTCCCGTCCTATGGCGACGCGTCAGCGTACAACGAGAAGACGAACAACTGAACTGGTATTATCACCGCCTCACAGAAACTCTAACGCCTGACTGTCCGCATCCACGCGTCGTCCATGGCGGTATCGTGGCGGAGGAGCCTGGTTTGGGAAAGACGGTGGAGTGTATCGCGCTCATCCTTCTCAACCCCGGCCTTGGAAGAAATCCGACTGATGCCCGATGGAATTTCGAGGGAATAATGCCTATAAAGGATATTAGGGTACGTCTCGTCCTTTCACTGGGCTTCAAGATCTAAACATTAGCCGTAGACGACTCTCATCGTCACTCCCAGCTCTTTGTCTCAGCAATGGATAGACGAGCTCTCCCGGCACGCCCCGTCCCTCAAGGTTTTAGTCTATCCAGGGTGGAGAAACCTTTCAATTGGAACGAAAACCTCTCAAAAAGTTTCCAAGCGGGCTAGGGAAGGAAAGGCTATGGATTTAGGTTCAACTGAGTCCGAAACCGCTGGCATGTCACTTCTCGAGAGTTGGCCAGCTTACATCAATAACTTCGACGTGTGCGTCACAACATATGACATTTTGCGGAGCGATTTGAATGTTGCACGTGCCCCGCCCGTGCGACCAGTGCGTCAGACTGCGGAATACTCTAGAGATAAACGTCCGATAAGCCCCTTGGTTGTATGCGAGTGGTATCGTGTCATCATGGATGAGGTTTGGTAACCCCGCACAATACGACACGTCAACTGATTCTTTATTCGAAGGTCCAAATGGTTGGGGGAGGGAAGGCTTCGTGCGTGTCTTAGTCCTGTATCTCGTGCGCGCGACTTTCGTACTCATTCTGATGGTATCAGTGAGATGGTGTCTCTTATTCCGCGTCTTTCATCCTTTGCTGTCTCTGGTACACCTGCCAAATCCCGCGTTTCGGATTTATCCTACGTTCTCAAGTTGGTTCGACAGCCTTTTTGCACGCTGGTGCTTATATGAATGCGCTAGGTTTCTTCGTGTCGATCCAATCATATACGGGCCCAAGAACTGGAACAGGCTCATTCAGCCCAGCTATGCTGCTGAGTTCGCGGAGGTATTCCAGCAATATACTGTTAGGTATGTCGCCCTGTCACTCATAGGTTAATTTGCCCTGATAGACCCACTAGGACCGTGAAATCGGCAGTGCAGGCGGAGCTCACAATTCCTACGCAGACACGCTACGTTTTCCCTATCTACTTAGGCAGGGTCGAGCGACACGTTAGCTATTGCGCTTGCTTACCGGTTTTGCAGTGAGCTGACGCGTGCCTTCTTAGGTTTATGATCAAAATTGGGAGAACGCCCTATTGCAGCTCGGCCTCGATGCACGTGGTGTAACCTCTTCGCAGAATTCGGAAATCAACACCACCCTTTTGCGCAGTTGGTTGAGAAAACTTCGTCAGATATGTACACACCCTCAAATAGGGCAGCTACAGAGACCTGGAGACAAGACATACAAGCCTGGAGTGCTGAAGACCATGGGGCAGGTTCTCGACGGAATGAAGGATCAAAACTGGCGTAATGTCATGGACGATAGACGCAATAAAGCACGTGGATCCCGATTCTCCCTTGCATCACTCGTTAATGTCTCTGCCTCAGATAAATGAGATGGCCGCCGCAACACAGATAATGCAATACGATCCATGTCTTAATCGCCGGGAAGAAAAGTGTCTGGAGATCCTCCTAAAGGCCGAGAATGAGGCCGATCACGTTATCTCAGAGGTCCTTTCCTATATCGCAGATCACGACGCTGAAGGGGAGAAACTTATAGAGGAAGCAGCAGCACTTCGCGCTGCGAAACGCGAAGAGCAAGCCTCTAGGCAAAACGTGGGACAAAATCGTCGTGGAGATGACGAAGGAGGGCGTCAAGAAGACCATCGTTCCACCGTGTTCGACGATGACGACAACCTCTCAGATCATGAAGGGCTCCCAAAAACTGCAGCTGGCGAGGAGCACGTTCACAAGTCTCGTGCTCTCCAGCAGCGCCTGCGGGAATGCTATCTCACATTGCATAGAGTCAAATTCCTGCAAGGCGACGTGTATCATTGGATGGGCGAATTGAAAGCTGGGGAAGAAGCGGCAGCCTACGGGGCAGCGGACGGTCTACGTAGCAAGCTGCTTAAGTGTATGTTTTTTCCCCATATTTTGTTGATCGCCCATGTGACTCCCTGTTAGTCCCCGAAGAGTCAGCTATGAGAGTCATGGCGCAACTTGGGACGGATATTGGGAAGAGGAAGCTTATTGAGAAGGATATTCTTATTGAAGTTCCCTATTGCCCTCGAGGCGGGATCCTGTCCAGTCATCTGGTACGTATTATCGACACATCGCGCTGCTACGGCTGAGTCTTCGTCAAGTTGGAGGAAGCAGACGAGCTTATCGATCGGGTACTCAATGCACAATCTCGCGTGCTGTGGGAGTGGAGAACTCGAATTTACGACTTACTTACGCAGAAGCTAACCGCAAGCAACGACGAAGGGGAAGCGGACGGACAAGAATACTCAAGAACATTAGAGACCCAGGGAGAGGCAGAGACCTACCTACAAGCTTACGCTATGCTCCTTGCTGACCGGCGCGAGGTGCTCTTCGCGGAACGGACCATCTTAGCTGTTCATGATGCTAAGGAGCGCAAACGTCGCAAAACTACTGCAGCCGTGAAAGCGATTGCAGGAGACGAACCGAACGTTGATCTATTCACTGAGGACATCGAGCTGCAGCCCGAGCATGAAGTCCTCAGAGGAGAGCTGATGCATACGCGCAAAGCTCTGCTAGAGACATTCATGGGACGGGCTGTGAAATCTATCGTGGTTGATCTGTCGGCTGTAGCTGCAAAGATTACCAAGGATGATGACCCAGAAAAAATTCTTGCAAGGGAAGGGGTGTCGAGCCTTCGCCGATTCATGTCGACCCAAGGTTCGTGTTTAAAATCTTCCTTGAGCGTGTCGTGGCAGCACTCATGAAGATAATTTCAAGGCACCTTAAACAACCAGATAGAAGCTGATCTCGCACTTTTTCGCAAGGCGTTCAATGAACGAATTTTGTGCTTCTAGTCAACCCCCGTAATCTTTGCCTTCTGATACACTATGTTTAGATACTTCCGTCAGTTGCAGGAGATCTCCGACTCCGTTAGGGACGCAGAGTGGGGTGACGACGTTGAACAAGCCCTTCGAAACAACCGTGCGGCCCAGGCAGAACTTGAGCGCAAAATCAACACAGGTCGTGCAAGACAACGATTTGTACGCTCTGTTTCCGTCTCACCGAGGAATGACCACCTACCAGTCCGCAGCTCGCTCACCTATCGGAAGCACAAGACGCCGGAGAAGGTGAAGTGGAAGAGGGCTGCATTTTGTGTGGAAACGAGTTCATTCGTGGTTACATTACTCAATGGTGAGACAGGTTCATGACGGCCCACGGCGGTACATCGATGCTAACATCGTAAACTTTACAGCGCTCATGTGTTCTGTGAGGTGACAAGCATACTTTGATCAGCGGATAATCGTCCTGGGCTGATGATGAGCCGGTGATGTAGGATTGCATGAAGTCGTGGCTGTTGCGCCACGGCAAGGCCTGTCCAGTCTGCCGGTATGTGTACCCCGTCTTCTCATCCTCTGCATGGCTGAGCGCACCTGGCTGCCCCAGATTCCCTATCCATGTCGACGCACTCCAGCGCTTCTCGATGCAGAAGAAAGATATGGATAGGGCTGCGCAACCCCCGGAGAAACTTCAGGACGACCTTATCCCGAAGTCTTGCCGAAAGATCGAGTATAACACCATCAGTCCCAGCCTGCTTGCTGAAATCGACACGATGGAGGTGCGCGGTAGTTATGGGACAAAGATCGATACACTGGTGCGCCACCTCCTGTACTTACAACTTGCGGACGGAGGCGCAAAGAGTATCGTGTTCTCGGCCTGGGAAGATTCATTGCACAGTGCGCATTACTCCGTTGTCTCGTATCCGAAGCATCGATGACACCATCCTCGATGAAAACAGTCGTCGAACACGCCTTCACTAGGAATGGTATGCGCTGGTTCATCATCCATTCTCGTTCAGCTACATGTTTGGTCATATTGATTGCGATCAGGCATACCAACCCTTCGGATAGACTCGGGAAACCGCAAGCAAGACGCAGCAGCGAAATTCCGCAATGACCCCAATATCCTCGTGTTGCTCCTGCACGGGTATGTGTCCATATCCGCCGAATGCCGAATGGGTTGCTGATAGAATTCAAGGGAACGGCAGAACGCAGGACTGAACGTGACTTGTGCCTCTCGCGTTTTCCTTTTGGAGAGTGTAGTCCACCATTCATTTGAGATCCAAGGTTGGCTCTCCGAACTCTATCCATCGACATCGATCAGCGCCCTAACAAGGTTCTCTGCCTGTAGCAATCGCGCGAATCGACAGATTGGGGCAATCCAGGCCAACGGAAGGTAAGGTCATTTGAAAGACCACGTGAACTTTACTTATCGGGTCTCAGTGTATTGTTACTACGCTGAAGGCACGTTCCATTACCCCCGGAAGGCTCCGACCAGCGCGCCCAACCTCACATCCATCGAATCGCACTAATGGTGACTTGTTGCAGACACGGTCGAACGGAACATATTGGATCTCGCCGTACGCCGGGGTTTATCTCTATACACCATTGACTGCGCTCGCGGCACGGTAGACACAGCGGCGTTTGCACCAGAAGCTGAGAATCCGATCGTCGACGCGCCGGGAAAGAAGCAGCAGAAGGGCGACTTCATTTTCAGGCAGGTCACTTCACTTCCGTTTCACAACTTGCACAGACCAACCCCCAATGGGGCGTTGGTGTGCCTGCGCAAGTTGGGTTGGCTGGCTGATTGGTGGCACCAACTGACGTGGCAATCCCTCCCCACGTAGGCTGGATGACATGATGTCCATCTTGTTCCCGCATTTGAGCGAGGATGTGGAATTCTTACTTCCTCCGGAGGACGTGGATATGAGGGATCCGTTGGCTGCTCCCTCCAATCCCGCCGGTGCCAATGCTTGGTCATTTGCTGCTGCATCCCTATCCCGCAGCAGTCGCGTCCCCGAAAACGCTGTAGCGGGGCCCTCCAGGCTCGGCGGATGACTGCCAAGCTCTATACTCACATAGTTTGTACTCGCCCTTCAATTTGTCTATATCATCACGCCGGGTGCGCGAGGGCTGGTCGTGTATCAGTGGAGAGGGCGCAGCTGTCTGACGGAAGCTGAACTCAATGTTGTTCAAAGTTGTGGTTCATTCGATTGCGCATTAATCGAGCAGTACCTTACCAATGACACAGTTGTCGTCACTTGTGGTGTGTGGTGAGGCACAATTAGCGCCGCTTGGGACGTCCAAAAACCACTTTTGGCACGTGCAGGCACGACGCGGCGTCGATGATCATGCATCAAGTCACACACCAGGATGATGACGACACCCTTACAGTGCCCAGTGCAGTAATGATGGGGTCCTTCACGTTTGCACACTCGCACATTGCTCATGATCATAAGACGCTCTGTTACGAAACGATGATGCGAGTTGTACTGCAACACACACCCACTACTAGCGAGATGATGATGTGAGAAAAAGGCTACACGAGAAGAAAAAAAGAAACGTTGGGGCATGTGTATGAGTCATGATGAAGGTGAGGGGGGTATGGACGAACATTGGATAGTGGAGGGGAGGTATGCGTGCATGTGACGAGACCAGGTAAGTGCGACGTGATAAGTAACAGTAAAAAAAGAAGAGACAAGTGAGCAAAATATTTGACAATGGCCGATGCGTAAACGCTTGAAATCTAATACTAGTTACCTTGCCGCTCAGCGAGACCGCCCGTCCCAACTCGCGCGCTTACGCTTGTTGTCCCCACAACCGCCCTTGTTCAACAACAAGTCCTGCGGCGATACGGCACTCATTCCACGCTGGTGCATCCTCTCCCTCGGCATCGGCCCGCCGTCACCGCTGCCGACCTTAGTCTGCACGGCCGGGTTGGCGCGTGCCAGGTCTAGCGCAGCACCTTGCCGAGCTTCGGCGAGTACGGCGGTCTCTGCACCGGCACTCCCAGAGCTGCTGTTGGCGCCAGCGCCAGCACCATTCTGGAAATAGTGCAAGTCGAGGAACGGAAGAGTGAACGCATCGGTCGCGTCTCCGAGACCGTGGGGCATCATGAGAGCAGACTCTGCGCTAGCGGCACTGGCGCTAATACTAGCGAGGTCTAGGGAAAGCGAGCGGGAAGGGGTGAGAGGCGGTGCGGGTGCGGATGGGAGGAACCGGTGTTCGGGGGGTGGGACCGAAAGTGATCGACTCTGCTGCTGGTGATGGTGGTGATGGTGATGATGCTGCGTCGTGTGCAAGATCGGGCGGGTGGTGCGAACGGGTGTGCCCGGCGCGGACTGTTGCACGTCGAGGTTAAGAATGTCCTCTGGCACGACGCCGAAGCCCGTGTGTGGCTGTGGCGCGGGGTGACGGTGGGACTGGGGTTGGGGCTTGCGTTCGACGACGTCCATGGGAGCGTCAACGTCCACACCATCCGGCTCACCGTCATTGAGGTTGATGGCGGCAAGCTCTATCTCGTCGATGCCGGGGAGTGCGGGGGTATGCATCTGGAGGGGGTGCAGCGCGAGCCCAAGTCCTGCAGCGGCACCTGCAGCACCAAATCCAAAACCCGGGCCGTAGTCCACCGAGACGGGAGGCTGGTGACTGCGAGTGCCGAAGATGAGGTCACCAGCGTAGTTCGAGTGGTGTGTGACCCCGTGGAATGCACTGCTTGGCATCATCTCGGGGTCGCTGAACGTGCTGAGCCCGTCATGTTCGGGGCCGGCCTCCGAGGCGAAATCGTGGGCGAGTGAGGGTGGAAAAAGATCATAGCGGTCGAGGACACCGTGACTCAAGTGGGCAAAAGCAAAAGGGGAGTTTGGGGAGGGTGACATCCCGCCAAAGTACGACGGCGAGCTGGAGTTAGCCGTCGACTGGTCAAGGCGAGGGTTCGCGGATAACCAGTCCGTGGGACCCCAAGCGGACTTGCCCACCATAGTTACCCCATTGGGACCAAGGCCGCGACGCGAAAAGGGAGAATCGAAAAAAAAGTCGTGAGAGGAGGACGCGGGTGAGGCGGCGGTATTGCCAGTAGACCAGGTAGCGGTGGAGTGCATAGGGGTATCGAGTGCAGACCAAGTTTGCGAGTGGGACGAGTCCGTCACGTCGGACTGGGACGCGCTGGAGAGGAACTCGGGGATGGCCAAGGGTTCAGTGGCGGAATCGAGGGACGCAATGCCAACGTCACGAAAGGGCTCGAGGCTCTGCTGTTGGGTGGCCTGCTGGACCATGTGTTTCATCGACTCTGGGTTGCTCACCCGCTTGGAGGCGTACTTTGGCACGTATTCGTCGTCGTCGTCGTCTCCAGAACTGTCCTCCTCCTCAGAGCCGTTGGGGCTTAGGGGGACGCTCTTTGTTCCTCCGCGTAAAAAACCCTGGGTAGTGTAGCGTCGCTTGCGGCGGGCGGGGCCCGTCTCACGCGACGCATGAAGATGCTCGTCGGTCGCCGCACGTGCAGCAGCGCTGAGCTTCTTCTTTGCGGAGTTGCGTGGTTTGTATCCGGCGGCCTGGTAGAGGTCGGGGAAAGCATTGCGGAACCGGTCACGAAGGTCAGTGGAGCGGCGGTTTTGCTCCTGGAAGATTGGGTCTTTGACTATGGTCGCCCAAACGGTGCCATGCTTGTCGTAACCGGCCTTGAGCGCACGATCCTCTTCTTCCGTAAATGGGCGTCGCTTCTTACTACGCGTCTTCTCGAAGATGGATGTACCATCAGGAAGGGCAGAACGGACTTTGGAAGAGAGATGAGTCTTTGCGTTGGGGTAGTGCTGCTTATACGCGTCGGGGAAGTAAGTACGGAAGCTGGAGGGGATGGATTTGATGAGCAACGATCAGAAAACACGAGTTATGACGGCAGACTCACCGATCTTTAAGGTCCACGGGGGAACGGTTGTCAAAATGTAAACTTGTGTCATTCAGGATCGCTTTCCAGTTTCCGACGCCATGCTACCAGAAGCGAAATGAGCACGCGATACCCCACAAGACGTAGCAACGGGCTGACGGGGGAGAGGAGGTGGAGAAAGACGGATACTCACGCGATTGCAACCTTCGACGAGCATTTGAGTCTCTTCCATTGTCCACTTCTTACGAGCCTTTTTCTCGGGGGGCGCAGGGCTTGTAAGACGGCGGACCTTTCCGCGACGCTCGTCGGAAGGGGAGGGCAAGCCGGTGTCATCCCGAAACTTGAAAGCGGGGACTTCGCGCTCTGAAGCAGGAGTTGCGAGGGAGACGCGACGTTGCTTTGGGGCGGAGGAAGAGGGAAAAGGGGCGGTGAAGGAGAAAGTAGAGGTGTGAGTACCGATGGTTGTTGTCATTTGAGAGGGAAGACTCTGAGCGAGTTGGGAACGGAAAGAAAGGTTCGAGGGGAGATTTTATGTTATGACGGAAGAGGAGCGTGGCCGATGAGGGATGCGGTGTGGGTGTGAGCGGAGGTCCGGCGCAGTGTTATCCATCAACAATCTGCAAACGCGTGTTGGCCTCGAGTTGGGCTCTTAGACCACCTCGCTCGCTCCCTCTAACTGACGTCTTTTCCGCTTCACCGGTCACCCTCGATCGACCTTCCCTCTTCTCATATCAAAACACCAACTCTTCAGTCCTTCTTCGCCTCGCTCACGGCAGCGGCCTCGCCTGCCTCGTTGCATCCTGGTGTGCATCATCTCCCATCTCTTACCATCTTCATCTCCATCACCCTCTTTCATCTTTCATCTCTAATCTCTAGTCAATGCTACTCTCTTCCAAGTTCCCGGAATGTGTTTCCTCTTAGCGCTCTCTCTGGGCGGAGAAATGCCTCGGCCACTCTTGCCGGGTGTACTGTAGCGTTGTAGTGTAGAAACCAGTGTCCTAGCCTCGTATGCAAAAACTGCCCAATCAGCGCTTCCCCGCCCCCATCATCTCGAGCACCCCATGAGGTACCATAGCCAGCTCATTCATGCATATGTTTTTTTTTTTGTTTCGTGCGGAGCTGATCGCAGTCACGGTGCGAGTTGGTACCGCGAGCTGGGGCGCCCCGTCAGTTCTAGTACAGCTTCACAGCCTACAAATATGGCGTGGAACAAACGTGTAGCAGTGTATCTATTACACGAGTCTGTGGTTTCACAGAAACAATACAGTGAGCTGTGAACGGGGAAAAAAAAAAAGACAGCACTTACAAACTATGATGACACAAGTAATTCCGGTGCGATACGTTCCGCCACCCCATCCAACTTCTTCTTCCAAGCATCCAATCTCTTCGCCAGTTTGCCTATCTGTGTGCGAGATAGGACCCGTGGTTGGACCCACGTAATCACTGCTTTTTGGTCAACCTGGTCGATTGAACCCCGAATCAACTTCAAGCTAACCCCAAATTGTTAACATCATAATGTCCAAGATAGCATAGAGCTCAAAGGAAGCTAACCTCAGCGCCTTCATGATAAGATGCTCGACCTCGTCAAGTGGCAGTCTTGTCTCCTCCGAAATCGTTTGAAATGACATCGTCCTGTCATAGGCACCCCGTGCAAACACGGACTCGATCAAAGCCATGAGGCAGATCTTCTGCCGCAGGAACGGATAGTTCCCCATGAGTATCGGCTGAGTTAACAATCACCATACGCGTCCATTCAGATCAAGCCATCCGGCCTCGAGGGGGCAATGGCGTACCTCCTGCCCAAAAAGTGGGCTCTGTGCTTCGAATTTACCGATATTACCCTCATTGAATGTAAAGAGAAGCTTCTTGATCCATTCGTGAGGCGTCCCGTCCAGCGAGTCGAGGATGGGGTGCATTAGCTACGCAGCGCGAATACAACACACCAAAACGCCGCCGCAAAGATAAGCGCAGTTCTGGACTCAAAGTCAGCTGAACAGAACGCACCAACTCGCCAAAGTTGTAGATCGTCTCTGCCAGGAATGCGGAGAGTGCCAGATCATGAGCACGTAAGAGACGCTCGTCCTGTGACATGTCCTTCTCGAGATCGACACAGGCGAGGTAAAGCAGCGAGTCCCTGTAATACGGTGCATATTCGGCCTTTGCCTACTCAATATCTGTGTTCAACGCCACCACCCCCAGATGATTCACGTCACAAATGTCATACCTTGTAATAGTCAGCCGCAACGCGATAATATGCACCATTGACGGAGTTCTCGACACCGTCTAGGTTGTCCAATACCTTCCACGCCGCGTCAATGTCTGTCTTGCTTCCCTCTAGATCACCAAACAATAGTTTGGCATGGGCGAGTGTGGAAAGGATCAAGACGTGCGCGTCGGGGGACTTTTCCCGAGAGACGCGGGAGAGCAAGTCCGCCAGGAACTCGAGGTGTTGTGCAGGGTCTATTGGGTCCGGAAGTGATCAAGGGCCAGAATAGAAAGGAGGGTGAAAGGGGCACACTGTCGATATCTTGGGAGATCTTGATACCCATCTCCGCAAGCCTTAAAGGGTTCAAGCGCTCCTCAAAGTCACGCACGAATCGTGTGTATACATCGACACGATACTGTTTGGCGAGAGGATGGTCAAAGAACTCATCGACCTTTTGCGTCAGCTGATGCCATAGTCTGTAAACGGATATCTAACGCGTTAGACACATCGGTTCCTTTAGTTGTTCCAAGAATGTGTGCTTACTTGCGCGAATACAAGCTCTGAAAGGATTCAAAGAAAGGGTGGAGGTCAGACGGGGTGGCAGATATTGCAGTTGTAAGATATTCGTCGACATTGAGTTTCGGTGGTTTTTGTCTACTATCGGACGAGGACATGGCGAATGGGATGGGATGACGCGTAATCGTGTCCCCAAGTCGCGCCGCCGCTTGTTTGTCCTTGTGTGGGTAATAGTGTAGTGCTCCCTTCGCCCGCTATACAGCCCCGTGCACATCTGGCCCGTTTGTAGCAGTAACAGTACATACGCCATCGCATTTGCAGGCGATACACTACGAGAGCCAGCTGGGTGTCAGTGGGGCAGAGGGGCGTTATGCTTAATGTGACATCGTGACAATACAGTGTCGGAGGAGCCAGTGTCTTTGAGCCGTCGCTGCTGCGTCGAGCTTGGGACTCGACTGAGGTGCATGCTCTGTCTCGGTGAACCCTTTGGTCCCGCTCGGTACCACATATACCTTTACCATGTTGCTCCTTCGTCTCCCACTGGATACATTAGAACTCATTGCGGAGGCCTTGGATGATCGCCCGGACCTGCTTTCCCTCGCACTGACATGCTCAACGTGGAAGAGCATCATCATCCCTCGCCATCTCGAGTACCGTGAAATATTGCTATCCGTGGACCACCTTTCGATTTGGAAACACCTCGCAGAGCGACCAAGTCTCGCTGCGAATGTACGCAGGCTCGTAATCTCCGACTCTGAGTTCTACCACCCCGGCGTATACCTCACACCAATATCCGGCTCCCGATGGCAGCTCCCTACTACCCTACTCGACAATTTACCAGACAGCTCGTCTTTGTACGATCAGCAGTCCGACTATCCTTTCATCGCATTGCGGAACATGAGGCTACTCAAGACCCTCGAATTTGAGAACATATATCGATGGTGCCAAGGATCACCTGACGTCCTCTCCCTCTTCCTTGCACACATCCCCACCGTGGAACATTTGGTTTTGAGGTCGTCGAGATCCCACGGTACCGAGGCTGAGACGAGCTCCGATGACACCCAAGTATGTGGTCCTTTCAGTGGCTAGGGACCCTCTCCTCACCCGATTTAATCTCAGCAACTCTGGGAGCTCCCCAACCTCAAGTCTGCGGTGTTGACCGGGATGCCCTGGGAGAGAAAATATCTTCGCCCCTTTCGTTCTGCCTTGCTGTCCACCTCCTCGCTGCAGGTCCGCTGTTCACTTCTTCATCCACTGAGAAGGACAGATTTTTAGGTAGATTATAGGTCCTTCATCTACCACATTTCGTCGGTTATGGCCCAGACATCGCCTCCCTACTCGACGAATGTCGATTTCCCTCACTCACCGAACTCAATCTAGGCTGGGGTTGGACGTTTGACACTTACCCATACGCACAGCGGTTTCTGGAGGTACACCCAACCATCGAAACCCTGACGTGGTCCTACGCATACAACGTCCACTTACAGCCAGGCTCTTTACCCCGACTCAAGCACCTATCCGTGTCCCACCTCTCCTTCGTTCGCGCCCTCAGCGTGGCCCGTGAACCCGAGAGGCTTTGTTTGGAGACCCTCGGCGATCTCTTCCTCTTCTCAAGCGACCTCCCGATGGACCTCAGGGAAATCGATGGCACGACGGTCCGCAAGTTGTCGATCAAATTCTGCGACAGCCTCACCACCCTCCGCGCCGTCGCTACGTTCTTTCCCTCGGTGACGCACCTCAGCATTCACGGCAGCGTCTTCATCCGGCCTAAGTCAAGATGGTCCAGGGCTTTCCGGAAGGTCGTCCGTCGCGTCTTCCCACGCCGGATCGCAAATCGGATCAGCCCGATCTGTCCGCGCGTAGAGGACGTCATCCCACTCTTCCCTGAGCTTGAAGACCTCAGCGGCTCGAGCTTTCCTCATGGAATCGCGGCATCTTCACTCCAAGACATCCGAGCACGATTCCCAAAACTTCGTCGCCTCGAACCCTTTGATCTGTAGTTGTTTCGTTCTCTCTTACTCGTCATGAGCCTGGTGTGCTTACCGCGCGTCATCTACAATTACTGTAACCATTTATCCCTCTCGCTCCATCCTGGGTATTTTGTGTTTTTATAGTTCCACTGACTCTGAAGAATAGCGGTATTATGATACGCTCGTCGACCTCCACAACACAGGATGATCTGAGCGACAACCCACAAAAACAAAATTTGTCTGCCTCGTGCCCGGATCCATCATGACGCACAATATCCAATATCAAATAACACTATAGTGTGTTCTTCAACACATTAGATGACGCGTGGTTGCCTAGAGCCACGTATATTAAAACATAAGATATGAAACGGTGAGAGGCGTTACATCGGGTACTACAAAGGGTGGAATACGACGGAAATGACTACGGCTACAATGGAAGGAACGTGTGGGGATCGCGACTTCAACTCAGACACGACGTTCAAGAGGGAACGAATGTGAAAGACTTCTATGGTCATGTTTTCTCTGAGGGATCAGAGTAGGACGACACGGGGCGATGTGGAAGAGGTGAGTCGAGTCGGTTCGGAGGTATGGAAAGATCAGCGGCACCAACGGCTGGCGGAGGCGGGACAGGGAGGTGTGGTGCTGTCGGAAACGTAATGACGGTAGTTAGAGTTGGGGTAGGATGAGCGGGGTTCTCAGGCACAACTCCGAAAGCTTTGAGCTGTGCATCGACACCTTCGAAGACAGAGTCGTCGGAGGTCAGCCGGTACACGGACACGGGAGGTGACGTCTTGTACTCCATCGTCGTCTCGGGTCCACGGCGGCTCCCTAGTGGCAAGAAACTCTCTTTGAAAGAGAAGAGGGCCGCCATACCCTTCCTGATACCCGATGCGAAGCGGGTGTTAGACGAATGTGGGAAAGTGTTGGCACTCTTTGTGCTGACGTTGCCAAGGCGTAGTCGGCTTCTGATAGACGAATATGCGAGGCGATAGTGCTTGCGCGCCTCCTCTGCGAATCCAAAGAATGCGAAGAACAGGAAGGCACAAGGGATAACTGTCCACCTAGTGGCCTCGATTCCCATTGAATGCAATAAATCGGCCCGCCATTGAGAAGAGGGGAATTGGGTAACGTGAGAATAGTTGAAATGAGTATCCTCCCAGCTGATCCACCGTTGCACAGGAATGACGTGGGCGTTGATATACAAGTTGAAGAGAGAGAAGGGTAGGGTGAAAAGTAGTTGGGTACTGGACAGCGCTATTAGGCGCATGTATCGGGTGTAGTTGAGATTCACGTTCGAGCCTTGTGTTTCTTTGATCCGTTGAGAGCTTTTCCAAAATAGACGTATTGTGAGGGCTAGGTTGAGGTGAGTCGGAAATTCGAGTGAGTCCATAGGACGTCGACGCACCACAGTATATGGTAGAAATAATGCTGATGACGACGGGCCAGGTGTGCACCAAAGAAAAAGCTAGAGGGACGTTGTAAGTGTTTTGAAAGCACCCAATTTCTTCGAAAATGTCAAAGCGATGTCCTTCGACAACAAGTTCTATGAAATCGATCAAAAAGGGAGTCCTGGAGACGATGGGTGTGCTGCTCACGCAACGGCATCTGGATTAGCGGGATCCCGAGACCGATCGCGAGGTCGACGAAGAGAGCCCGACGTTTCTCAGCTGTCGTCTTAAAAACAGCAGTACTCGATACTATCTTGAACAAACGGCGATTAATCACAAGTAACGCCGCCGGTAGTCCAACTTGGAGGCCGACTATGAAGCGAGTGGCTATTGCCCGCCCACAAACGTAGGTCAGCGGCTGGAGAAGGGCAAGAAGACCATGAATACGAACAGATATCGCACCAAACGGGCGCAACGTTTGCCACGGAGCTGTTCCAAATGACTGAGTTGATAAAGAAATTCAAGCAGCCCAGGCCAGCCCAGGCTATGTACAAGCAAGTGCCAACGTTCCAAGCTGAAGCCGAGTGGGACGGGTCAATACGGTGACAGTAAGCTTCAAATGGGAAACCCTACCTTCCAACAGCCAATATAACGGAATGGCGCAGAGTAGAAACCCGATGAACGAAAACGCGGAGTATATTTGGTTTGGGTAGGCCATGGAAAAGTACCACGAGGGGAAAGAAGGGAGCGGCGTGGTATCGGGGACGGGGCGGATGGTACTGTCGGAAGGACTGTGCAATATATGAGAGAAAATATCATTGTGGAAGCGTTGTCTACTGAAAAAGGAGGTTCCTTTGTGGACGTTGTGTGGTTCGAGAGAGTTGAGAGCTGGAAGCCTTTGTACTTGCCTTGTACTGCACTTTGGCTTCGACTTCGACGCTTGACACTCTTCCCGTCCGTCCTTTGATCGTCCTCGGCCGCGGTAAAGCCCGATACGGCGGCTTCCAAAACGATGGGCCCTTTTTAGAACAAGGAATGGTTCTTCTGGCCACTCGTCCCGAAACCTTTTCTCAAAACACAACACCATGATTTGCGAGATATTGTAACAACCCCCGAGGCTTGCTCTCTACTCCCGGTCTGAATCAACAAAGTCCACTCACATAAATAACAGACCCGTTATAATGTGAAGCGGTCATCATTTCGGGAAGTAGAAGGAACGCTAGCACAGGCTTTAAACGAGTTGTCATAGTGCCACGTAGGGCCATGTACCCAAGGCGCACTCCAATGGATTTGAAAAAAAATAAAAAAAATAACAGACCCATGGTCTTGAAAGCTGCTACAGTGTTGTAAAATAGCGGATTTAGAAAACAGTCGAAGCTTCCCTCAGGGCGATGCGAGTTCATTTTCTTTCACACTCTAGCTCTGGCGGCACGGTTTCTGCGTTAAAATTCCTGATCTATATTTCCAAGTGAAGTGCTACATTGTAGTTTAAAAGTATAACGGTAGTGAAGGAGAGAGGTGGATAAGTAAAGAAATATTATCGTTACAGCAAGATGTGATGCGCTAGAAGCACCGTTCGGCGCCTCAGGCTTCAGTACGGGTATGTATAGGTGACGATTAAAAATACAAGCAGACGAGCAAATTGTGCGAATGTCAAGAGAGTTTCCGCTATAAAAAAAAACCGAAGGACGAAGGACGAACAAAGAATGTTTTTGGGTCATTGGCTCAAACGACGTGAGCGGCGTCAATGGAGTATGTGGATGTTGGGCGAATAGTCGATCTAGGTGTCTCAGGAAAGAGGGGCGATACAGACGCGGGCGGGGGTGTCAGGGAAGTTGTGGTGGATTCGCTTGACGGGTCATATATTTCTGCTTGGAAACTGGACACAGAGGACGATGCTGTGGACTCCGAGGGAGAGTATGGGTCGGTCTTGAAATCGGGCTTCAAATCACTAGCAATGGAGATAGACGGGATCGAAAGTCGGTCAGATACCGAGAACATGGAATCGCGTTTGAAGTCTCCGGACGTCTGCGTCACAGAGATCGTGACTCCACCTTTGCTACTCATGTGAGGGAATGACGATGTACTATGAAAGCTGTAAGGACAACAATGAAACCTGAAACCAACGGGAGACGTACGCATGCGACGACCCGGAGAGCTTGCCATTTGAGGTAGATAAGCCGACGCGGCTGGCGATCGAGGTGTACACGAGACGGTAATGCTTGCGCGCCTCATCTGCGAAACCGAAGAACGCGAAGAAGATGAAGGCACACATGACGAGCGACCAGCGGTTGAACTCGTAAAGGATACGTGAAACGTCGTCGCTCTTCCAAATGACGCTCGGGATCTGAATGATTCGCTGATAGTTGCTGTGGGTGTCGGCCCAGCTCACCCACTTGTGGAACCCCAACTTGATGTTGTACGAAAGAACAAAAGACGCCAGTGGGATAGTCCCGAGTACCTCTATCAGGGCAAGACACATCAGGCGGAAGTAGCGACTTTGATTGAGACCACGGTTCGAGGACATAATTTGGCCGAACTGGCGACCGCGTTTGTGGAAATGATAAATGGTCATGACTGTCGCTAGGTGAGCCACAGTACGAAACGGGAAACGCAGAGATACTCACGGCAGTAGAAAAGGGACACGGCGCCAACGACGATGGGCCACACAAGGAAAAGGGGGATAGACGGGGTCATCAGCACAATGGAGGGGTAAGGTCCGAAATCCTCAACAATGTTGAAGCGGTGCCCTGACACAACGATGTCTGCAAAGTATCCATTTAGCCAACTGGCCAAGGAGGACAGTGATGTTTACGTACGTGCCAATATCTGGAGAATTGGAATGCCAAGACCAATGAGCAAATCGGTTATGACCGCGCGGCGCTTCTCTGAACGAGTGACCATCACAGCTTTTGTGGTTGCGATCTTGTAGAGGCGACGATTGATACAAAGCGAGCAAGCAGAGATAGCGACATTCAGCCCGATTTGGAAGCGGGTCACTGAAAACCCGGTCAGCTAGGGATCGGAAGACACGAGCATCAGAAACTCACCAATGTCACAGTAGACCCGGATCCTAATGATCATGTTACCGTTCCATACGATGGAGTTGATGCATTGGGTGAGGCACCCGAGACCAACCCAGGCCATGTACAGGCATGTACCAGTGTTCCAAGCTGCGAGAAAAAAGTTCTTAGACCCCATAATTTAGACACTGGAACTACTATCCCACGAACCTTGCAAGTGCCAATAGAAAGGAACAGCGCAGAAAACAAAACCAATAAAGGAAAATGCTGAGTAAAGCTGGGTACCCATTACTCTGACTCAACAAGAAAACCGCAACCACTAGAGCTGTGCCGCGAAGGATATGAAACCTGGAGCAGGAAGGCTCGCAGGCACAAAGCAGAGAGGAGGAGGTGAGTAGCATTGAAATTTGATCCAGAGCTTTAAGAGGAACAGACAGCGACAGGGTGAGCTCAAGATGACTGACAAAAGTGGACGTCCCCTTGTGTTCGGCAGTCCAGATGGACATTTGGCGAGGCACAGTGCCAACCCAGAACGGGGCATCTTTTGGGACTTCCTAAATTGGGATGTCGTTTGTAGCTCGAAATGGAAGGTCATCATTCATGGTGGGGATCATATCCATATCCGGAAATCGCGGAAAGATAATTACCTAACTTAGTGACCAACTCCGGGCAACATGGCTCCAACACGACGGCGCGAAGCAAATCCAGGCGCAGATTTTTTGTCCCACGTGGACAGGAGTTTCTGTGGAGATGGCGTCAGGGTCGGAGGTGTATGCCGGTCATCGGGGGCGTTAAGATTGGATAGCCAGACAAAGGCGCATCCACATTTGGTTTAGAAGAGACGGAACCTAAGAAAGATAATCGACCTTGTACTTCTTAACCACATCTCAAGTGGACCAAAGGAGGGACAACGTTCGAGTTCTCAAGGGACAACAAAGGCAAGCCAGCTAGAATGTACCCTTTAGAAAGACTCGAGTACGGTCGGTTGGTGAAGTTGCCTTTATTTCGAGGGATGCGAGATGAAATGATTACTTGCCCAGACCCCACAGGTGACTGTGTTGATGTCTGGATGAAGCAAGCACCGCGCCGTCGCTTTCTCGAAACATGAAGGCTTATCCAAGTGGCTCACTGGCAGTTGGCGGGGTTCGCCTAGGTGTCCCTCTTAGAAATGTGGAGTGTGCTGCGTCGTGTCGAAAGGTAAGTATATGTGAAGCGGACAAACCCCAGTGTGGTGGGATTTGAGAGGTTCAGGGAGGTGTTTGAGGTCAGAGTGGCTCAGTGGAGTCGTCCGACTTCACACAAATATATGAGGACGACGTGCTCTTTTGTTCGCCACTTAGAGGAAAACTCCGTCGTTATTGTGTGTAACGTAACGCCTGTCAAAGCACACCACTTTCCTATTGGACGTTATTGTTCAGGCAGGCCGTCACCTTTCACGTGATAAAGTAACATCATATCATCAGTCATATTCGAGTAATAAAACATTAACGAGGTCACTGCACTGTTGGCGTGCTAGAGCAATTAGTTTACACGGAACGAGGTGCTACAGGTGGAAAGAATTCGAAGAATATACAGTAAGGCTCAAAAAGATTTGCTACAGGTTGTCGAATGCGAATGGAAGGGTAACGGTGTTCGGAGTGATGCTGAGAATTAAAGGTGTCTGTAAAAATTTCAGGGATCAACATCGCTCTCGTGCACTACGGTCATATAAATCGCGTCATTCTTCCTCGGCCCTTTGCGTGTGGGTGAGCGATGCTCAATTCGGCCACGTGGTTGTCGCGAGATGGGAACGGCTGCAACTCCGGGGCCATAAACATTGAAGGGCGCGTCACGTAGATGGGGAGGAATTGCACCAAGTGCGTCGACTATCGTACTGCAGACCGATGAACGAACAGAAAGGGGTGATGAAGGACGGGGGGGATCCGCAGTGGCGGCAAAAATTGGAGGCGACCCAGGTGAAGGTATGGTGGGTGGGGGTTTCGGCCAGGTATCTGCTGAAAAGATGGAGCCGGTCGGGGACGTAGACACGATCGATTCAACATCAAAAGCTGCCTTGGGAACAGTGAGGTTATCCTCTTGCAGTCTGATGCTCATGAGAGGAGATACGGCCGGTGCATAATTCTGGGGATTGATAACAGGTGGAAGATGGAGTTGTTGAGCTGTACTGGACGAAAGGTAGGGAACTATGGGCTGAGTAAACCTAGCCTCATCCTCTAATGGGGGAGGGCTAGGAGTGGAGGATGTGGAGCCAGTTTTCTTGAAAAGGGACAAGCTTATAGATGGAAAGGAACCAACAGGGGAAACGAGATCGAGGTCATGATCCCAACCAGATCTTAGCAAATGAACCGGGATGGTCGCAGACTTTGTAGATGACTTCATACTGAGATAAGCGTGAGTGTGTGAGCTTATCAACATCCTGGAGAACGTACTGCGTAGGCAAGTCATCTCGTTTGAATACTTGGGAGAGCCAGGCGAACATTGAGCGATACCCCCTTCGAGTTTCCTCCTCGACGGCGGACAGAAGACAAAAAATAAGTGACCAAACTGGAATGAACCACCACACAAGTTCGCTCTGTATGCTAATCTGTGAGGGAGAAGACACAAATTCGATGCGCGCAACTTGCGAGCGGGTTTGCGATATACTTGTCCATGGTAGCAGGCCCGAAGAAGTGACCGACGACACGACGTAGACGTAGACGCATGCTATGTAGAGCATCCCGCTGACTGTAAAGAAAATACGACGGATGAAGAGTGACAACGTCATCTCGGGTGAAGAAGGGAAACAGGGACGCGAGTTGTAGCGGTGCTTGCCGACGTTGATTGCCGCGGACACTGTTACACTTCTTAGTCAGAAAGAAGGGTCGTCGTACTAACTCGTCGGCTCACGGCAGTAAAGGATTGCGACTGTGGAAATACAGAGAGGCGGAAGCCACACAATAATCAAAGCGGGAACAGAATTATGAACTGCGACCTGGCAGCCGAGGTCTTTAATGATAAGAAAGCGACGATCTTGAACGAGTGTGTCTGTCTCCGTGTAAACCGCATGACGTTGGCAAATAGGTAGGAATCCGACGCACGTAAACTCATCAACACTACTGGAAACAGCAAGCACATGACTGCCTCGAAAACTGTACGGCGAGTCTTGTCATGCTTCCCCTCAGTCTGACGGACGGAGGTGGTCGCCTCAAGTCTGCGAGAGACGCATAAGAAAGCACCAGGTAGGGCGACCATGGCCCCAAGAAGCACAACAGAAGCTGGATACACGTTAATGCTTCATCCGTGCTGTGTGAATAAAATTAAACTTACAGATGTCGCACCACGGAGGCAGATGCACGGCTTGGTTCCCAGACCAGAGAACGGAGTTGACGCCATGAATGAGGTTACAAAAAAATAGCCAGGAAACGATGGTCACAGAGGGAATATTATTAAAGTTAACATGCCCCGGAAGAACCGAGACGAGCAGGGCGACGGAGAGGAAGGAAAATGTGGGGAGCTCGACACGCATGACGCAGGAAAGCAACGCGAGGAAGCCAGAACTTTAGGGCGAAGCGCTAGGGAGTGGTGTGCCCTTCTATAATACTCGATAAAGGAGGACGCGCGGTATGGAGAGTATCCTGGAAATTCTCCTGAACTTGGGAACCACGTTGCGCTTTGCGTATTAAAAGAGTGTAAACGCTCCTCTTGTCCTCCCATATGTGATTGAAGAGACAAGCGGCTTTCCAGAACAAAGACAAGGGCGTAAGGGGCGTACGCCAAAATATGTCACTAAAATACGACAAAAGGGCTTAGCGAGATAGCACGTTGAAGTCGTTGAACACGGTGACCGAACCGCACAAAGGGGTATCCCAAGATGGTAGCTTTAAAAGGTCGAGTTGTTCTCGGGGCGAGTGCTTTCCCGCGGGATGCATCCGTGTCCACGAACGGGAGTTCGGAAGAATGAACGTGATAATGCGGGGATTGCTGAAGCTGACAAAATGAAAGATAGAGTAAATTGACGCATTGATGATCGACGACCACATGATCATGATCATCACAGCCGCAGCTTGGGTCTGCCAGCATCAGGCCTGCACTCAACAAACTCGTGCATCGTAACGTTCTCCATGACCTCCGCCGCACCTGCAAAAAAACTTCTCAAGTTCAACGGTTACAGCAACACCGTTTCCTCCCAGGACTACACACGTACCACAGACAGCCCCGAGTCGTCACCTCAGGTCGCCTTTGGGTGCCTTGGCGACACGGAGTCGCCCTCTTCTAGCACTAGCGAAGATGATCCCAGCGACACGAATATTGATGAAAGCGGGAGCCATGGGCTTGCTGGGGGTGCAAGGGTGTCGTCCTCGATGGGACAAGTGCACGAACTCGAGGCAGATGCGAAAAATCCTCGTATGTTGCACAAGAAGTCGTCCCCCCGCAACTCTTTTGGGACCGACTTGGATCTCTCCGTTATCATCGCTTTAATCGCACCACTCGTGAACTGGCTCACCGGGAGTGACCACCTCAAGAGCCTTTTCCTCGTCCTGTTCTTAATTGTCTATCTACATCAACTTGTTCAAGGTACGTCACATCCACCCTCATTTTGGTGATAACCATGTCCCTAATGCTCTTAAAGTCCCATGGGAGCTTTATAACGCTTCGCGCCGGCGGCGTCCCCACCCATCTTTTCGTTCCCTGAACCTGCAGGAGAACGAGGAAACTGTCATCAAGATTCAAACCAGACGAGCAGCAACTGAGCTTCAAAGACATGAATTCGCCTATCTCTTTCTTTCTATGGTCACACCTTTTGTTGGCGCCGCGCTTCTTCGCTCTATACTCAGGACGATCAATGGCGTTGACTCAATCTCGTGGTTCAGCACGACGCTTTTCGTCCTCGCAGCTGGCGTACGGCCCTGGGGCCACCTCACATCTCGATTGCGAGATCATACCTCGTCGCTACACGACTCCATTCACTATCCTTCTCCCGACACCCAGTTCATTGTCGACTCTCGTTTACAAGCAGCTGTCGATCGTATCAATAATTTAGAACAGGAGCTGTCCACTGTCAAGCGCGCCATGGTAATGCGTGCATACGTGGATGACATGCATGAAGAAATCAATAGCGCCTTGCAAGACACGGAACGTACAATACGAAAGCAAGAGCGTAGGGCCGAGTCCACCCGCAACTCGTATGATACCCGGTTGGCAATGCTGGAAAAGATCGTCTCAAGAATAGAACGCACACGCGGAGAACGAGTTCGTGGAACGGCTCTCAGCGGTACAAGCACGACGAATGGCCACCAGTACAAGAGTCTTGAGTTCGTTGTCGATCCAATTTTCCACTTCCTCCGTGCACTTGCCAACAGTCTCACGTTCGATTATTTCGACCCTCCTTCCACCCAAACGAGCCCAAAAACTCCTCCAGCGTTCATGGGGCCTAGGCCATCGTTGCATCACGCGAAGCCTCCCAATTGGCCTTGGCTAGAGACCATAGAGGAAGATGCGATGGAACAACCCAATACCGATGAGCACGATGAGCACCCGAGTTTCACACGGTCTAACAATGAGGCGTGTCAGAGCGATACCGATGACGTAGGCGTGTCTCGAAGAAGCCATCGACAAAGTCCACGCAAGATGACAAATATCATCGCGAATGTCGTTAGCTTGCCCTACCGTCTTGCTGTCGGTATACTCGTCGCAATCTCTCCTCCCCTTCAACATTTCTTCCATTGATCGGCTTTCTGTTCTTACCATTGAGCTGAACGTAATGCATCTCTTCCCGTCACTCCTAGCTAGCCCTCCACGACTTGTACCTTTCTCCTCATGTGACTCTATAAGCTATTGATCCCTGTCCCTTTAATTCGCTTGGTCGAAAATTCCGGTTTGTACCACCTCACACAGCTGGCATTGTGTCACCGTGTTACGATTATTCCCCATCTGTTTCTTGCGCCGCTCCCTGAATTAAATACGTTCGTTACTGTGTCGAGGGTGCCCGTCTGTATATCCGATATCATCTACGAGTCCTTGGTCATGAAGTGCATTGACTATATTGGCAATCACGACAGGAAGTGGTGATCTTTTCATTGCATAGGTTACATCAATCATTATTATCTTCGATGAGTATCACATCCCAAAGTTGCGTTCTTATCGCTACATCACGCGGAGTACTGGACGAAAAGCAGCGTAAAGACACCTTCAGACGGCTGATAAGGTGACCCTGCGGTACAGTCAGGTCGTGAAGAATGAAAAGAACAACGTATTTCGTAGAAAAATGGGTATGGAAACTCTCAAACCGTGGACAGAAGACCTCGTCAGTTGAGTAAATTATCCAAAAAATCTTCCATTTCAGCTCTCGGAGATTTTGCAGGGAGAGAGGGATCTTGCGGGAGTGGGGGCGCTTCTTTCAGAGATTTTGCTGGGCAATGATGTGAAACGTTAGTGAAAAAACGTCGCGAGGACAAAAAAACGACCTCGAACCCTGTCGGCCAGCGTGTTCCCTAGTTGCCGTTTTTCCCATTTGACAGGCGGCACTAGCCCGTAGTCGCTCTTTCATTTCTGGACGACAGAACTTATCAGCCGCTTGGGGGTGTTCGATGATAATTTATATTATTTACCAGACCGTGCTTGCGCAACGTTCTTATTGTGCTCCATTTCTTCAAGGGAGGCATCCCACTCGATTTGTTGAGCCTTTCCTTTCGTTGGTGGACGCTTATTAGATGAGTTGGGGTTAATATGTGCTAGTGAGGGGTCAACGTCGTCATCGTCGTCGGTCGTAGCCTGACCAAACAAGGGTTTGGACGAATCCTCCAAGCGTTGTCGTGCGAGAAACGCGCTCAGGTCGACCTCAAGATCCGCAATGGGTTGTCCTGTTGGAAAGATGGGATCGCTTTAATAATGCCTACACCGTCGGGCTGATTACAGTACCATCAGAACCAATCTCCGGCTCAGGTTCATCATAACGATCTGCGTTGGTACTAAGAGTTCGCTTTGCGTAGCGTGTGTTCAGCTCTGCAACCTCTTCTTCATCGAGTTCGTCGGGTCGCTCGCTTTCGAGCAATAATCGTTCCTTAAACTCAGCTGGGCGCCCGCCTCTATGTCCACGCCCACGAGCGCGTAAATGTTTGCCAAGTCCCCCACGGGAACGAGCGCGTGCACTCCCGCGAGGATGGAAGGGGGCGTAAGACGACGGTTGAGATTGAGATGGAGATTGAGACTGAGCCGACATGTTCAAACAAATAAGAGACAACAAGATCGTCGTCGTATTCTCGCGTGTGACTGCTGGCTTTACCTTGCTCCGAATCAGTTGTCTCGTCGACCGTGGCCTTCTTTGTCTATCTTACGTTCAATTTTTGTGAATCCCCCCTCTCCTTAGTACTTGTCGTTATTACGGGTCGCGGAGACTAGCGCCAGTTGGTCAAGGCCAAGTCATGCATGCAGCCGCCTATCACGCCCAGCAGTCGCTTGCGGCTCAGGGTCACGCCGACCCGCTCTACACCTCCGTCGGCCATCTGCTTTCCAAGGCTTGCTCTAATACATGCTCTACCGCCGCTCAGGCCTTCTTTCAGCTTGTACAACCCACTGCGCGCTTCCAGCTGGCTCTCGATGCGCTCCTGCCCGTCCTCGGCTCCCCACGATCTGAAGTCAGTGGATTGCATGACAAAAAGAACTATTGTGCTGACGTGCCACCCTTGACTCATCGCCATTTACTCTCTTTGCCGTGTCAGAAGCTCCCGCAACGAATCCTCGTGGCATATATACTGTACTCCCTATACGCCCCACATCCCATTTCTATTAATCCCTTCAAGTCTGCTCTTTTCGATACCTTCACAAAAGAACGCAATTATGCGGTCCAGTTGGCCGGGGAGGGAAAGACGAGCGACAACGAGCAGTTGGTTTGGGTCCTCTGGAAAGTTCTCAAAGGTGATGGTGAACATGTGAGAGCTGAATATGTACACTCTGTTCCATAGCAGTTTATCACAGTCATTTGTAGCTTGGGCCTTATCCTCCGAGTACGTTGGCTCGAGAGTCTCTACCGCCCAAGTTAAGAGCCGGAAATCTGGTTCTGGACGAGGAAAGGGTATCTCCTGACTCGTTCGTATCCATGTAACTTACTCCTACTGCAACGTGCCCTCTTACGCTCCTTAGGCTCACTGACGACTCTCCTTGTCTTTCTACATATGTCCATACGCAAGGTTGCGACAAAACCGAGGCACTCAACTCGAACAAGGATGGGCCGGTTTCGCCAGAGGAGGATGAGGAGACTCAGCTTCTATCAGCGGGATTGAAATTGCTCCTGGCGGCCCGTGAGCGCGTGCTCACACTTTCTGAGCAGCGTGTGGGTCATTCTATTCCTGTATCTTGCTGCCGCTGAATTGCTCGCTCAGATCCTCGGTCCTTTAATTCCTCAACTAACCTCGCCTTCTGTGTTGATCTCCCTTGATATTCCACCCATCATAGCGCACAATCCGACCATCGCCACTCCCCTACTAGTCTCCCTTCTTACTCTTCCACCGTCCGATGCGTCTGGCGCGTTCCTAGATGTTCTTACACAACTCTCTCCTACTCTCCCAACATTCGATGTCATCGGCCGTCTTTTACGCGATGTAACACCAGCAACGGACTCAATTACCGGAGGAAAGGTTACCGTTGCTGACATCGTGCGCATGGACGTGCTTGGGCCGCTCATCCACCAATGTATTCTGTGGCTGGACCGCGCTGAACGTGATGAGAGGGATGGGCTGATCAGCGACGATCGGTTTGCTAAGGGGGTGCAGAATGTATTTAGTTCTGTTTCTTACACGACACAGTCGCTAATATTGATGTTTAGCTTTGCCGCTTCTTTAGTGCACTTCTGAAGCTCAATGTTGTTGACGCTGCGTCGGACGCCGATTCGGCTGAGATCGCTCATTTTGCGTTGCGCAACTCGCGGTTTGAAGAGGCTAATGCTCTTTACTGCGCCCTTGCTGCCCCCCGGTTTTAACTTCTCGATCTCGTATGTACTTATGTCCCCTTGTTAGTTATGTTAAACCATGTAGTACAGACGACCACTATGTTTCGTTTAGGACATTGCAATATGTAACCATTCTAGAGTCTAGACCTATGACATGTACATCTCCCCTGCTAGCTGAAGAAGATAGCTACCAACCATTTGAGTTTGCAAAATAGATCAGCACTGGCACATACAGTCAAAATTACAGACAATGTTGTGATATGTGAAGGAAATTTCCTGAGAAGGGAGGAGGAGATAATGGCAAGGGGGGTCAAATTCTGTTAAAATTGCATGGGGTAGGTGTAACGTCTACCACGGACGTTTGCCTGACTTAGGCCTCTTGGCGTGTGGTGATCCTTGAGAGTCGAAAGTGTTGACAAGTGACCTGTGCACACTTAGCGGCTCAAATGGACACGCAGATAACGGACTGCTTTAGATTAGATATACAGGACTTGTAGATTAGATTATTTTTGATCTTTACAATCTCGGACTTCTTGTATTCTCTTATCTATGACATCACATATGTACATGACATCATGGACCACTCTGGATTACCCTTGTACTACGTCTATGTATTTTCCTTTGTTCTTATCTCTATTGTGATATCACTATGATATCATAGTCTGGACTCTTCTTGTTTTCTACGCCTTGTTCTCTTTCTAGTCCACTCCTTTGTCCGTATACAGAACAATGCGCTTTGTATTTACTGTGACTTGCTGTTACCAGCGTCACCCCCTGTAGCAGTATAAGTAGAGTACTTTGTACGCTCCTGGTCCACATCAGTTCTCATCTGTTGTGTGCCAGGTATGTCTCCACCTCTAAATGTAATATCAGTTCTCATCTGTTGTGTGCCAGACACTACCTCTGCTTCACTTGCAAGATCTCTCTGTTGCTGCTTCAAGCTCACCTTCATATCTCACCACAGTCACCAGTTCACTGTGAGTATGATCCCTTCATGTGCGCTGTTCATCAGAAAGTTGCAATTAACAAAGGTCTGAGGATAGAAGGCAGGATGAGGCTGAAGGCTTTCGTCTCTCCCAAAGTAAGCGTGGAGATCTTCTAGCTGAATGACACCTTGAGGGATCTTGTCGATGTACTTGGTGTTGGCCCAAGAGGTGCTGTCGATGATCAAGAAAGAGTGATAAGGGGAGGCCACGCAGTCGTTGCGATACAGGTGTACTTGATAAGCTGCGACATCTGCAGGGAAGTCCACTGATCTGCAAAGGGACAGGCAAAGATAAGTCACGGGGATCCCTGGTCTAAGGGGATATGCCGGACAACTCACTTAAGAGGGGGGAGCCTCTTAGTAAAGACAAGTGGATGATAGTGGTATTGGAAGAAGACCAAAATGCCGTTCTTGGTCTTTGCACTACTCTACTCATACAGATACGCGCGGGCTTTGAAGCGCCGCTTGAATACTACTAGCCAATAGCGTAAGTACCGTGAACCCTAGTACAGCTATCCTAGTATGAGTCACTTCCGAGATCCGATCCGTTATTGTACAATCACATGTGCCGGAGCTTACCCGGCTGACTGATTCTACAAGTCCATGACAATATCCTGCTGACGGTGGTGTCATAGCCGACGCGTCAGTGTCCACTTCCCGGCCCGAGGCGCCGATCGATCTGAAACATAACAGTAGGTCAAGGGGTAGGTAAATATTTTTAAGGGATTTTGGTTGACCCCCCCATGTACCACCTAAAAATGGAAACTTATACCAAAAAAAGAAAGTTTTGGGGGCCATAAGTGAGCACTCCAAGATGTGAGATGTAATGCCACCACAGGGGTGTTAAGTACGATGTGTACTTCAGCAAGTCAACAGGATCAGAAAGGCATGAGTTGGTCAGGACTCAGTTCAATGATGCACAAGTATCACTTGGTCTCCCAGGGACACAAGGATAATGATGAACAGCACACATGAAGGGATGATACTCACAGTGAACTGGTGACTGTGGTGAGATATCAAAGGTGGCTGGAAGCAGCAACAGAGTAGATCAAGCAAGTGAAGCAGATGTAGAGTCTGGCACACAACAGATGAGAACTGATGATTATTGTCATGGACACGTATATTTATTTTCCTATTTTTCTGTATTTATGCGGAATTATTTAAGGAAGATATAAAGGGCCAAAGTATGAGACTTTGTTAGTCACATGCTGCCATCATGTGCACCCTCAAGCACGTGACCCTGGGATAGTTGCACCCTTAATGGGACAACCTAATCTGGTCACATTCCACATACATACGGACTCATACGATTGGTAGATAAGGAAGGAACACTCTAGATAGCTCTAGACTCTGCTTAGTAGTATATGCTTATGCACTGTATTAGGACTTACTCAGCAAGATAAGGGCATCGTGTCAGCGCTATGACAAGTGCATCAGTCAGCACAATAGATAGCACTATTAATAGACATGATGTGTCAGCCCCTGAGTCATGGAGTCTTACTGTACACTTAGTAATAGTGTTTAAGACTCAGTTTGAGCTCAGCTCCAGTAGTGTATATAAGCCCTCCTGTAGCATCCTGAGTGGAACCAACTTGTCCTCTTGGTTTCCACTCAGGTGCGTCTTGTCCTGTACTCCTTACTCTCTAATCTAACTGTCCTCTTGGTTTCCACTCAGCTTACCACTGCGTGACATTGTGAGTCGTGATCCTGCATAAGGATTGCCTTAGTTCTTGCACACTCTGCAGTGACTGTAAGTTTGGTGCGTGATTTATCTCCATGCTAGGCTTGAGTTCTGAAGACCCGGCTAGTTCACCTTCAACTGTCTTTCACTTGAGCTTAGCATAGTGAGGTGTCATACCACTACAATTATACAAGAGAGAAGACATACCTGGCACACAACAGATGAGAACTGATGTGGACCAGGAGCATACAAGCTGCACTACTTATACAAAACTACAGAGTGACGCAGGTAACACCAAGTCACAGTAAATACAAGAGACGCATTGTTCTACAAAGAGACAAAGGAGTGTACTGTTCTGGAGAACAAGGCATATAGAACAAGAGAAGTCTAGAATATGATATCATAGTGACATCATGATAAAGATAAGAACAAAGGACATAGTACAAGGATGAAATACAAAGGGAGTCCAGAGGAGTCCATGATGTCATTGTATAGTGATGTCATAGATAAGAAAAGTCTGAGATTGTAAAGATCATATACAACATAATCTAATCTACATAAGTCCAATATATCTTATCTAAAGCAGTCCATTATCTGCATGTCCATTGAGCCACTAAGTGCGCTCAGGCCACTTATCAACAGATAATAGTGGAAAGCAAGGCTCAAGTGAAAGTGTGAGTGTAACAGGGACTCAAGCACAATGGCAAGTCAAGCAGGTCATGAGGCAAAGACAATTGTGGTATTACACAAGAAGTCAAGTCTACCATACAAGCTAGGTAGGGCATGACTTATATACTAGTACAGGATGTTTGCAAGTTGCAAACACATCAGGAAAACCTGAAAGTACTTAAATGCTCTTAATCAGGCCTTAAAGTGCTCCTAAGGCCATTTTAAGGTCATTTTTTCCTAAGGCAATTTAAGCAAGGTCACCTCCTTAACCTGCCTTAATGGCCATGACTTAATTCCCTTGACAACTTAGAGTGGTTCTGAATCAGTACTTAATGGTCTTAAGGGGATTAAGATGAGCCCATGGTCAGGTTAGGATATCAGTACAATTTAAGTCAACTAAGACCTGATAAGACAGTATTAAGACTTTATCTTAAATTTAAATGATTTGTTTTTTCACACAGGGATTGGACAGAACAGGATTTATGCAAATATATATTATGATAGGACTACAAGTAGCTATTAATAATACAGGTGGGGTAGGGATAGGTGCAATGGTGAAGTGGCAGTGGTGGCCATGCCGGTGTGGCAGGTTGAGTCGGGTGGTGGTGGTGGCCATGTCGAAACAGCGCCATAGGTGGTGGGGATGGTCATGCTGGCATCCAAGGTGGTGGTGGTGTTACGAATCTCACTTCTTGCTGTATGTGTCTTGACTCATTCTATCACCTTCTGTACGATATGTGGTTTCCGTGGGCTTCTCATTTGTCACACACCCATCCGTTTTGCTTCATTCCACTTGCGCCCGACTCCTTTCGACCAGCGGTTTGCACCATCGAAAACCACTATACCTTTCCAAGTTGATCTGACACATGCACGGACCCATGTGTTTTCATAACTCTTGATATAGCGTGTCCCTTTGTACTCGATTCGGTGCAAGGTGTTATTCTGGTGTCATGTGTTTGGCTTAGCCAAACACCCTGTATTGGTATATAAGTCGCACCCTACCTAGCTTGTACGGTAGACTTGACTTCTTGTATAATACCACATCGTCTTTGCCTCACGCACCGACTTTGACTGGCCCTTGCACTTGAGTCCCTGCCTTCGCTTGAGCCTTGACCTTCCACTATTATCCTTGTGTCCCTGGGAGACCAAGTGATACTTGTCCATCACCAAACTGAGTCCTAACTGACTCGTGCCTATCCAATCCTGTTGACTTGCTGAAGTACACATTGTATCTAACGCCCCTGTGGTGGCGTTACATTAAGTCAAGTCTCTCACCGTGGTGATGTCCAGTTGCAGTTGAACCAAGTTCAAGCCTGAATATATTGATCATCTCAGCTCTGACGAACTATCTGACAGAGTTAAAGGAGCAGTGGTCTGGGCAGAAAACAACGGAGTTGAGGGATATTTTATCTTTGACCCCACGACAAGATCCTACCGACAAATTCATTACCTTGAAGACAAACACCTTTGGGCATTCATTGAATACTCCCCGAACGAAGGAGCGTGGTACACCACTGGACCAGTACCCCTCACCTTGCAAACCGGCCCTTTGGGATTGTCTAATCCCTTGGGAATCGATATTGACCCCCAAGATACCACATCCCCAAGCATATCAGTACCAACAACAAATCTCCCAGCCTCAGCATTCCCTTTCTACACAATGGCTCAACAGGGACAGGCATCTGCATCAGTGTTACAATTTTCACCTTACTGTACGATATGCTCTGTTATCTCGCCTCGTGTCCGCATGTACTTTTACCCATAACCCGCTTCGATTCATTCTCCGACTCTTATCTTGCACCAACCCCATGACCGTAGGGAAGCTGGGCTTACAACTTCTAGAGTCCGCTAACGTCATTTGAGCCCCGCGTGCCCCCGCGGGATTCCCTTGTACTTCTTATGGACTTCCCCTTCATGCTCCCTCATTAGCTCGCTGGGGCCAGTACCTCAGGATTGCGCCTTGTGTTTGCACTTCACAAATACCCTGTACTAGTATATAAGTCACGCTCTATCTAGCATGTACAGTAGACTTGACTTCTTGTGTAATACCACATCGTCTTTGCCTCACGAACCCCTTTGACTTGCCATTGCGCTTGAGTCCCCTTGCTGCTCGCCTTTTTGCTTGAGCCCTGTGTTGCGCAGCAATGCACGCAGTGTACAGGTAGACCCTTACCTGAATAGAGAGCTTAGACGAGGCTTAGAGTGAAGCAGAGGAAGCTCAGAGTGGGGTGGAGAGAGATGTGTATAGGTACTCGCTCTGTTACGATTCTCGTCTTTCTGTACGATAGGTCCTATCTGCCTTGTCTCGCGTTCGTGTGTACGTTTACCCATGTTCCGCTTCGATTCGATCTTCGCCTCTTATCTCGCATCAATCCCATGACCGCAGGGAAGTCAGGGCTGTGACTTCTGGGGCCCGCTGACGTCATTGGAGCCCCGCGTGCCCCCGCGGGATTCCCTTGTACCTTTTACGGATTTCCCCTTTGTACTCCCTTATTAGCTCGCTGGGGCCAGTACCTCAGGATCGCGTCATATGTTTGTACTTCACAAACAACCTGTAGTAGTATATAAGTTACGCTCTACCTAGCTTGTACGGTAGACTTGACTTCTTGTGTAATACCACAATCGTCTTTGCCTCACGAACGACTTTGACTCGCCTTTGCGCTTGAGTCCCTCTTCGCTCGCCTTTTCGCTTGAGCCTCGAACTTCCGCTAATATCCTTGTGTCCCTGGGAGGCCAAGTGATACTTGTTCATCACCGAACTGAACCTTGGCCGGTTCCCGCTTAGTCGATCCCGTTGACTTACCGAAGTACACGTCGTACTTAACGCCCCTGTGGTGGCGTTACATTAAGTCAAGTCTCTCACAGTGGCGACGTCTAGTCGCAGCCGAACCAAGTTTAGGCCCGAATATATTGACCGTCTTAGCTCGGACGAATTATCAGACAGAGTTAAGGGAACCGCGGTCTGGGCAGAACACAACGGAGTCGAAGGATACTTTATCTTTGATCCCTCGACACGATCGTATCGACAGATCCATTACCTCGACGACAGGCACCTCTGGGCCTTTATTGAATATTCCCCATCTGAAGGAGCGTGGTACACTACAGGACCAGTACCCCTCACCCTGAACACCGGACCCTTGGGATCCTCCAATCCTTCGGGCATTAGTATCGATCCCCCCAGCTCCCCATCCCCGAGTGTATCCGTACCAACAACCAACCTCCCCTCCTCAGCATTCCCATCATACACCATGGCTCAGCCAGGACAAGCATCCGCAAGTACCACCCTCACGAGCGGAGGAGGTATACCCAGTGGAAGTGGAGCAGCCTGCCGGAGGAACTCCCGCCAGCAGTGGCGGTGGCGGTGGCGGTGGCGGTGGCGGTGGCGGTGGCGGTGGTGGCGGTGGTGGCGGTGGACCGGCGCCAGCCGGAGGACTTGCACCAGCCCCTGGTGGCAACGGTCGCCTGGGAGGAAATCCCCCACCCGAGTTTGACGGAAATCGAGAAAAGAGCAAGGCATTCTTACGCGCCTTCAAACTATACTGCGGAATGAACCCAACGGTGGATCTGCTCGCAGTACCAGGACAACGAGCCATGGCCTTCCTCTCTTACATCCGAGGGCCGTTAGTTGACGATTGGGTTGACGAACAGATGAGATGGCTCGAAGACCAAATAGCAGCAGGGGTCCTACGAACTCAGAACAACCTCTGGAATGAGGTAGAGACCCGATTCCTACAAGCGTATACCGACACCGCGGAACAGACGAAGGCCCGCAAAGCCTTACAAACGTTAGCGATGAAAGGAGAAGATATTGACTCCTACATCGCCCAATTCGATAACCTGACCACGAAAGCCGGGTATGGCCCGGACGAAGCCACAACATTGGAGCTATTCCAGGATGGGCTCCCGAATCAGTTAGTCATTAACGCCATTCGCTTCCAACACCCCGTTACGTGGGAAGATTGGAAGCGAGCTGCCCGACTACAACAGGCTGAGTACTTGGTTTTGAAGGACCGACTCGGCAAGAACCGCACCCCGCGCCAAAAGAAGGGAGGGCATAACCGCGAACAGTGGGTACAAGCCCTCAACAAGAATCGCGACCCAAACGCCATGGATGTTGGACGCGCCCGAGCCTCCGTGGCTCTCACCGACGCGGACCGAATCCAACTCCGAAAGGAGGGGCGCTGTTTTAGATGCCGTGCTACGGGGCACATCTCGCGTAACTGCCCACAAAAGAGCGCTCGAATTGCTACTTCCTCCACGACCACCCAACCAGCTTCCATCTCCGCTCCCCCGTCCGTATCAACTCCCGCCGTCACTACTGTCGCCATACAATCTAACCGCGTACTTTCGACGGAAGAGCAGGCTGAAGCACAGATCGCTGCGATGAAAGCACAACCCCCAGAGGTACGAGACCTCATGGTAGAAAAGCTGTTCGCGAAGGAGGATTTTCTCGACGCTTGAACCCGACGGCCTGGGCTAGAGCACTCAATGTAAACGTGTACCATAGCAGATACCGATCCATGCGAATCCCAGTACTCTTTAAATCTGCACACGCGACGGCCGAACGACAAGTACTCCTAGATTCAGGAGCAACGGACAATTTTATCTGCGCCTCACTTCTAAAACGGCTGCAGATTGGAACACGTGATGTCACGCAACCAATACGCATTTGGAACGTGGACGGAACTCACAACCAGGACGGAGCAATCACCCAATATACTGATCTGAACGTCCGTACCGGAAACGACTACCTAGAACACTTCGCTTCCTAGTAACGAATTTGGGAAGAGACGAAGTCATACTGGGCTACCCATGGTTCTCTGCGTTCGAACCCCTTGTAAAGTGGGGAGAAGCGACGCTGAACGAGGACTTCCAACCAGTTGTCATATCCAGCCTCCAGTCATCGGACGAAGCCACGCCCGTAGGAAGCATCCATACGGGCGTTGGAGACGTATCAACTCGATGAGGAGGCTTGGGAACAAATCGCGGACGACGACCAAGAACCATGTGTGGCGTTACTACGAAAAACCACGACGGCGTCTGAACTGAGCGCAGCAGGAGGCGGCCAAGCGAGAGGTACGCACCTTTGAAGAAATGGTACCACCAGAATATCGGCGGTATCGTAAGGTGTTCAGCGAGGAAGCATCCCATCGCCTCCCGCCGAAGCGCCCGTGGGACCATGCCATCGACTTAACACCAAGCGCGCCCGCGACAATGGACTGTAAAGTGTACCCGTTGACCCAAGAGGAAGATAAAGCCCTCGACATATTCCTCGCCGAACAACTAGAAAGGGGATACATTAGACCATCGAAATCCCCATACGTCTCACCATTCTTCTTCATAAAGAAGAAAGACGGGAAGCTCAGACCCGTACAAGACTACCGACGACTGAATGAAGTCACCGTCCGCAACCACTACCCGCTACCACTAATTCCGGAACTCATTGACAAAATTCGCGATGCACGACTCTTCACGAAGCTAGACATCCGTTGGGGATATAATAACATTCGTGTAAGCGAAGGAGACGAGTGGAAAGCTGCCTTTAAAACGAATAAGGGAGCTTTCGAACCGCTTGTGATGTACTTCGGACTCACAAATTCCCCTTCAACGTTCCAAGCAATGATGGACTTCACGTTCCGAGGACCGGTGTTAACGAATGAAGTAATTGTGTATATGGACGATATCCTAATCGCAACCGTCGATGACCTCACACGTCACCGAGAACGAGTCCATCAGGTCCTGACCATATGCGAGGAGAACGACCTCTACATCAAACCAGAGAAATGCGAGTTTGAAGTACGCGAAACGGAGTACCTAGGGCTTATCATCGGACACGGGAAGCTGCGCATGGATCCCGTAAAAGTACGAGGAATCCGCGAGTGGCAACCCCCAAAAAGCCTCAAAGAAGTACGTGCCTTTATCGGCTTCTGCAACTTCTATCGTCGGTTCATCAAAGGATTTTCAACACTCGCACGCCCCCTCCACGACCTTACAAAAAAGGACACTCCATGGCATTGGGGGGCAAACCAACAACACGCGTTTGAACGCATCAAAGACCAGATATGTCAAGAGCCAGTCCTCCTCTCCCCTGACCTAGCAAAGCCCTTCGAAATGGAAGTAGACGCGTCCAACGTCGCCATTGGCGCCGTTCTCAACCAATTAGGGAGCGATCAAAAGCTCCACCCAGTAGCGTTCCATTCAGAATCGTTATCCCAAGCTGAACGGAACTACGACATCTACGATCGAGAGTTACTTGCAGTGGTCAAAGCGTTGCGCGCCTGGCGCACCTACCTCGTCGGCTCTCCTCACAAAATCATCATACACACCGATCACGCCAACCTTCAGTATTGGAAGGAACCGCGAAAAATCAGTCGACGAGTGGCACGCGAATTCCTAGAATTATCAGAATACGACTTCGTATTAAAGCATGTATCTGGAATTCAGAATGGTCGCGCAGACGCCCTATCTCGACGAGCCGACTATGCACCAGGCGACGGAGATAATGACGATGTCATCGTCCTCCCAGCAGACCGCTTCGTCCGAGCCACGGAGATATCAATGCACGACATGGACATTTGGACCCAAATAGCGCAGAACCTTGATGAAGCACAAGTGCTGCACTGGGTTGAGCCGCACAGTCTGAAGAAGCACGGAGGATTATGGTGGAAAGGCGACGCCCTCGTCGTTATCGGGGATAACGATCTTAAGCGGGGGGTAATCACCTTTTTTCACGACACACCCGCAATGGGACACCCCGGAATCACAAACACCTACGAACTTTTACGACGAGACTACTGGTGGCCTAACATGCGCAAAGACGTCGAGGAGTACGTCAAGGGCTGCGCCACATGCCAAGCCAACAAAATTAATCCCCACCGACAAAAACCACATCCTATTCCCCATCACAACCGACCCAGACGCAGAACCCTTCGAAGTCGTAGCCATGGATTTCATTACGAAACTACCACAGTCTCAAGGATACGACTCGATACTCACCATCACCGACCACGACTGCTCCAAAGCAGCCATCTTCATCCCGTGTAACGAAACGATCACAGCGGAAGGCGTAGCCCGGTTATACCTTCGCCACGTCTACCCCCATTACGGCATACCCCGAAAACTAATCACCGATCGAGACCCCAGATTCACATCCACATTCATGACACAACTCTGCCAAGTTCTCGGAATCAGGCAGAACATCTCGTCGGCGTATCACCCCCAAACAGATGGGCAGTCGGAACGCACCAATCAATGGCTAGAACAATACCTACGCCACTGGAGCAACGTGCAACAGGACAACTGGGCAGAGGCCCTCCCCGTAGCACAGTTCGCACACAACGCGTGGCCCAACGCGACGACGAAACACTCCCCCTTCTCACTCATTATGGGGTGGGAACCACGCACTAACTGGGTCTCGAAACCCACGACCTCTCCGTCAGTTGACCAACGGTTGGAAGATATGGGCAACTTCCGACAACATGCACAAGACTGTATCAAACACGCCCAAGAACTCATGGCAAAGCGAGGGACGCACTCGCTTCGTTCCTTATCAAGAAGGGGCGCAAGTGTGGTTAGAGGGGACAAACCTTAAAACGTTCTACCCCACTGCCAAGCTAGCCCCTAAACGCCACGGGCCGTTCCGCATCAAGAAGGCCCTATCAGCGGTGTCTTACGAATTAGAACTTCCAGGAATCATGGAAGATTCACCCCGTGTTCCACGCCAACCTCCTCACCCCATATAAGGAAACGGAGCTACACGGGGCAAACTTCACGCGACCCCCTCCTGACCTTATCGATGGCGAAGAAGAGTTCGAAGTGGAGCGAATCCTCGGATCGAGAATCCACGGCCGAGGGCGTAAGCTCCAATTTCTGATCAAATGGAAGGGATTCCCCGTAAGCGATAGTTCGTGGGAACCCTTCGAGAACGCCCAGCACTGCACCTGACCTCATCGCCGACTTCTACCGGCATAACCCAACCGCCGAAGGGGCTGGACGAAAGATATAAGAACACACCCCGCAAACCCACACAATGCACTCCCCTCTTACTCCTCACACCATGACGACCACTCCCTATTACGTCTAAGATTCCCTCGCGCCCACCAGCGCAACTCATACTCGAACAACTGACCGTACCATCGCAGGATCAGGGTGTCCCCTCTCAGCCAGAGGGTTGTACGCCGTACTCTGTGATCTCTAGCCCTGCTCCTCCCGTCCTATCCCTCATCACTCCCGCTCTCGATCGCCTCGCGCGAGAAGGAGTCACCACGTCACTACTCGCCCTGACCGCCCCACCTGCTGACACCCCAATAACCGTACATGTCCCACTCGTCCCCACTCCCCCATTCCCTCCCGGAATCGATCACGTACCCACACCGACCATCCAACCGCGTATCGTCGAGCCCGACCCAACCATAGCCTTCCTCCAAGACGAGGAAGAAGAAGAAACTATAGACCCGGGACTCCCCTTCCTTCGCAACGACCCCGAACTCACTTTCCTCTATTTCCCCATGAAGATTGGGAACGCGGGATACCCAAAACAAATCGCGCGTTTCATTTACTACCGGAAAGAATTATCAGGAGGTCGTGGGAACCATGGGAAGGGGGCATCCCTTGCTACGTACAGTCGGTCTACCTACAGGGGGTATACGAAGGACAACTTCCCCAGCACGTCACAGACCAACAACTTGCCATGTTCCACCCCCACGACCCTCGCGCCATATGCATCAACGAAGTCCTGACGGAGTTGCGCAGCGTCCGCATCCACGCGGATGTATCCCGACTCCGGGAATGCCTCCTGCGCAAGGACGCGATTGCAGTTCGCGAGTCCGAGCTTCGACGGCTGGAGACGGACCTCACGCGGGATCGTTTCCACATGGACATGGATCTCGCGAGTGTGCGGAAGCGACTGCAGTACGCGCGCGTCATACCACTCATATCCGAGAAGTTCGACGAGCTTCAGGCCAAGCTCGTACGTCCGAGATCTACCCCCGAGGCCATTCCTATTCCCCCACGCGCCGGAGGCCCTTGCGAGATGCCTCGCCTTCAGGGAGAGAGCAGCAAGCGAGCTCGCAAGTGCTTCCAATGCAAGTCGACGGACCACTTGATCGCGCAGTGCCCTCAACGGAGGGCCAAGCAGCCGTGTCAGTGGTGTGGCAGTCGTACTCATCAGTACGATGTGTGCCTTATCCGTCGAATCTCCCCTATGTCCCCCGCTTATATCGACCCAGATGACCGCCCTCGGTGGTGCGGTAAGTGTCTGCGGTATGATGCCAAACACGAAGAGATACATTGCCCTCAGTACGAGCAATGTCGAGAGTGTGGTGAGCGGGGTCGTCATCTTTTCCTGCGTCGGCATACCTGTCCCCGCCCCCCGTCGCCGACTCCAGACACAGTGCCAGTCGAAGATGACTGGTACTACACCAGCGACTAGTCGAAGCCGTGGCGACTTCGAATCTGACGGGGGGGTAATGTTACGATTCTCGTCTTTCTGTACGATAGGTCCTATCTGCCTTGTCTCGCGTTCGTGTGTACGTTTACCCATGTTCCGCTTCGATTCGATCTTCGCCTCTTATCTCGCATCAATCCCATGACCGCAGGGAAGTCAGGGCTGTGACTTCTGGGGCCCGCTGACGTCATTGGAGCCCCGCGTGCCCCCGCGGGATTCCCTTGTACCTTTTACGGATTTCCCCTTTGTACTCCCTTATTAGCTCGCTGGGGCCAGTACCTCAGGATCGCGTCATATGTTTGTACTTCACAAACAACCTGTAGTAGTATATAAGTTACGCTCTACCTAGCTTGTACGGTAGACTTGACTTCTTGTGTAATACCACAATCGTCTTTGCCTCACGAACGACTTTGACTCGCCTTTGCGCTTGAGTCCCTCTTCGCTCGCCTTTTCGCTTGAGCCTCGAACTTCCGCTAATATCCTTGTGTCCCTGGGAGGCCAAGTGATACTTGTTCATCACCGAACTGAACCTTGGCCGGTTCCCGCTTAGTCGATCCCGTTGACTTACCGAAGTACACGTCGTACTTAACGCCCCTGTGGTGGCGTTACACGCTCCTATAGTAGGATTTATATACTCTATGGTCCACCCATGTCCGTTTGGGGAAAAGTGATGAGTAGAGGCGTCCACAATATCGTGTTTTCAGTGTCGCCTAATGTCTAATCACTGGTGGACTCGGAATAATCCCTTAAGGGGATTCTGTACATATACCATATGACTAAATACTCCGAATTACATGTATAGCATAACTAATTGTACTGTCATTCCTACGTAATGAGCCTTATAGTAAGTATTACGGCTCAACACTCCCCCTTGCTAAGTGCAGCTACTAAGCGCTCTAAGCAAGTGTGTAAGGTGAATTAATATTCTAGCCATGATTTTGAAGGGAGTCTATCTCGGAATCATGAGAGCGGTTTCGAGACCCAGTTCTCTTCACCATCCCATTTCAGCTTTTGAACTATTACAGTTCATTGGGCTGATTTTTTGGTATAATGAGCGGAAATGTTGTGATTCTCTGGTTGAGAAGAATCTATGTATCCGGAAGACAATGTCTTCAAGCGTCGCTCGATATACCTTCCATAGTATTAATGGAATTTTCAGGCTTGTCTCAAGGCCAAGTTTGTTGCCTTGTGACTTAGTTGGACGAGTAAAACTCAAGTCCTAACTGACTTCTGAATTTTTCGAACTTAATACGCCCTAGGTTCTTGGTAAACATATCTGCGGGATTTCTGAACCATCTATAAAGAATAGTTCTATTTTCTTGTCCTTCACTACTTCTCTTATGTAGTGATAGCATATATCAATATGTTTAATACACTTCTCTTGGACAGGGTTTGAGGCCATAAAGATGGACCCCTGATTATCACCGCAGAGTGGTATTGGGCTTAGTTTGATGCCAAGCTCAGTAAAGAGTGACTTTATCCAAACTAATTGTCTGCTAGTATCCGACAGCGACATATATTCAGCTTCAGTGGAAGACAATGCAACTGTCTTTTGTGCTCTAGAGTTCCAACTGAATATCCCATTAGCCAGTTTAACCATGTAACCTGTGGTAGATCGCCTATTATCTGGGTTTGAAGCCCAGTCAGAGTCTGCATAGGCAATTAAGCCTCCATTTGATCTTCCATCATACACCAAAGAGTATGAAGAAGTCCCAAGCAAATAGCGACAGATATAGAGTGCTCTGTTCAAATGGTCCTCTGAGGGGTTTGCAGCGAATTGTGATAGTTTAACGACTGCATAGGCGATGTCAGGGCGAGTCCCAAGCATTATGTATAGGAGTGAACCTATAACTTGCTGGTATTTGCTCCTGACGCTTGGGTTGACTGGTGAATTATTAGGTACAGGTTGGTACCCTTCAGGAAGTGGAGTTGCAGTTGCTTTCGCATCTGCGAGTCCAAAGCGTTGCAGCACCTTTTCTAAGTAAGCGGTTTGATCTAAAAAGATCTTTCCATGTTTCCGCTGAATGCGCATACGCAAGAATTCCTTTGCATCACCTAAGTCACGACATTCCCAAGCCTTCATGAACCTATTCTTAAGTTCATTTAAAAGGGCTTTGTCTGATCCCATAAAGATCACATCATCAACATAGACAATGATCACTACAAGGGCGCCACTCTTACCTTTATGGGTAAAGAGTCCTGAGTCAGATAGTAGCCTTTTACAGCCCATCACGGCCATGGACTTATCCAGTGCTTTCCACCATGCTAGAGCAGCTTGTTTAAGTCCATAAATGGCGCATTTTAGTTGCAGTACTTTATTTTCATGCCCTTTGGCTTTGAAGCCCTCAGGTTGTTCCATGTATAGCTCTTCATCGAGCTCTCCATATAGGAAGGCAGTTTTAACATCTAGTCCAGTGATGTGCCAATCCTCTAGCGCTGCAAGCGCGAGCATCATCCAGACAGTCTCAAAGCGCACTACTGGTGAGAATATTTCATCATAGTCAATGCCTTCAACCTGAGAAAAGCCTTTGGCAACAAGCTGGGCTTTCTTGCGACCATCAGTCTTTTGATCAAAGACCCATCTATTTTTTATTATTTTCCTCCCTTTAGGGGGTTCCACAAGCTCAAAGACATTACGTCTGCAAAGTGCCTCTAGTTCCTCGCGACAAGCAGTCTTCCATTCCTTTTGTTGTGCTGCAGGCATGCGCATTATATCTTTATAGGTCCACTCCCGTATATTAGAAGTGTCCAGTGGTTCCAGATCATTGGATGGAACTGCCTTGGCAAGCAGATGATATAGGAATTTTACTCCCCCTTCCTGAGCAAGGCGTGACAATAAATCATCTACTTCATCCTCTGAGGGTTCTGGTGGAGCTTCACTCTCAGTGTAGCGGTATGACACCTCGCTACGTTGAGTCCAAGTGTGAGATAAGAGTGAACCGTCAGGTGAGCACACTCAACCCGAACGTGGAGATAAATCACGCACTAAAGCGTGCAGTCAATGCGGAGAGGACTAAGGTTCAGATCCTTTATACAAGGACCGATAGTCGGTGATCACGCAGTGGCACGCTGAGTGGAGAACCAAGAGGACAAGTTGGTTCCACTCAGGACGCTACAGGAGAGTCTATATACGCTACTGGAGCTGAGCTTGAATTGAGTCTAAACACTATTACTAAGTGTACAGTAAGACTCCATGACTCAGGAGCTGACGCGTCGTGCCTAATAATAGCGCTATCTATTGTGCTGACTGATGCACTTGTCATAGCACTGACGCGATGCCTTATCTTGCTGAGTAAATCCTAATACAGTGAGTAAGCGTAATTACTAAGTAGAGTCTAGAGCTATCTAGAGTGTTCCATCCTTATCTACCAATCCTATGAGTTCGTACATAAATGGAATGTGACCGGATTGGGTTGTCCCTTTAAGGGTGCAACTATCCCAGGGTCACGTGCTTGTAGGTGCACATGATGGCAACATGTGACTAACAGTATCTCGTACTTTGGCCCTTCATATCTTCCTCTGATAATTTCGTAAAAATACAGAAAAATAAGGGAAATAATATACGCGTCCATGACACTCAGCAGGTGGAGGGTCAGGGTTTGTCTCAGGAAATCCTCCTGGAATCTGCCTTTGCCCTGGCGTACTATCAGCTCTGGAGCGACCAGGCTGTCTTCCAACCATTTCTTTCCACTTGCTACTCCATTCAACGTCTTTCGTAATGTTTGTGGGGTGCCTGTCTTCCCCATAGACATTGCCAGGACAAGTAGGTACTTTCCTCAAGCGTGCAGACCATCGTGGTAGTGCTGGTTCTGGCGCAGGAGGCAGAGGCTGTTGCGCTTCTGGTTCCTCTGGTTCCACAGATCCGCCGTCGCGGTCTGGCGCATCCTCCCTATTTTGCCTCTGTTTAGGGGGACGATGAGTAGGCATATCATCGTCAAAACCACTTGGAATGGGCTGTGTAGGTGATGGTTCATCCTTCATAGGAGGTTGATTCTCTACTGGCTCATTTATGCGGGTTGTACCCCACACCCTTTGTGTCTCGCACTTAGGGTATATGGTCTCATCAAATAATGCAGTAGTGCTGGTGAACACTGTGTTGTTTTTGATCCGCATGAATCTATATGCTTTTATGCCCTCAGTATGACCAATATAGATCATTTGTTCGCTTTTGGGGTCAAGTTTGTTCGATCTGCGATCTTCTGGTATGTGCACATATGCGCCACATCCAAACACTTGTAAGTGTGAAAGACTAGGTGCTTCACCATGCAAGCTCATATAGGGTGTCTGCCAATTAAGGCGACTTATAGGAGTCCTATTATAGCAATGTACTGCATGTAGGACCGCAAATTCCCACCAGGATTGAGGGAGACAGGCTTCAAGGCGCATAGCCTGAGCCTTATCCATACAAGTACGCATAAAGCGTTCAGCACGACCATTTTGTTGGGGAGTATGCGGTGCACTTTGTAGGATAGTAATGCCCATATCTTTCAGTACCTTAGTAAACTCGTCAGACTTGTATTCTCCTCCAGCGTCAGACATCCACTGTTTAATGGTGGCGTTATGCTGATTTTTGACCATGGCAACGAACTGCCTTAACGCATTGATGGCCTGTGCTTTGGTGTGTAATAGCACAACCCACGCATAGGAGGAAAAGTCGTCAAAGAAACTAATGAAGTATTTATATTTGTGGTACGAGTCAACTGGGAAGCTCTTAAGATTGGAATGAATCTTTTCAAAAGGCTTCTTAGCACGCGTCTCAGAGGATTTATGCGTTAAAGCAGGCATTTTCCCTTGAGCACAACCAGGACATATGGGTGTCTCAGAAGGATATTTAAGGTCCTTAGGGAATCCCTTAGTGTGATCCTTGGCACAACGTAGTACTTCCTTCGAAGGGTGTCCTAAACGTCTATGCCAAATGTCGTAGTCAGCAGTATAGATTGTACTATGGGCTGCATGTACATTTTTTACTTGCGTGACTTTGGCATCAAGCCAGTAGAGTGTCTGACCATCTGCTAGGGGTTTTGTTTGTAGTATGGGCGTCATACTGCCCTTATAGAATAGAGATATATGCTGCGAATCCCCATGAATGCGCAATCCCTGTTGAAGAAACTCCCCCATGGACAATAGCTTAGTTGTCATCTGTGGTATATGAAAGACAGGATATATGCGTGTAATACGCTCTGTTTTAATGCCATTATGTTCCACAGAATGCTTCAGTAAGACTGAGCCTTTGCCTTGTATATAAAGAGCATGAGCTGCCGTCTTTACCATAGGCTTTTGCGAAAGGGGGGTATAACTGATAAAGTCCAGTTTATTGTTTGTAAAGTGTGCCGACGCACCAGAGTCAAGTAACCAAATGGGTTCTTGCTCTGTTTGACTTTTCTTTCCCTTACATTTCGAGCATAAAGCGAAATCAAGACCATGAGCGCATATATTTGTGATGAACACTCACTCAGAGTGTTCCTGCAATACACTTGGCTGACGAGGAACGTGAGGGACGAGGAAGATGGCAGGGAAAACTTGATATAACTTGGCTAGAACGAGGATAACTATGAGATTGCGAATCCAAGCTATGGTGATAGCAAAGAAAGGCACAAGGGAGTTATCCAGGTGGGAGTCACAAGTGGACAGTCTGAGGGACTGTCCGTTCTATTGCTCTAGCTTATATACCTGGGTACATGGTCTGTGCGTACTTTAGGGGAGGCTTACTACTTCCCACAGGTGCTGCGCAATGGAAGGTTCTGGAAGGGTTCTAAGTATATCAACCAATCAGAATAATCGTAGGTATCGTACGACTGCTCCGCAGTCGATTGCGCAAGATTGCGCCATAGTGGTGTGACTGCTCCGCAGTCCAATAGGATTAATCCAAAGAGTGGTACGACTTTCAGTCGTCAGGTGACTTGATAAACATAGGATAATCACGTGACCGGTCACGTGACCGTCGGAGTACGAATTTGGAACTCCGACTTCGGATTTCCCCTTTAGGAAATTGATTACATAAGACCGGGCCGGCGCGGACCGGTCTTAGACGCTCGAGTCACGACCCAAGTTTACAGGTTCGTGACAGTATCCCCTCTTTAAGGGGTTGCTGTGCCGTTCAGCAACCATCAAGGTTCTGAGTTTGGGTGCTCGTGGATTCTTGTGGTGAAATTGTCGAACAAGGTCCTGGGCGTGTTTCATTTGTGAGGCTGGGAGCCAGGAGTTTTCTGAAGAAGGGTATCCTTTCCACTTCACTAGGTATTGTATGCCTCTCTTGTTCAGAGAGAGCCTTGATTGGAGGACCGTTTCTACTTCATAGTGCTCGTCCTCTCCTTGGACTATTTCTGGGGGTGGTCTGGTGAAATTGGGTCCATGGGCTGTGGTTTCGTTGTAGGGGGATACAAGGGATATATGGAACACTGGATGGATCTTCCAAGCTTTGGGCAACTGGAGTTTACAATTAACTCCCCACACGGATATGACTTTGAATGGTCCATGTCGTCTAGGGGCTAGTTTGGCCTTGGGGTGCATGGTGTGGATATTGGTTCCTTCTAACCAAACTTGGTCGCCTGGTTGGGGTACGTAGGTGGCTGTGGATACATGGGTATTTTTCATGACTTCGGCTGCTACCTTTAGTGCAGCAGATACTTCAATGTGAATTTGTTCTAGGGAATGAAGGCGTTCTTCTACTGTGGGTATTTTGGACGCAAAGTTGACTGGTGGAATGAATTCTGGTTTGTAGCCGTACCAGATCTCGAAGGGTGATTTTCCTGTGGCACTGTGTTGTCTTGCGTTGTGAGCGAATTCCATGAAGGGTATTAGTTCTACCCAGTTGTCGACTTGGAAATTACAAAAGACGCGTAGATATTGTTCTAGTTCCTGGTTGACACGTTCTGTTTCTCCATCTGTTTGTGGATGGAATGCTGTAGACATGGTTGACTTGACGCCTAGTTTGCTCCAAACTTCTTGCATTACTTTGGAAGCAAATTGTGGTCCTCTATCGGATATTACTTGGTGTGGTAGACCTGTTCGTCTCCAGACTTGTTCTAAGTATAACTTGGATGTTTCTTCGGCAGTGATGGTCTTGTTACATGGAGCAATTATCGTTGCTTTACTGAGACGATCCACTACAACGAATAGTGAATCGTATCCTTGTGACGTGGGGAGATCCATGATGAAGTCCATAGTGATTATTTCCCAAATTTCGTTAGGGACTTGATTTGGTTGCAGGGGTACTTGGTTTCTTGGTTTAACTTTTGTTGCTTGGCAAGTGGCACATCCGTCCACATAGCTCTTGACAAAGGTGGACATGCCTGGCCACCAGAATTCTCGTGAAATTAGTTTGTAGGTCTTCCATCTTCCAGGGTGTCCTGTGGCAAGATGGTCGTGGTATTGCTTGACTATTTCTCTTTGGAGATCTTCATTCTTGGGGACGTATACTTGTCCTTTGTACAGGATGATTCCATCTTCTAAGTTCCAATCTTCTAAGCCCTTTGTGAGGGATCTAGGGCCATTCTTTAGAAGGGTTTCTAAGGCAAGGCTAACTTCTTTGTCGTATTCTTGAGTGTTCCTGATTTGTTGTCGTAACGTGGTGTTTCCTTGGACTGTGATTGTTGTGGGTCGGACTGCATGGATTGCAAAAAATTTGTTATCCAAAAGCACACAATCATTTTCTTCGTGCGCTATCCCCTCTTTAAGGTCTGGACGCCTGGACAGGGCATCCGACTTGTTTTGGGTACCGGGTTTGTGGACTATGGTGAACTTGAAACACAAGAGGAAGAGGGCCCATCGTGCTTGGCGCCGCGTAAGTTTCTGTTTCGTGGAGAAATAGACCAAATTTCCATGGTCCGACCAAATTTCGAGGGTGTCTTCACGTCCTTCAAGGTAGTGGCGAAAAATTTCCAGGGCATGGATGATAGTGAGGAGTTCTTTATCATGGATTTCATGTTCCGTTCGGCAGGCTGTAGAGACTTGGAGTGGTACGCAATGGGGTGCCAACGGTTGAGTGCATCGGGCTGTTCTAAGATGGCGCCAGTGGCAAAGTCACTAGCATCCGTGATTAAGCAGAAAGGCTTATCGTGGTCTGGCAGGGCAAGGACAGGGTGCAGTGGTGAAAGCTGTGATGAGTGTCTGAAAGGCTGTGGATGCTTCTGGGGTCCATAGGAAGGGTACTTCTTTCTTGGTTAAGTCAAACAAGGGGCATGCAATGGTAGAGAAGTCCTTGATGAAGTGTCGATAAAAGTTGCAAAATCCCAGGAAGGCTTGAACTTGTTTGACCGTCTTAGGAGGTGGCCAGTCTCTTATTCCTGCCACCTTAGCTGGGTCCATGGCAATTTGTCCTTCGGATATAATGAGTCCGAGGTATTCTATGGATGTCTGGGCGAAAGAGCATTTTTCTGGTTTCAAGTAGAGGTCGTATTTTGCTAGGCGTGATAGTACTTCATGGGTGAGCCTGGTTAATGTGGGGAGGTCCTCTGCAAATATCAGGATATCATCGAGATAGACGACAGCGTGTCCTTCATCTATCAGGTCTTCGAAGATGGTGTTCATGAATGTTTGAAATGTGGCAGGGGCGTTGCAGAGGCCGAATGTCATGACTGTGGGTTCATATAGTCCGAGGGGTGTCTTGAAAGCAGCTTTGTATTCGTCGCCTTTGCGGACTCGTATATTGTTGTAGCCCCATCGGATATCTAACTTGGTGAACCATCTTGCGCCGCGTAGTTTATCAATGAGCTCGGGGATTAATGGCAATGGGGCGGCGTTCTTGATCGTAATATCGTTTAATGCTCGATAATCTTGTACTGGGCGTAACTTGCCGTCTTTCTTATCTATAAAGAAGAAGGGGCTGGCCATGGGTGACTTGGAAGGGTGAATATATCCCCTTTGTAGGTGATCCGTGATATAAATCTTCAATGCTTCTGATTCTTTGGGCGTAAGACGATAGATGGAGCAATTCTTCATGGTGGCTCCGGGTTTCAATTCTATGGCATGGTCCCATGGCTGGTGCTGTGGTAGTCTTTGGGAGGCTGTCTCGCTAAATACCTTAGCGTACTGTGAAAACTGGGCTGGGATGTGTTCCGTGGATGTCTTGGGTGCTGTTCTAGCTGCAATTTCTGTGCTCGTGGTGGTCTTGGCTCTAATGAGTATATCTTCTTCCTTGGTTTCTTGATGTAGGTACAGGAACGGCTCCATGGCTTCTTGACTAAAGGCAGGTTCACCTGCGACTTGGTATTCTTCCGTGGTTTGTAAAACATTGATCATGGTTGTTCGTGTCTGCGGCTTCTTGGCTGTAATAACTAGGGACTTGGTGGATAGTGTGCAGGTCTTGGGGCATCTTGTGAAGGCGAGTTGTGGCATGGCCCAGTTAACTTCTGGGTTGTGTGCTTTGAGCCAGTCTGTTCCTAGGATAATATCGTGGTCGCCTAGCATGGTTACGTAGAGTTCAGCACATTCGTCGTGGTATTCTCCATTGGAAGTCTTTATCCAGATTGTCTGGATTGTAGTATATCGAACTGATCCTTGTTTGTTCAATGTTCCATCCACATTTCGTACTGGAAGTGGGTTGACTAGGGTTCTGAGAGTTAGGTTATTCCTCTTGGCAAAGTCTTGATCTATGATGATTCCTTCTGCGCCGCTGTCTAGTAAAGCCCGTGCACTGATTTCTCGACCAGTTTTCTTTCCTACCAGAGTGATTCTGAGCGTAATTGAAGGTGATCGTCTATTTCGTATCGTATCACCGGGTACAGGCTCAGAATCTAACGTCTCCAGTAATGAGTATCCTTGGGTAAAACTATGGTTGGCCACTCGTAAAGCCCTAACTGACAGTGCTTCAGTAGGGTAGTTCAAAAATCCTCTGGAAGGGGGGCTGATTGAGGGTGTGGAATCGTGATGTGTGCTGGGGGACTGTGGTACATTGCCGCTATCTGGGCAGGGTGATCTTTGGGGGGATCCTCGTAGGATTCTTCTTGAGTTAGGGTCACGCGTGCCCTAAAGTCTGACCACTGATTACTGGGTCTTCCATTCCCTTGTCCTTGTCGTTGGGAGCTATTCCTGGTCCGGCAGTCCTTGGCTCGGTGGTTCGGCTTTCTGCAATAAAAACAGAGCTTCTCCTTGAAGCGTCAATCCTTTTCTTCCTTGGTTATTCTGCCTGCTTGCTGAGGTCTTATATTCGTGGCTGTGGTGGCGTTGACGTGAGTGCCATCTTCTTCGGCGTACATGGCCCTATTTCTTGGCCCTTGAAGTCTTTGTCCTGTGAATGCTGGGTTACTGTAGAGACGCCATATGCGGTCGAATTCTCTTGCTAGTTCGACCAATCTGTCTAGGGTTGTGGGCTGTGGTGATACACCAATAATCTTCTGGTGTAGAGCTGCAGGGAGTGCCTTTCTAAAGGCGAACATCTTGGTTTCTTCATTTGCACCTGATCTGGACGCGTACATGGACCATTCTTGGTACCAATCATTGAAGGGTCGATTTCCCATACGACAGGAGTACATGAGGTTGGTTGATTCTAACTTGGTGTGTGACGGGATGAAGTGTTTCTTGAACGCGTCTCTAAAATCGTTCCAGGTGCCAAAGTCTATGGGTGTGGCTGTGAGGGCTTTGGTCTGCTGATCTTGGGCCCAATCTCCTGCTGGGGTACCAATCTTGAAGTGCGTTAAGGCAGCTGATACGTGCTTGCCTTCGTTGGTGTACGTGGATTCATTGAGATAGTAGTAGTTTTCAACACTACTCCAAAAGGCTTCTGCCTTGTCTTGTTTGCCATCGAATGGTTCTGGGGGTGTTCCTAATAACTTGGCGCCTCCTCCTGAAGCCATGGTGCTTGTTACTGGGGGTGTCGGTGGTGGAGAAGGGGATTGACTCTTGGTACCAAAAAGCTTTGGTTGTCTTGGTGTGAACAGTGGGTAACTTGGTTGACTGGATGGCCCTGGGGTACTTGGGAGTGTGCCTGGTAGCTTTCCTGCTGATGGTGACTGGGGGGTGTGTGTTCCTGATAAACTAGCTAGTACTGAGGCGACGGTCTTGGTGGTTTTGTCTAGGAGGCCTGATACTTCTGCCTGTTCTGTCTCTGAATTCTCTTGGTCTGTACTTGGCGGTGGGGATAAGTCTGATCCTTCTTGGTCAGAGTCTGGGAAGACTACTCTTCTGTTATTCTTGTAGACCCAAAGTTCTCGTTTGGTCGACCAACGGACTTCCTTTCCGTTGTACTTGGCTGTGAGATTGTGGTGATCGTACGATCCTTTGTCGAATTTGCTATATCCTGGGTAAGCGTCTTCAAAATCATCCTTGCTGACAGTGTCGTCTGTCCCAAAGAATTTCCATGGGAACTTCCCGTTTGGGCTCGTGAGTTCTTCTGTGTTCCAGATAACGTGGATTAGATTATCGTCAAGGGAGAAGAAGGGGTTCTTGAAGTAGATGGGGACTCTTGCTAGTTCTTCGGGGGTAAGGTCTCTAGTGTTTTGGTCTGGTTGATTGCTCATTCACTAGAGCGTCTTTGTAATCTTGATACGGTCCAACCGTCTGAGTCCCAGGCGTAAAAGATTTTATACCCTGGTTGTAGTGTTATCCCGTGAGTTGCACTTGGTCGTTGGCTAGATCGAATCCAACAATATTCTTCAAATATTCCGTAATGCGATATTAAGACACTAGATCTCCACAAGAGTCCTTGGAACCCCACTGGGTCTGTGGTGATGTCACGGATGTTGTTGACTGTGTGCTGGAGGTTTAGGGGAACTCCGTGTCTCTGGAATATGAGTTGACAGTGCTGCTTGAAGGTCTGTAATTCTCTGGGGTTTCTCATGGGTAGTGTTCTTGATATGAAGGGTACTTCTGGGAGGTGGTAATATGTAGGTTGGGTTGCTAGGAATTGTCCTTCTTCACTACTAGTGGAGGGTTGACGAACGACTGGGGGAAGCTCGTGATAACTTGGATACGTGGGGGTCGCTTGAACTGGGTTACTTGGACGTGTACTTGTTGCTTGATTTACTCTCCTAATGTCTCTATTAGGGATTACTGGAGGGTGTTCTTCTGGAGAGGGAATAGGCGTATCCCTTCTTATAAACTGGTTTCGTTGTCTTCGGCTTCTGTGACATTGGGATACTTGTTGAGATGCCAGGGTGATAGCCCAATCGAGTGCGCTTTCTGCCAGGGTGGTTTAAACAAGGAACCTTCTATATTCTTTCTCTAGAAGGTAGGTAGTCTTGGCCTGGAGCCCACAATACTACACTAGGTGGAGTAGGTGGGGTATCTGGTCTGTAACCACAAGTACAGACTTCTTTACTACACCAACAGACGCCGTTACTGATCCACTGGTTGGCAGGTTCTCCCCAACCGCTATCAGTATCTGTGAATGGTGTAGGGGGACTTGGACTTGGACTAGGTGGATTACTTGATGGGAGAGGCTCGTCTCCGTTCTCTTGGATATCAAGGCATGTGACGAAGTCGTGATCGTCGGGGGCGTCTGGGGGGAGGTGAAAGATCCTCGGATTGACAATGTTGATGTCTGGGTTTTCAAGGGTTGTTTCCCAGAAACTTCCCCACTTGAGGGTATACTCGCGACCTTCAGTGATAATTAGGCGTGGTCCGAGTTGAGTAGATTCTACTCGAATCTCTTGGAAGGATATTTGGACTTGTTCGTAGTCCAATCGAAATCGTTCAAGGAAGTATTGTCTTTCTCCTCTTAGGAGTTTTTCTATGATGCGCTGTCTTCTTGGGGCAATGTGGACAAACCAAAGATAGTCGTCTTTGTTCCACAAGAGGGTTGATTCGATGGGAGCGCCGTGGACTGTGAGTGTCTTGGATAGGTGCCAATACAGGAGTTGTTCTTGCGCGAGGTTGCTAAGCCTATCTAGCTTGCTGGTGACGAAGTCTTGAAACTCGACTAAGGCGAGTACCTTTCCAAATGGAAGTATAGCGTCGAGGTCTTTAAGGAGGAGAGTACTGTCACTCCAAACTTCTACTGTGTTGGAGTGGGCAAGGTTAACGAGAGTGCTGGAAGGATAGTACAATTGGAGTTGTCTTTCTCTGTGGGTTTCAAAGAGTGCTTGAGAGCGATTAATTTGCTCTTGTTCAGGGATTTGAGTCGGACGAAAATGGGACACTAAACCCCTTTTATTTTTCTACCAATGACCAAACTGACTACAACTACTTACTTGTAAAGTAAATAGTTATAGTTCCTGTTGATCTAAGTGGGTAGAGATATACAGGAAGGGGTCAGTGGGGAGTCGAGGCGTGAAGCAATACGAAAGAAGGGAGGGGCTGGTCCTAACGGCGTCCTCAAAGTGATACCCTTGATCAATCACAAAGATCCGGTCCTGCCAAAAGGCCAAGTATCTGTACGTGGATATGATCCTACCGTCCAGAAAATCTTGGAGCTCAAGGGTGACTAGAGTCCCCACGTACGCCTGCCGAATAACCTGGTTTAATGGGGCGAATGCCCGACGGATACCTTCCCAGAAGTTGTACTTGATGGAGCCAAGAGGGAGGTCTTGGCTCGGAAGGTCAAGGACGGCTTGGGAGCAGGCGTATAGGGGGGGGATCCCGAGAGCAAGGGCGAGGGGGCGGTGACGAGGGTAGAGCTGGATGTAATGAGGGGACTGGAAGCGGAAGGGGGTGACGCCGGGGAAGTTAGGGGGGTACGCGAGGAGATGGTCAATGGAGGGGAGCTGTGTTAGTGAGACCTGATAGAACTCCGAGATTGGTCTCCACTCTTCTCCCTGGGGTGTCTGAATGTTGATGAATTGGTGGGGGTGCGGGCCAGTGGTAACGTTGACACAAGATGGGGGGCGGGCGATGGGCAAGGCAGGGGGGATGTTTTCCTGATTCTTGTGGGGGAGGTCGTTGTCCGGGGTGTCGACACGTGGTACGCCTTCTGCTACACGATTGTAATTGATGGGCGAGTCAGGAGTGGCGGGGCGAGCAGGGAGTGACGAGGACCAGGGGTGAGGCGAGACGAGGCGGACCGATGGGGATGGGAGATCGGAGAGGGGCGACAAGGGCCCGAGTAGGGGGGACTGGAATACTTGAACCGGATCTGGGTACACCAGTTCCGGGGACGGGGAGCGAGTACGAGGGGCGCCGGATCGAACGGCTACTTGAGACCGGATATCAAAATCCGGGGACGGGGACTGTAATGCCACCACAGGGGCGTTAAGTACGACGTGTACTTCAGCAAGTCAACGGGATCGGCAAGGCGCGAACCGGTTAAGGTTCAGTTCGATGGTGAACAAGTATCACTTGGTCTCCCAGGGATACAAGGATAATAGCGGGAAGTCGAGGCTCAAGCGAAAAGGCGAGCAAAAAGGGGGACTCAAGCGCAGCGGCAAGTCAAAGTCGTTCGTGAGGCAAAGACAATTGTGGTATTACACAAGAAGTCAAGTCTACCGTACAAGCTAGGTAGAGCGTAACTTATATACTGGTACAAGGTGTTTGTAGAGTACAAACACATGACGCGATCCTAGGGTACTGGCCCTAGCGAGCTAACAAGGTAGTGTAAAGGGGAAGTCCATAAAGAGTACGAGGGAATTCCGCGGGAGCACGCGGGGCTCCAATGACGTCAGCGGGCTCCAGCGATAACGAACCCAGCTTCTCTACGGTCATGGGGTGGGTGCGAGATAAGAGTCGGAGAACGAATCGAAGTGAGTCATGGGTAGAGGTACACACGAACGCAGAGTCAGGCAACCAAGCAGACTGGACATATCGTACAGAAAGGCGAAAATCGTAACATTACCCCCCCGTCAGATTTGAAGTCGCCACGACTTCGACTAGTCGCTGGTATAGTACCAGTCGTCCTCAACCGGCATGGTGTCCGGAATCGGTGAAGGGGGACGAGGGCAGGTGTGACGACGCAAGAATAGATGGCGGCCACGCTCACCACATTCCTGACACTGCTCATACTGCGGACAATGGATCTCCTCGTGCTTAGCATCGTACCGTAAACACTTACTGCACCACCAAGGGCGGTCGTCTGGGTCGATGTAAGCCGGCAACATAGGGGAGATCCAACGGATAAGGCACACATCGTACTGATGCGTGCGACTTCCACACCACTGACACGGCTGCCTGGCCCTCCGTTGAGGGCACTGTGCAATCAAGTGGTCCGTTGCCTTGCACTGGAAGCACTTGCGGGTGCGCTTACTGCCCTCACCCTGAAGGCGCGGCATCTCGCAAGGCCCTCTGGCACGTGGTGGGATAGGGATAGAGTCGGGTGTGGGGCGCGGGTGTATGAATATAGCCTGGAGCTCGTCGTACTTCTCGGATATTAGCGGTATGGCCCGGGCATACTGCAACCGCTTCCGTACGCTCGCGAGGTCCATGTCCATATGGAAACGATCGCGCACGAGATCCGTTTCCATCCGGCGAAGTTCAGACTCTCGCACTGCGATTGCATCCTTCCGCAATAAGCAGTCCCGGAGATGCGCCACGTCTGCATGAAGACGGACGTCGTGTAATTCTGTCAGGACCTCATTGATACAAATGGCTCGTGGGTCATGCGGATGAAGCATCGCGAGCTGCTGGTCGGTGACGTGCTGAGGCAACTGCCCCTCATACACGCCTCGCAAATAGACTGATTGTACGTAGCATGGGTGTCCTCCCCATGGTCCCGACGACCTCTCGGTAGTCTTTTCGATAGTAAATGAAGCGTGCAATCTGCTTCGGGTACCCGGCCTCCCCGATCTTCAATGGAAAGTAGAGATAGGAGAGGTCGGGGTCGTTGCGAAGGAATGGGAGTCCCGGATCCGTGGCGTCCTCTGTTACTTCCTCATCGTCAAGGAACGCATACGTTGGATCGGGTTCGACGAGGCGGGGTCGTGGATTAGGTGTGGTTATATGGCCAATGCCATGCGGGAATGGTACGTGTTCAAGGGGTGGTGGTGGAGTATATGGTCGTGGCTCAGGAGGGGTAGGTGCGGCGGGGATGTGGATAGTGACTGGGGTGTCGACAGGCGGGGCGGTGAGGGCAAGTAGGGAAGTGGTCGCCTCTTCTTTTGCGAGACGATCGAGAGTGGGAGCGATTAGTGACAGGACAGGAGGGTCCGGGCTACGGATCACAGAGTACAGCGTACAACCCTCTGGTTGCGAGGGGACACCCTGGTCCTGGGAGGGTACGGTCAGTTGTTCTAGTATATGCTTCGATGGGGGATGTGCGGGTGCTGTAGAGACGAGGGGAGTCGAGGTCATGGTGTGTAAGATGAGGAGAGGGGGGATGCGTGATTTGCATTCGTGGGGTGCCATCTTATATCTTTCATCCAGCCCCCTTGGCGGTTGGATTGTGCCGATAGAAGTCGGCGATAAGGTCAGGTGCATGTTGGACGTTCTCGAGGGGTTCCCACGAACTGTCGCTCATGGGAAATCCCTTCCATTGAACTAGGAACTGGAGTTTGCGCCCCTGGCCATGGAGCCGTGATCCGAGGATCTGCTCCACTTCGAATTCTTCTTCTCCGTCGATAAGGTCAGGCGGGGGTCGCGTGAAGTTTGCCCCGTGTAGTTCCATCTCCTTATATGGGGTGAGGAGGTTGGCATGGAAGACGGGGTGGATCTTCCATGACTCCGGAAGTTCTAACTCGTAGGATACTGCCGAGAGAACCCTTTTGATGCAGAACGGCCCGTGGCGTTTTGGGGCCAGTTTGGCCATGGGATAGAACATTTTAAGGTTCGTCCCTTCTAACCACACTTGCGCTCCTTCTTGATAAGGAATAAAGCGGGTACGCCCTCGCTTCGCCATGAGTTCTTGGGCGTGTCTGATACAGTCTTGTGCGTGTTGTCGGAAGTTGCCCATTTCTTCCAATTGTTGATCAACTGACGGAGAAGTTGTGGGTTTCGGAATCCAATTGGTACGTGGTTCCCAGCCCATAATGAGCGAGAAGGGGGAGTGTTTTGTCGTCGCATTGGGCCACGCGTTGTGTGCAAACTGTGCCACCAGAAGGGCCTCTGCCCAGTTGTCCTGCTGCACGTTGCTCCAGTGGCGTAAGTATTGTTCCAACCATTGGTTGGTTCGCTCTGATTGTCCATCTGTTTGGGGGTGATACGCCGATGAGACATTCTGTCTGATCCCCAGAACTTGACAGAGTTGTGTCATGAATGCGGACGTAAATCGGGGGTCTCGGTCAGTGATCAGTTTTCGGGGTATGCCGTAGTGGGGGTAGACGTGGTGAAGGTATAGCTTGGCTACACCCTCTGCTGTAATCACTTCGTTGCATGGGATGAAGATGGCTGCCTTCGAGCAATCGTGATCGGTAATGGTGAGTATTGAGTCGTAGCCTTGTGATGGTGGTAATTTCGTGATGAAGTCCATGGCTACGACCTCGAATGGTTTGGCGTCTGGGTTGGTTGTGATGGGGAATAAGTGTGGCTTTTGTCGGTGGGCGTTGATCTTATTGGCTTGGCACGTGGCGCAACCTTTGACATATTCTTCAATGTCCTTGCGCATGTTGGGCCACCAGTGGTCCCGTCGTAGGAGTTCGTAAGTGTTCGTGATTCCGGGGTGTCCCATGGCTGGTGTATCGTGAAAGAAGGTGATTACCCCCCGCTTAAGATCGTTGTCCCCGATAACGACAAGAGCGTCTCCTTTCCACCACAATCCGTCGTGCTTTTTCAGACTGTGTGGTTCGACCCAGCGTAGCACTTGCGATTCGTCAAGGTTCTGTGCTATCTGGGTCCAGATGTCCATGTCGTGCATTGACATCTGGGTAGCTCGGATGAAGCGGTCCGTGGGGAGAACAACAACGTTGTTATTGTCTTCGTCGCCTGGTGCATAGTCTGCCCGTCGAGACAGGGTGTCTGCGCGACCATTCCTGATCCCTGGTACGTGTTTTAATACGAAGTCGTATTCTGCTAGTTCCAGGAACTCGCGTGCTACTCGTCGACTAATCTTTCGCGGCTCCTTCCAGTACTGAAGGTTGGTGTGGTCGGTGTGTATGATGATTTTATGGGGGGAGCCAACAAGGTACGTGCGCCAGGCGCGAAGGGCCTTGACTATTGCGAGCAGTTCTCGGTCGTATATGTCGTAGTTCCGCTCAGCTTGGGATAGTGACTCTGAATGGAACGCTACTGGGTGGAGTTTTTGGTCGCCCCCTAGTTGGTTGAGGACTGCGCCAATGGCCACGTTGGATGCATCTACTTCCATTTCGAATGGTTTCGTCAGGTCGGGGGATAATAGGACTGGTTCTTGGCATATCTGGTCTTTGATGCGCTCAAAGGCTCGTTGTTGTTCCGTCCCCCAGTGCCACGGGGTGTCCTTTTTTGTGAGATCGTGGAGGGGTCGTGCGAGAGTTGAGAACCCCTTAATGAATCGGCGGTAGAAGTTACAGAATCCGATGAAGGCGCGTACTTCCTTAAGGCTTCTTGGGGCCTGCCATTCGCGAATACCCCGTACTTTTACAGGGTCCATTCGCAGCTTCCCGTGTCCAATGATAAGCCCAAGGTATTCCGTTTCTCGTACTTCGAACTCGCACTTCTCCGGTTTGATGTAGAGATCGCTTTCTTCGCAAATGGTCAGAACTTGGTGGACTTGTTTGCGATGGTGCGCGAGGTCATCAATGGTTGCGATGAGAATGTCGTCCATATACACGATCACTTCATTTGTCAGTACCGGTTCTCGGAACGTGGAGTCCATCATTGCTTGGAACGTTGCGGGGGAATTCGTGAGTCCGAAGTACATTACGAGTGGTTCAAAAGCTCCTTTATTCGTTTTGAAGGCAGCCTTCCACTCGTCCCCTTTGTCGACTCGGACGTTATTGTACCCCCAGCGAATGTCTAGTTTTGTGAAAAGTCGCGCGTCTCGGATCTTATCGATGAGTTCAGGAATGAGTGGTAGGGGGTAGTGGTTGCGAATGGTGATCTCGTTTAATCGTCGGTAGTCCTGCACAGGTCAAAGCTTCCCATCTTTCTTCTTTATGAAGAAGAATGGCGAGACGTAAGGGGATTTCGAGGGTCATATGTATCCCCTTTCCAGCTGTTCGGCGAGAAACACGTCTAGGGCTTTATCTTCCTCCTGTGTCAACGGGTACACTTTGCAGTCCATCGACGCGGGTGCGTTGGGCATCAGGTCGATTGCGTGGTCCCATGGTCGTTTTGGCGGGAAGCGGTGTGATGCTTCCTCGCTGAACACCTTGTGATATGGCCGATATTCTGGTGGGACCATTTCTTCGAAGGTGCGTGTCTCCCGCTTGGCTGCTTCTTGTTGTGCCAACTCTGACGCCGTTGTAGTTTTTCGCAGCAACGCCACACAGGGCTCTTGTTCGTCGTCTGCGATTTGCTCCCACGCTTCCTCATCGAGTTGGTACGTCTCCAACGCCCGTATGGATGCTTCTACGGGTGTGGCTTCGTCCGATGACTGGAGGCTGGATATGACTACCGGTTGGAAGTTTTCATTCAACGTCGCCTCTCCCCACCTTACAAGTGGCTCGAATGCTGAAAACCATGGATAACCCAATATTACTTCGTCCTTTCCTAGGTTCGTGACTAGGAAGCGAAGCGTTTTGATATTATCCCCCGTTCGGACGTTCAGGTCGGTGTATTGGGTGATGGCCCCGTCTTGGTTGTGAGTTCCATCTACATTCCAAATGCGTATCGGTTGCGTGACGTCACGCGTTCCGATCTGCAGCCGCTTCAATAGTGAGGCGCAGATAAAATTGTCTGTTGCTCCCGAGTCCAGGAGCACTTGTCGTTCGGCTGTCGTGTGTGCAGATTTGAAAAGAACTGGAATTCTCATGGATCGATATCTGCTATGGTACACGTTTACATTGAGTGCTCTAGCCCAGGCCGTCAGGTTCAAGCGTCGAGAAAATCCTCTTTTGCGAATAGCTTCTCCACCATAAGATCCCGTACTTCTTGAGGCTGCGCCTTCATCGCAGCGATCTGTGCTTCAGCCTGCTCTTCCGTCGAAAGTACGCGGTTAGATTGTATGGCGACTTTAGTGACGGCGGGAGCTGGTATGGACAGGGGAGTAGGGATGGAAGTTGGTTGGGTGGTCGTGGGGGCAGTAGCAATTCGAGTGCCTTTTTGTGGGCAGTTACGCAAGATGTGCCCCGCAGCGCGGCATCTAAAACAATGCCCCTCCTTCTGAAGTTGGATTCGATCTGCGTCGGTGAGAGCCACGGAGGCTCGGGCACGTCCAACATCCATGGCGTTTGGATCGCGACTCTTGCTGAGGGCCTGTACCCACTGTTCATGGTTATGCCCTCCCTTCTTTTGACGCGGAGTGCGGTTCTTGCCGAGTCGGTCCTTTAAAACCAAATACTCAGCTTGTTGTAGTCGGGCAGCTCGCTTCCAATCCTCCCATGTAACCGGATGTTGGAAACGGATAGCATTAATAACTAACTGGTTCGGGAGTCCATCCTGGAACAGCTCCAGCGTGGTGGCTTCGTCTGGGCCATATCCGGCCTTCGTAGTCAGGTTATCGAACTGGGCGATGTAGGAGTCGATGTCTTCTCCTTTCATCGCTAACGTTTGTAAGGCCTTCCGCACCTTTGTCTGTTCTGCAGTATCGGTGTACGCCTGCAAGAATCGGGTTTCTACCTCGTTCCAGAGGTTGTTTTGGGTTCGTAGGACCCCCGCTGCTACTTGGCCATCGAGCCACCTCATCTGTTTGTCGACCCAGTCGTCGACGAGCGGCCCTCGAATGTAAGAGAGGAAGGCCATGGCTCGTTGTCCTGGTACTGCGAGTAGGTCTACCGTCGGATTCATCCCACAATATAGTTTGAAGGTGCGTAAGAATGCCTTGCTTTTTTCTCGGTTCCCGTCGAACTCAGGCGGGGGGTTTCCTCCTAGGCGGCTGTTGCCACCAGGGGCTGGCGCGAGTCCTCCGGCTGGTGCCGGTCCACCGCCACCACCACCACCACCACCACCGCCACCGCCACCACCACTGCCACCGCCACTGCTAGGGGGGGCTCCTCCGGTGGGTGCTCCGCTGCCACTGGGCACTCCTCCCCCACTTGTGAGGGTAGTGCTTGCTGATGCTTGTCCTTGTTGGGCCATCGAGTAGGATGGGAATATCGAGGCGGGGAGGTTGGTCGTTGGCACAGATACGCTAGGGGATGGGGTTCTAGGTGGGTCGATAACAATGCCCGAAAGGGCAGAGGATCCTAGGGGTCCGGTGTTTAGGGTGAGGGGTACTGGTCCTGTGGTGTACCACGCTCCTTCAGATGGGGAATATTCGATAAAGGCCCAAAGGTGCCTGTCATCGAGGTAATGGATCTGTCGGTATGATCGTGTCGAGGGATCGAAGATGAAGTATCCTTCGACTCCGTTGTGTTCTGCCCAGACCGCAGTTCCTTTAACTCTATCTGAGAGTTCGTCGGATCTGAGGCGGTCAATGTATTCGGGCCTAAATTTGGTTCGGCTGCGACTGGACGTCGCCACTGTGAGAGACTTGACTTAATGTAACGCCACCACAGGGGCGTTAAGTACGACGTGTACTTCAGCAAGTCAACAGGATCGGCAAGGCGCGAACCGGTTAAGGTTCAGTTCGATGGTGAACAAGTATCACTTGGTCTCCCAGGGACACAAGGATAATAGCGGGAAGTTGAGGCTCAAGCGAAAAGGCGAGCAAAAAGGGGGACTCAAGCGCAGCGGCAAGTCAAAGTCGTTCGTGAGGCAAAGACAATTGTGGTATTACACAAGAAGTCAAGTCTACCGTACAAGCTAGGTAGAGCGTAACTTATATACTGGTACAAGGTGTTTGTAGAGTACAAACACATGACGCGATCCTAGGGTACTGGCCCTAGCGAGCTAACAAGGTAGTGTAAAGGGGAAGTCCATAAAGAGTACGAGGGAATTCCGCGGGAGCACGCGGGGCTCCAATGACGTCAGCGGGCTCCAGCGATAACAAACCAGCTTCTCTACGGTCATGGGGTGGGTGCGAGATAAGAGTCGGAGAACGAATCGAAGTGAGTCATGGGTAGAGGTACACACGAACGCAGAGTCAGGCAACCAAGCAGACTGGACATATCGTACAGAAAGGCGAAAATCGTAACAGGGACGATGGGCGAGAGACTGGGGACGGGACACCAGAGAGAGCGAGGTAGTTTTCGTCGAGTAAAACGTACTCGACACCAGGGGATGCCTCTGCGTAAGAGAGGGGGGTAGTCGGGCGAGGTGTCGGGGGGTGGGAGAAAACCGGGGACGAGGGCGCTACGAAAGCAGCTGGACCTTGAGGGAGAGCAACTTGCTCAACTTGGACGAGGGGGGTGTTCAACCCCACCGGAGACAATGGAAGAGTGAGAGGAGAGGAAGGGGACAGGCGACGACGAGGGGGGCCACGATACTGGGGCTCCCATGAGGTATAGTATGAACTGGAATCACCGTCCCAGTGACCAAAATCGTCTCCAAAATCAGACACTATCAAGGAGCGTCCAGGTCAGATGGTGAGACTGTCCAAGTGTGATGAACACTCACTCAGAGTGTTCCTGCAATACACTTGGCTGACGAGGAACGCGAGGGACGAGGAAGACGGCAGGGAAAACTTGATATAACTTGGCTAGAACGAGGATAACTATGAGATTGCGAATCCAAGCTATGGTGATAGCAAAGAAAGGCACAAGGGAGTTATCCAGGTGGGAGTCACAAGTGGACAGTCTGAGGGACTGTCCGTTCTATTGCTCTAGCTTATATACCTGGGTACATGGTCTGTGCGTACTTTAGGGGAGGCTTACTACTTCCCACAGGTGCTGCGCAATGGAAGGTTCTGGAAGGGTTCTAAGTATATCAACCAATCAGAATAATCGTAGGTATCGTACGACTGCTCCGCAGTCGATTGCGCAAGATTGCACCATAGTGGTGTGACTACTCCGCAGTCCAATAGGATTAATCCAAAGAGTGGTACGACTTTCAGTCGTCAGGTGACTTGATAAACATAGGATAATCACGTGACTGGTCACGTGACCGTCGGAGTACGAATTTGGAACTCCGACTTCGGATTTCCCCTTTAGGAAATTGATTACATAAGACCGGGCCGGCGTGGATCGGTCTTAGACGCTCGAGTCACGACCCAAGTTTACAGGTTCGTGACAATATTAGCGCTATTCACAACTTTATTTACAAGTGCACTGTAACTACTATTCTTAGAAGTGCCAGTTGGCGTCATATCCAGTAGCACTGTAGAGTGGTCAGATTTGCTTATTAGAGGAGGGAAAGTTACTAACCCATCCTCATAGGGGTTGAAGTCATCTTGTCCTACTGCATCAGCGAGGTCGTTGTAGACGTCACGGTCGTCGTCATCATCTGCTTCGCTTCCCCAATCCAGAGAAATATCCAGGGAGGGGGCATGTACTGCCGCCTTCTTATGAAAGCCTTCCCACATTTTGGTTATTTCAACCACAGTAGGACTATCTGGGCATTCTTCGATAGGCTCAACCATGCAAATGGGCTCCTTGCCCTTGTCTTTATGTGCCTCTTGCTCAGAAGGCGAGACTAAAGGGGTCAAGGTTAGTTTAGGAGTGTCTGGAGGCGAATTAATGGGCGCACTGCAGCCTGTAGGGAGGTCCTCATCCTCATCTGACATTTCCCAATCCTCTGCGAAGGTATTCGGGTTCTTGGTCCATGGGGAATCCGCAACCATTTTTCCGAGACGCTGCTCAAGCGTCTTCACCGTCTGTACTGTACCAGGAGTTTCTAAGGCTTGGGTGACGTCCAGAGCCTTGTTAAGGGACTTATAATGTCCTGGTACGCGCTTCTTCGCAGGAGGAGCAGAGGAAATGCGCTGCTCGAGCCCAGAAGGCGAGATATGCGCAATAGTCGTAGAGGTGGGCGCTGGGAGCGCTGCAACGTCAGCAATGTGCGTATGCCCTTGCGTATGTTGCTTCTTGAACTTCTTGCCGGCGCGTTTACTACGCTGGTGATGGTTCCCTCCCTGTTGCTGCTGCTGCTGATTGCCGCGCTGCTTGTTCTGGCCCGAAGAGCCTTGCTGCTGCTGCTGGAAGTTGGGGTCGTTACGCTTGCGCTTGACCGCCAACAACTTGTTGGCCGATTCCTTATTAGAAGACTGGCCTTTTGTACGCTCGATTTCCCACTGATTGACCGCCACAGTACAGATGTCGGTCAAAGTTGTTGAGCCGTAATACTTACTATAAGGCTCATTACGTAGGAATGACAGTACGATTAGTTATGCTATACACGTAATTCGGAGTATTTAGTCATACGGTATACGTACAGAATCCCCTTAAGGGATTATTCCGAGTCCACCGGTGATTAGACATTAGGCGACACTGAAAACGCGATATTGTGGACGCCTCTACTCATCACTTTTCCCCAAACGGACATGGGTGGACCATAGAGTATATAAATCCTACTATAGGAGCGAGTACCTATACACATCTCTCTCCACCCCACTCTGAGCTTCCTCTGCTTCACTCTAAGCCTCGTCTAAGCTCTCTATTCAGGTAAGGGTCTACCTGTACACTGCGTGCATTGCTGCGCAACAGGTTATGGGCCCTGCCATAAGTCGCTTTGCGCCTTCATTGGCTGCAATGACGGCGGGTTACCTTTAGTACCTGCAGTGGGGTTGTCGCCTTCATTGGCAGACATTAGTCTCCTCCACTATGGGGAGACTATGACAGTATGTCGCCTTTAATGGCAGACATTAGTCTCCTTATAAGGGGAGACTATGCCGGTTTATTTTTCTGTTATTAGTCGCATACAGTGCTGACTACTCTCTATTCAGAAACCTATTATCAAACATGTCGACTCTTACTACTCTTGTCCCCGTCCTTGATGGCAACAACTATCAAATTTGGGCTAAGCAAATGGAGGCTTTCTTGAAGTCTTCTGTGCTGTGGGATGTAGTGTCTGGGAGGCATGGTGCCCCCAGCGCTGTAGATGAAGACAAGCCCACTGAAAAGGAGCTTGAAGCGTACAACGCTTGGGCTACTGATGATGATCGTGCCCTTGGCTCGATTGTGCTGCGCCTTTTGCCGGCTATTCAACGCCAGGTCGAAAAATATGCGACTTCTCGCTTGGTTTGGGATCGATCATCTCAAGTCCCAGTATGGGGGCGTTAGTGCTGCTAACGTCTACCAGGACTTCAAGCGTGCCATGACGTTCCGTCTGGACTACGCCAAGCATCCTGGCCCCCAGATCGATGAGCTTGCAACGATTTACGACCACCTTTCTGCCAACTCCGCCAAAGTACCCGACGGCCTTCAGGCCATGATGCTTCTTTCGAAGCTACCTGCCAAATGGGAGTCATCCCTTGTCCCTATCCTCATGTCGGGCACTACGGCAAAGAAGCTTACTTTGACCGAAATCCGTACTGCAGCGGTCAATCAGTGGGAAATCGAGCGTACAAAAGGCCAGTTCTCTAACAAGGAATCGGCCAACAAGTTGTCGGCGGTCAAGCGCAAGCGTAACGACCCCGACTTCCAGCAGCAGCAGCAAGGCTCTTCGGGCCAGCAGAACAAGAAGCGCGGTAATCAACAGCAGCAGCAGCAGCAGCCCCAGCAGCAGGGAGGGAACCATCGCCAGCGTAGTAAACGCGCCGGCAAGAAGTTCAAGAAGCAACATACGCAAGGGCATACGCACATTGCTGACGTTGCAGCGCTCCCAGCGCCCACCTCTACGACTATTGCGCATATCTCGCCTTCTGGGCTCGAGCAGCGCATTTCCTCCGCTCCTCCTGCGAAGAAGCGCGTACCAGGACATTATAAGTCCCTTAACAAGGCTCTGGACGTCACCCAGGCCTTAGAAACTCCTGGTACAGTACAGACAGTAAAGACGCTTGAGCAACGTCTTGGGCAGATGGTCGCGGATTCCCCGTGGACCAAGAACCCGAACACCTTCGCAGAGGACTGGGAAATGTCAGATGAGGATGAGGACCTCCCTACAGGCTGCAGTGCGCCCATTAATTCGCCTCCAGATACTCCTAAACTGACCTTGACCCCTTTAGTCTCGCCTGCTGAACAAGAGGCGCGCAAAGACAAGGGCAAGGAGCCCATTCGCACGGTTGAGCCTATCGAAGAATGCCCAGATAGTCCTACTGCAGTTGAAATAACCAAAATGTGGGAAGGCTTTCATAAGAAGGCGGCAGTACGTGCCCCCTCTCCGGATATTTCTCTGGATTGGGGAAGCGAAGCAGACGATGATGACAACGTCTACAACGACTTTGCTGATACAGTTGGACAAGATGACTTTACTCCCTATGAGGACGGGTTAGTAACTTTCCCTCCCCAAATAAGCGAATCTGACCACCCTACAGTGCTACTGGAGATGGCGCCGACTGGCGCTTCTAGAAATAGTAGTTACAGTGCACTTGTAAATAAATTCGTAAATAGCGCTAATCTATGCGCTCATGGTCTTGATTTCGCTTTATGCTCGAAATGTAAGGGAAAGAAAAGTCAAACAGAGCGAGAACCTACTTGGTTACTTGACTCTGGTGCGTCGGCACACTTTACAAACAATAAACTGGACTTTATAAGTTATACCCCCCTTTCACAAAAGCCTATGGTAAAGACGGCAGCCCATGCTCTCTATATACAAGGCAAAGGCTCAGTCTTACTAAAGCATTCTGTGGAACACAATGGCGTTAAAACAGAGCGTATTACACGCATATATCCTGTCTTTCATATACCACAGATGACAACTAAGCTATTGTCCATGGGGGAGTTTCTTCAACAGGGATTGCGCGTTCATGGGGATTCGCAGCATATATCTCTATTCTATAAGGGCAGTACGACGCCCATATTACAAACAAAACCCCTAGCAGATGGTCAGACACTTTACTGGCTCGATGCCGAAGTCACGCAAGTGAAAAATGTACATGAAGCTCATAGTACAATCTATACTGCTGACTACGACATTTGGCATAGATGTCTAGGACACCCTTCGAAGGAAGTACTACGTCGTGCCAAGGATCACACTAAGGGATTCCCTAAGGACCTTAAATATCCTTCTGAGACACCCATATGTCCTGGTTGTGCTCAAGGGAAAATGCCTGCTTCAACGCATAAACCCTCTGAGACACGTGCTAAGAAGCCTTCTGAAAAGATTCATTCCGATCTTAAGAGCTTCCCAGTTGACTCGTACCACAAATACAAATACTTCATTAGTTTCTTTGACGACTTTTCCTCCTATGCGTGGGTCGTGCTATTACGCACCAAAGCACAGGCCATCAATGCGTTAAGGCAGTTTGTTGCCATGGTCAAAAATCAGCATAATGCCACCATTAAACAGTGGATGTCTGACGCTGGAGGAGAATACAAGTCTGACGAGTTTACTAAGGTACTGAAAGATATGGGCATTACTATCCTACAAAGTGCACTGCATACTCCCCAACAAAATGGTCGTGCTGAACGCTTTATGCGTACTTGTATGGATAAGGCTCAGGCTATGCGCCTTGAAGCCTGTCTCCCTCAATCCTGGTGGGAATTTGCGGTCCTACATGCAGTACATTGCTATAATAGGACTCCAATAAGTCGCCTTAATTGGCAGACACCCTATATGAGCTTGCATGGTGAAGCACCTAGTCTTTCACACTTATGAGTGTTTGGATGTGGCGCATATGTGCACATACCAGAAGATCGCAGATCAAACAAACTTGACCCCAAAAGCGAACAAATGATCTATATTGGTCATACTGGGGGCATAAAAGCATATAGATTCATGCGGATCAAAAACAACACAGTGTTCACCAGCACTACTGCATTATTTGATGAGACCGTATACCCTAAGTGTGAAACACAAAGGGTGCGGGGTACAACCCGCATAAATGAGCCAGTAGAGAATCAACCTCCTATGGAGGATGAACCATCACCTACACAGCCCATTCCAAGTGGTTTTGACGATGATATGCCTACTCATTGTCCCCCTAAACAGAGGCAAAATAGGGAGGATTCGCCAGACCGCGACAGCGGATCTGTGGAACCAGAGGAACCAGAAGCGCAACAGCCTCCGCCTCCTGCGCCAGAACCAGCACTACCACAACGGTCTGCGTGCTTGAGGAAAGTACCTACTCATCCTGGCAACGTCTATGGGGAAGACAGGCACCCCACAAACATAACTAAAGACGTTGAACGGAGTAGCAAGTGGAAAGAAATGGTTGGAAGACAGCCTGGTCGCCCCAGAGCTGATAGTACACCAGGGCAAAGGCAGATTCCAGGAGGATTTCCTGAGACAAACCCTGACCCTCCACCTGCTGAGAGTGAAGCTCCGCCAGAACCCTCAGAGGGTGAAGTAGATGATTTATTGTCACGCCTTGCTCAGGAAGGGGGAGTAAAATTCCTAGATCATCTGCTTGCCAAGGCAGTTCCATCTAATGATCTGGAACCACTGGACACTTCTAATATACGGGAGTGGACCTATAAAGATATAATACGCATGCCTGCAGCACAACAAAAGGAATGGAAGACTGCTTGTCGCGAGGAACTAGAGGCACTTTGCAGACGTAATGTCTTTGAGCTTGTGGAACCCCCTAAAGGGAGGAAAATAATAAAAAATAGATGGGTCTTTGATCAAAAGACTGATGGTCGCAAGAAAGCCCGGCTTGTTGCCAAAGGCTTTTCTCAGGTTGAAGGCGTTGACTATGATGAAATATTCTCACCAGTAGTGCACTTTGAGACTGTCCGAATGATGCTCGCGCTTGCAGCGCTAGAGGATTGGCACATCACTGGACTAGATGTTAAAACTGCCTTCCTATATGGAGAGCTCGATGAAGAGCTATACATGGAACAACCTGAGGGCTTCAAAGCTAAAGGGCATGAAAATAAAGTACTGTGACTAAAACGCGCCATTTATGGACTTAAAGAAGCTGCTCTAGCATGGTGGAAAGCGCTGGATAAGTCCATGGCTGCGATGGGCTGTAAAAGGCTACTATCTGACTCAGGACTCTTTACCCATAGAGGAAAGAGTGGCGCCCTTGTAGTGATCATTGTCTATGTTGATGATGTGATCTTTATGGGATCGGACAAAGCCCTTTTAAATGAACTTAAGAATAGGTTCATGAAGGCTTGGGAATGTCGCGACTTGGGTGATGCAAAGGAATTCTTGCGTATGCGCATTCAGCGGAAACATGGAAAGATCTTTTTAGATCAAACCGCTTACTTAGAAAAGGTGCTGCAACGCTTTGGACTCGCAGATGCGAAAGCAACTGCAACTCCACTTCCTGAAGGGTACCAACCTGTACCTAATAATTCACCAGTCAACCCAAGCGTCAGGAGCAAATACCAGCAAGTTATAGGTTCACTCCTATACATAATGCTTGGGACTCGCCCTGACATCGCCTATGCAGTCGTTAAACTATCACAATTCGCTGCAAACCCCTCAGAGGACCATTTGAACAGAGCACTCTATATCTGTCGCTATTTGCTTGGGACTTCTTCATACTCTTTGGTGTATGATGGAAGATCAAATGGAGGCTTAATTGCCTATGCAGACTCTGACTGGGCTTCAAACCCAGATAATAGGCGATCTACCACAGGTTACATGGTTAAACTGGCTAATGGGATATTCAGTTGGAACTCTAGAGCACAAAAGACAGTTGCATTGTCTTCCACTGAAGCTGAATATATGTCGCTGTCGGATACTAGCAGACAATTAGTTTGGATAAAGTCACTCTTTACTGAGCTTGGCATCAAACTAAGCCCAATACCACTCTGCGGTGATAATCAGGGGTCCATCTTTATGGCCTCAAACCCTGTCCAAGAAAAGTGTATTAAACATATTGATATATGCTATCACTACATAAGAGAAGTAGTGAAGGACAAGAAAATAGAACTATTCTTTATAGATGGTTCAGAAAATCCCGCAGATATGTTTACCAAGAACCTAGGGCGTATTAAGTTCGAAAAATTCAGAAGTCAGTTAGGACTTGAGTTTTACTCGTCCAACTAAGTCACAAGGCAACAAACTTGGCCTTGAGACAAGCCTGAAAATTCCATTAATACTATGGAAGGTATATCGAGCGACGCTTGAAGACATTGTCTTCCGGATACATAGATTCTTCTCAACCAGAGAATCACAACATTTCCGCTCATTATACCAAAAAAATCAGCCCAATGAACTGTAATAGTTCAAAAGCTGAAATGGGATGGTGAAGAGAACTCGGTCTCAAAACCGCTCTCATGGTTCCGAGATAGACTCCCTTCTAATCATGGCTAGAATATTAATTCGCCTTACACACTTGCTTAGAGCGCTTAGTAGCTGCACTTAGCAAGGGGGAGTGTTGAGCCGTAATACTTACTATAAGGCTCATTACGTAGGAATGACAGTACGATTAGTTATGCTATACACGTAATTCGGAGTATTTAGTCATACAGTATACGTACAGAATCCCCTTAAGGGATTATTCCGAGTCCACTGGTGATTAGACATTAGGCAACACTGAAAACAGATATTGTGGATGCCTCTACTCATCACTTTTCCCCAAACAGACATGGGTGGACCATAGAGTATATAAATCCTACTATAGGAGCGAGTACCTATACACATCTCTCTCCACCCCACTCTGAGCTTCCTCTGCTTCACTCTAAGCCTCGTCTAAGCTCTCTATTCAGGTAAGGGTCTACCTGTACACTGCGTGCATTGCTGCGCAACAAAAGTAAGCTTCTTTGCCGTAGTGCCCGACATAAGGATAGGGACAAGGGATGACTCCCATTTGGCAGGTAGCTTCGAAAGAAGCATCATGGCCTGAAGGCCGTCGGGTACTTTGGCAGAGTTGGCAGAGAGGTGGTCATAAATCGTTGCAAGCTCATCGATCTGGGGGCCAGGATGCTTGGCGTAGTCCAGACGGAACGTCATGGCGCGCTTGAAATCCTGGTAGACGTTAGCAGCACTAATGCCCCCATACTGGGACTTGAGATGATCCCAAACCAAGCGAGCAGTCGCAAATTTTTCAACCTGGCGTTGAATAGCCGGCAAAAGGCGCAGCACAATCGAGCCAAGGGCACGATCATCATCAGTAGCCCAAGCGTTGTACACTTCAAGCTCCTTTTCAGTGGGCTTGTCTTCATCTACAGTGCTGGGGGCACCACGCCTCCCAGACACTACATCCCACAGCGCAGAAGACTTCAAGAAAGCCTCCATTTGCTTAGCCCAAATTTGATAGTTGTTGCCGTCAAGGACGGGGACAAGAGTAGTAAGAGTCGACATGTTTGATAATAGGTTTCTGAATAGAGAGTAGTCAGCACTGTATGTGACTAATAACAGAAAAATAAACCGGCATAGTCTCCCCTTATAAGGAGACTAATGTCTGCCATTAAAGGCGACATACTGTCATAGTCTCCCCATAGTGGAGGAGACTAGTGTCAGCCAATGAAGGCGACAACCCCACTGCAGGTACTAAAGGTAACCCGCCGTAGTTGCAGCCAATGAAGGTGCAAAGCGACTTATGGCAGGGCCCATAACCTGTTGCGCAGCAATGCACGCAGTGTACAGGTAGACCCTTACCTGAATAGAGAGCTTAGACGAGGCTTAGAGTGAAGCAGTGGAAGCTCAGAGTGGGGTGGAGAGAGATGTGTATAGGTACTCGCTCCTATAGTAGGATTTATATACTCTATGGTCCACCCATGTCCGTTTGGGGAAAAGTGATGAGTAGAGGCGTCCACAATATCGCGTTTTCAGTGTCACCTAATGTCTAATCACCAGTGGACTCGGAATAATCCCTTAAGGGGATTCTGTACGTATACTGTATGACTAAATACTCCGAATTACGTGTATAGCATAACTAATCATACTGTCATTCCTACGTAATGAGCCTTATAGTAAGTATTACGGCTCAACACCCTGACTTTCCGCTATTATCCTTGTGTCCCTGGGAGACCAAGTGATACTTGTTCACCACCGAACTGAACCCCAACCGGTTCGCACTTTGCCAATCCCGTTGACTTGCCAAAGTACACGTCGTACTTAATGCCCCTGTGGTGGCATTACATTAAGTCAAGTCTCTCACAGTGGTGACATCCAGTTGCAGTCGAACCAAGTTTAGGCCTGAGTACATCGACCGCCTCAGTTCCGACGAACTATCAGATAGAGTTAGAGGAACTGCGGTCTGGGCAGAACACAACGGAGTCAAAGGGTACTTTGTCTTTGACCCCTCGACACAATCATACCGACAGATCCATTACCTCGACGACAGACATCTCTGGGCCTTTATTGAATATTCCCCATCTGAAGGAGCATGGTACACTACAGGATCAGTACCCCTCACCCTGAACACCGGACCCCTAGGATCCTCCAATCCTTCAGGCATTGATATTGATCCCTCTGACACCCCATCCCCAAGTGTATCCGTACCAACAACCAACCTCTCTGCTTCAGCATTTCCATCCTACACAATGGCCCAACAAGGACAAGCGTCCGCAAGTACCACCCTCACAAGCGGAGGAGGAGTACCCAGTGGAAGTGGAGCACCTGCCAGAGGAACCCCCGCCAGTGGTGGTGGTGGTGGTGGTGGTGGCGGTGGACTGGCACCGGCTGGAGGACCCGCACCAGCCCCAGGTGGCAATGGTCGCTTAGGAGGAAACCCCCTGCCAGAATTTGACAGAAACCGAGAAAAAAGCAAGGCATTCTTATGTGCCTTCAAACTATATTGCAGGATGAACCTGACAGTAGACCTGCTTGCGGTACCCGGACAACAAGCCATGGCCTTCCTCTCTTATATCCGAGGACCGCTCATCGACGATTGGGTCAATGAACAGATGAGATGGCTCAACGATCAATTAGCAGCAGGGGTCCTACAAACCCAAAATAACCTCTGGAATGAGGTAGAAACTTGATTTCTGCAGGCGTACACCAACACTGTGGAACAGACGAAGGCTCACAAAGCCTTGCAAACTCTGGTGATGAAGGGAGAGGATATCGACTCTTACATTGCCCAGTTTGACAATCTAACGACAAAAGCCGGGTATGGCCTGTGTCATGGACGCGTATATTATTTTCCTATTTTTCTGTATTTATACGGAATTATTAGAGGAAGATATAAAGGGCCAAAGTACGAGATTTTGTCAGTCACGTGTTGCCACCACGTGCACCTTTAAGCACGTGACCCTGGGACAGTTGCACCCTTAAATGGGACAACCCAACCCGGTCACACTTCCATTTACGTATGGACTCACGCGATTGGTAGATAAGGAAGGAACGTTCTAGATAGTTCTAGACCCTGCTTAGTGGTTTACGCTTACTCGCTGTATTAGGTTTTACTCAGCAAAGATAAGGCAACGCGTCAGTGCTATGACAAGTGCATCAGTCAGCACAATAGATAGTGCTATTTATAGACACGACACGTCAGCTCCTGAGTCATGGAGTCTTACTGTACACTTAGTAATAGCATTCAGACTCAGTTCAAGCTCAGCACATGTAGCATATATAAACCCCTCTGTAGCGTCCTGAGTGGAACCAACTTGTCCTCTTGGTTCTCCACTCAGGTGCGCATTCCTTTGTACTCCTTACTCTGCTCAATCTAACTTGTCCTCTTGGTTCTCCACTCAGCGTACCACAGTGTGATCACTGACATCCTGAGTTCTTGAATAAAGACTCTAAGTTGATTGTCCACTCCACCATGACTGTGCGTTAGCGCGTGATTTATCTCCATGCCATGCTTGGGTGTGCTCACCAGACGGTTCACTTCTAGTCTTCACTTGAGCTTGACATAGCGAGGTGTCATACCGCTACAGCCTGGACGAAGCTACAACGCTGGAGTTATTCCAAGACGGACTCCCGAATCAGTTAGTTATTAATGCCATCCGCTTCCAACACCCCGTCACATGGGAAGATTGGAAGCGGGCTGCCCGATTACAACAGGCTGAGTACCTGGTTTTGAAGGACTGACTCGGCAAGAACCGAACCCCATGCCAAAAGAAAGGGGGGCATAACCATGACCAGTGGGTACAAGCCCTCAACAAGAACCACGACCCAAATGCAATGGATGTTGGATGTGCCCGAGCCTCCATGGCTCTCACCGACGCTGACCAAATCCAACTCCAAAGAGAGGGGCGTTGTTTTAGATGCCGTGCTGCGGGGCACATCTCGTGTAACTGCCCACAAAAAGGGCACTTGAATTTCTACTTCCTCCATGACTGCCCAACCAGCTCCCATCCCCACTTCCCTGACCGTACCAGCTCCCGCCGTCACTACTGTCGCCATACAATCTAACCGCGTACTTTCGACGGAAGAGCAGGCTGAAGCACAGATCGCTGTGATGAAAGCACAACCTCCGGAGGTGCGAGACCTCATGGTAGAGAAGCTGTTTGTGAAAGAGGATTTTCTCGACGCTTGAACCCGACAGCCTGGGCTAGAGCACTCAATGTAAACGTGTACCATAGCAGATATCGATCCATGCGAATCCCAGTACTCTTTAAATCTGCACACGCAATGGCCGAACGACAAGTACTCCTGGACTCAGGAGCAACGGACAATTTTATCTGCGCCTCACTACTGAAGCAGCTGCAGATCGGAACACGTGACATCACACAACCGATACGCTTATGGAATGTGGATGGGACTCACAACCAAGACAGGGCCATCACCCAATACACCGACTTGAATGTCCGAACTGGGGATGACACCAAAACACTTTGCTTCCTAGTAATGAACTTAGGAAGGGACGAAGTTATACTAGGCTACCCATGGTTCTCAGCATTCGAACCACTCGTGAAGTGGGGGGAAGCGACGTTGGACAAGGAGTTTCAACCGGTGGTCATATCCAGCCTCCAGTCGTCAGACGAAGCCACACCTGTAGAAGCGTCTATACGGGCATTGGAGACATATCAACTCGATGAGGAGGCATGGGAACAGATCGCGGACAACGAGCAGGAGCCATGCATGGCATTATTTTACGATCACCTGGATCGTTTCTCAGAGACACGCTTGAACCACCAAGCGAAGTGCTGCCTATATAGCTAGACAGAACCTCAAGACAACTCTTGATCCTTCCAAGAGGAGAAGCTGCTTATAATGCCAAGCAGTGCACGAGAGGTGGTAGGTGGGCTATATTCAAGAACAAGACCAGTACAAGGAATACAGGGTAAGCAATTGGCTCCTTAAGTATCCTACAGGAATTCCATTTTTCTGCGTTTTTCCTACTATTTTCTGGGGATGCGTAAGCGAGAAACTAAGTATAGACCAAGCACGTCTTTCTGTCGCAACGATTGCACGATCGATGTGCAGTCGGGAATCTTCAAATGGAACGAGAATCAGAATCTGAAACATGAAGCAAGAACCGAGAAACCAAGAATTTTCCGAGATTCTTTCCTATTGATGGCACGATCGATGGATCGTGACATACGCCCCTCTCTTGATTGATTCGTCCTCAAATCATTTTAGTCTTCCCTACGAGTGTCGGGGTAATCGTAATTGTAGGCGTAGTTGCATGGATCTTGCGTGAAGTGGTAGTGAAAGTTTTCCACAGCTTGTACAAGAGCCCTGATTGGCTCTGGGTGCCTCAAGCGAGAAGGAAGCTCCGTTACTACTTGGGAACGCCACGTTTCAATGCGTTGTCTGAGTGCCGCTTGCCGATCTTCGTCAGGTGGAGCGACTTCATTGGGTGGTACTTCAGGCCCTTGGCGTGCATGTCGGTCTCGATTTTCTGATAGCTGAATGCGGGGCCTCCGATGCAACGCGTGCGGGGTGGTGAGATCGACGACCAGGCTGCGTGGGGTTGCCTGTGCGCACGTAGTGGGTTGTCGTGATGTAGCACGACGTCGCGGGCTTCGCACCATGGTGTGATGCGTCGTTCCGTTTGTATCAGGTGGTCGCGGGCTGTCTGGTCTTTGTGCATCCTGTATGATGGGGTGTGTCGTATGTCGGGTTTCGGTTTGGACTCGCGTTACCGGGGCGACTGGTGTGATTTCATCTGGGTCCCGCGGACTCTCATAGGCGCGAGACTGGAATAGGGTTGGGTAATACGTGATTTTGGTGGGCGACGGGATTTGCGCGACGATTTCTGGTGCCGAAACCGAGTTGTCGAAGGTTTTCACCCCCCTGTTAGGTTGGTTGTCGCCCTCGACAATGGACAGCAGAGCGATACGCGGGCTGGACGGGCGCAAGGGGCTGCGCGGGGGACGAGGAGGCGGCGAGGCATGTACGGGGGCAGGATGGGGTGTGCGGGGAGGCGAGGCAACGGGGGAACGAGGCGTTTCATCGACGGGTGTGAAGCCAAGGAGGGCGAGGTGTGCAGGTGAACGAAAGGGAGAGATTGGACGCGGTACGGGTGACGGAGGATAGGAGGGTGCAGGGTTAGGCAGAGACGCGGCGAAAGAAAGCTCCAGAGTGTTGATCTGGGCAGCGGGGGTAGAGGGGTCGAGGGCGTCGTCAGCAAGAAGGAGACTATTGATGACTTGCTGACGCTCAGCGGAACTAAGACCGAGGATATCGCGAATGACATTGGGTACCTGGGGAGAGGAAGTGGCGGGAATCGAAGGGACTGTAACGGCATTGACGTGGGCGCGCGGAGGCGACGATCGGGAGGGACATGATAGGGATAGGTGACCCTGTTGTTTACAGCGGAAGCAACGATGCTCGCGCATGCAACGATCGCGTTCGGCGTCGGACAGGGGTGGACCACGGGGGTGGGACGTAGAGATGGCATCGACGTCCATTGGGACGACACCATCGATAGGTGGAGCGAGTGGGGGTATCGTAACGTTCGAAGTGATGGGGACGGGATCTGTCCGGCGAGAGGATTTGATACCTCGGGCCCGGAGACAACTATCGAGGATGCGCGCGCGCTGCACCTCGGCGCGGGCAGCGTCCTGCCATTCGGTCATGGATTCCGGGGGTGTAGTGCGCAAGATGCAGGCACGGAGGATGGACTTGGTGAGACCACGGCGGAAGAACTCCACGGTACCACTGGCATCGCGATGCCACTCGGCGGCGTTGGCAAGAAATCCGAACTGGGAAACGTATGTGTCGGCGTCGTCTCCCTTCATCTGGAGTGTCGTGAGTTTCTGGTATGCGTTCTGCTTGCTGAGCGTGTCCGTCCATGCTGCCTTGAACGAGGTTTCGAACGTGGTCCATAGTTGTTCGTCGGTCTCGGCAATGGGGTTCGTGGTACGAGCTACCAGGTTGTCGAGTTTTTGTTCTTCGATGTTGACCCAATTATTAATCGTGGGCCCGCGTATGAATCCGAGCACGCAGATGACGCGTGAGTACGGATTTTGCATGAGCGTATGGTCTCTGTTGAGCTTACGGTACAGGCGGAATTCTCGCAAGAATTGTTCACTGTCAGCGCGATTGCCTGTGAAGAGGGTTGGGGGCGTGCCTTTGAGGGCACCGGTGAGCGGGGCTGCAGCCATGGATACGACTGGTGGTGCAGATGGGACTGCTGAGACTGTGGGCGTAGGTGCGTGTGTGGAGGATTCGACTAGGGCGAGATCGACGTGGATTGGGGTGAGGCGGCGGAACGCTTCCGTGAGTTCTTTGACGGGATCTGGGAGTGGGAGATCGAGGGGGATATCTTTGTCAATGTATTCACGATACTCGGGCTGCACCAGTTCATTAACGGGGATGGGTGCGATGGGAATGGGGAGTCTATCGGGGTTGGCTTCGTCTTCAGGGAGCCACCAACCTAGGTCAAGGGCGTTTTCTCGGTCGAGCGCCACGGAGCGTCTGGTACGATGAATGTGATGTCCGAGGTCAGTGTCAAAATGGCGCTCTACAAAGTGCCACGCGTCGTTGATAAACTCGAGGAGAAAAACTTGCTGTCCGACTACACAACGGTAGCCTCCATGGGGGTCTGTCGGCGAGGTGTTCCAATATGCGGATCCTAGTACGTGTGCGGGGAGATCATCCTCCCAACAGTAAAGGACTTCGACCCACTCGTCGTCGTTTTCGGGAAACTGGAGGTGTAAACTTGCCACGGCTGGGGTTTCGGGATTTTCACGGGATTCACTGTGTTACGAGCTCTCGCAGGTGTGTCGAGAGGGTTCCGGCTTGCTGACGGTGTCGGGAGTCACGGTCTGTTGGAAGGAGATAAGTACGTAAGGACCTTATCTATAGCAGTTACAACATTACGGTAGTATGTTTTCCTATTATGGTAGTTGGGATACGTACTATAGTGGGCGCAATACGCCTTCTGAGTGAGAGAAGCCCTATGGCTATCTCGAAGTGGTAGTTTACATCAGGCGTGTGTAAAAACGCAATATTGTGGACGCCTGTACTCATCACTTTTACGCATATGGACAGGGTAGGACCATAGAGTATAAAAACCCTCCCATGGGGAGGGAGGCAAATAGGATATTCACTCTCTTCTTCACTTGCGCACCCTCTCCACTCTATAGTCTCTCAACCTACTCAAAGGTGAGAACTCCATTCCTGTTAGCTGCGCGTATTGCTACGCAACAGGTTATGGGCCCTGTTACAGGGTTTGCCACCACACTCTTTGATAGAGTTGCGCCTTGTGGTCATCGCCCACCACGACGTTGCCTTTGTAAAGAGGGACTCGTGTGGTTGTAGGCATTAGACTCAAGGAGGCTCCCTGGTTCATAACAGCCCAATATTGTGCTCTGGAGGAGTACACAGACTAGGCCTCTCGCCTAACTAAACAAGGCCATGTGTAAACTTCCATTAATTTGGAGGTGCTGCACATGATAACCTTGGGGCGATGCTGAGCAGTTCTATTGGCTTAGCGATTAACTGGCAGACTGCAAAGACCAGCGCACAACATAGGATTGACCTATGGGTCAAAACGGGACTAATATTGGCTTTTTATCTTACTCAGTATTGTTATTATTGTAACGCAATGCTGACGTTCTCAAAGCCAACAGATTTTTACACCTATGTCGTCCCAACTCACTACACTTGTCCCCGTCTTCGATGGCTCTAACTGGGCCACCTGGTCTAAGCAGATGACCGCTTTCTTCATGTCGCAAGGGCTCTGGGGCTACGTTGCTGGCACCATCCCTGTCCCTCCTGTTGCCGATGCCGCTGAAAGAGCGGCTTGGATGCGAAGTGATGAGATGGCTAGGGGTAACCTTACCCTTCGCCTCTCGCCTGCTATACAGCAGGCAGTTACTGGCAATACTTCCCAGCTTCTCTGGGAATCTGTCAAAGACCGGTACGGTGCGGTATCTATGCCCCGCATCTACAAGGACTTCAAAGAGGCCATCTCTATTCGCTTTAACACTAATCAGCATCCTGCTCCCCAGTTTGAGAAGATGGCTGCCGCTTTTGCTCGTCTTGGAGCAGTCACCGTTGGTACTGGTGCTAACACCACCACTCTTGCCATTCGCCCACAACTGCAGGCCCTCATTGCTATGTCCGCTTTGCCCCAGAAATGGGAACACCTTATCCCTGTCATGTGCAATAATCTTGCCCTGGCAGATCTTCAGCTCGCTACCGTATCGGCTTGTGTCGAGAGCCAGTACGAGACTGAGACCAATCGCGGACAACATAAGGCTGCTCATAATGCGCAGAAGCTTTCTGCCGTTAAGCGGAAGCGCAATGACCCTCGCTTCTTGAAGCAGGGTTCTTCGTCGCAGCAGCCTAGCACCCCCGGCCCGTCCAACCAGCAGCAGCCTTTCAGGCAGCGCGGAGGACGTGGATCCGGAAGAGGCAAAGCTAAAGGGAAAGGCAAGGCACCTGCCCGTGCTCCACAGCACTCGCATATTGCCTCCGTTGCCGCACTAGCCCCCCCTACTTCCCACAAGGTGACTCATATTGGGTCATCTGGTGTCTCCACGAGGACAGGAGTCGAATCATCCTCCCCTCAGAGGACTTCAGGCTTCTTCCCTTCGGTCAATAAGGCATTGACGCTCGCTGAACGGCTGGATGTACCCGCTACAGTCCAGACCGTAAAGACGCTCGAGCAGCGCTTCGCCGATGTTGACGCGCTGATGCATCCCCACATTGAAAAGTTCATGGATGAGGAGTACGACTCCGACTTCGACATTGATATGTCGCAGCAGCCCTCAGGCAGCGCGCAATCAATCATGAACATAGATGGCCTCAATGACACCGAGATATTTGGTGAGCATTCTAATGCTCTCCAACTTGACTTATCAGATCTGACGATAAGCGATGGGGGTTCTGATAAAGAAAACCGTGCCCCCACGCCTCCTTACGTCGACCCGGCTTCTATTGTCGAAGCAACAGTCAGGTGGGCTACTACCGGCGAAAGCCGTTTCCCTCCTCGATCACGTTCTAATGAACGGATTGAATCCATTTGGCGTAGCAATCAGCAGTACCTAAAAGATAACGGCAAAGAAACGGACCCTCGTTTCGACGCCCTTGTCTCTCCTTCGGTCTCTATAGGCCGATCTTTGACACCGGAGTCTTTCTTGACCGGACCGGATTGTTACGATTCTCGTCTTTCTGTACGATAGGTCCTATCTGCCTTGTCTCGCGTTCGCGTGTACGTTTACCCATGTTCCGCTTCGATTCGGTCTTCGCCTCTTATCTCGCATCAATCCCATGACCGCAGGGAAGTCAGGGCTGTGACTTCTGGGGCCCGCTGACGTCATTGGAGCCCCGCGTGCCCCCGCGGGATTCCCTTGTACCTTTTACGGACTTCCCCTTTGTACTCCCTTATTAGCTCGCTGGGGCCAGTACCTCAGGATCGCGTCATATGTTTGTACTTCACAAACAACCTGTAGTAGTATATAAGTTACGCTCTACCTAGCTTGTACGGTAGACTTGACTTCTTGTGTAATACCACAATCGTCTTTGCCTCACGAACGACTTTGACTCGCCTTTGCGCTTGAGTCCCTCTTCGCTCGCCTTTTCGCTTGAGCCTCGAACTTCCGCTAATATCCTTGTGTCCCTGGGAGGCCAAGTGATACTTGTTCATCACCGAACTGAACCTTAGCCGGTTCCCGCTTAGTCGATCCCGTTGACTTACCGAAGTACACGTCGTACTTAACGCCCCTGTGGTGGCGTTACATTAAGTCAAGTCTCTCACAGTGGCGACGTCTAGTCGCAGCCGAACCAAGTTTAGGCCCGAATATATTGACCGTCTTAGCTCGGACGAATTATCAGACAGAGTTAAGGGAACCGCGGTCTGGGCAGAACACAACGGAGTCGAAGGATACTTTATCTTTGACCCCTCGACACGATCGTATCGACAAATCCATTACCTCGACGACAGGCACCTCTGGGCCTTTATTGAATATTCCCCATCTGAAGGAGCGTGGTACACTACAGGACCAGTACCCCTCACCCTGAACACCGGACCCTTGGGATCCTCCAATCCTTCGGGCATTAGTATCGATCCCCCCAGCTCCCCATCCCCGAGTGTATCCGTACCAACAACCAACCTCCCCTCCTCAGCATTCCCATCATACACCATGGCTCAGCCAGGACAAGCATCCGCAAGTACCACCCTCACGAGCGGAGGAGGTATACCCAGTGGAAGTGGAGCACCTGCCGGAGGAACTCCCGCCAGCAGTGGCGGTGGCGGTGGCGGTGGCGGTGGCGGTGGCGGTGGCGGTGGTGGCGGTGGCGGTGGACCGGCGCCAGCCGGAGGACCTGCACCAGCCCCGGGTGGCAACGGTCGCCTGGGAGGAAATCCCCCACCCGAGTTTGACGGAAATCGAGAAAAGAGCAAGGCATTCTTACGCGCCTTCAAACTATACTGCGGGATGAACCCAACGGTGGATCTGCTCGCAGTACCAGGACAACGAGCCATGGCCTTCCTCTCTTACATCCGAGGGCCGTTAGTTGACGATTGGGTTGACGAACAGATGAGATGGCTCGAAGACCAAATAGCAGCAGGGGTCCTACGAACTCAGAACAACCTCTGGAATGAGGTAGAGACCCGATTCCTACAAGCGTATACCGACACCGCGGAACAGACGAAGGCCCGCAAAGCCTTACAAACGTTAGCGATGAAAGGAGAAGATATTGACTCCTACATCGCCCAATTCGATAACCTGACCACGAAAGCCGGGTATGGCCCGGACGAAGCCACAACATTGGAGCTATTCCAGGATGGGCTCCCGAATCAGTTAGTCATTAACGCCATTCGCTTCCAACACCCCGTTACGTGGGAAGATTGGAAGCGAGCTGCCCGACTACAACAGGCTGAGTACTTGGTTTTGAAGGACCGACTCGGCAAGAACCGCACCCCGCGCCAAAAGAAGGGAGGGCATAACCGCGAACAGTGGGTACAAGCCCTCAACAAGAATCGCGACCCAAACGCCATGGATGTTGGACGCGCCCGAGCCTCCGTGGCTCTCACCGACGCGGACCGAATCCAACTCCAAAAGGAGGGGCGCTGTTTTAGATGCCGTGCTACGGGGCACATCTCGCGTAACTGCCCACAAAAGAGCGCTCGAATTGCTACTTCCTCCACGACCACCCAACCAGCTTCCATCTCCGCTCCCCCGTCCGTATCAACTCCCGCCGTCACTACTGTCGCCATACAATCTAACCGCGTACTTTCGACGGAAGAGCAGGCTGAAGCACAGATCGCTGCGATGAAAGCACAACCCCCAGAGGTACGAGACCTCATGGTAGAAAAGCTGTTCGCGAAGGAGGATTTTCTCGACGCTTGAACCCGACGGCCTGGGCTAGAGCACTCAATGTAAACGTGTACCATAGCAGATACCGATCCATGCGAATCCCAGTACTCTTTAAATCTGCACACGCGACGGCCGAACGACAAGTACTCCTAGATTCAGGAGCAACGGACAATTTTATCTGCGCCTCACTTCTAAAACGGCTGCAGATTGGAACACGTGATGTCACGCAACCAATACGCATTTGGAACGTGGACGGAACTCACAACCAGGACGGAGCAATCACCCAATATACTGATCTGAACGTCCGTACCGGAAACGACACCAGAACACTTCGCTTCCTAGTAACGAATTTGGGAAGAGACGAAGTCATACTGGGCTACCCATGGTTCTCTGCGTTCGAACCCCTTGTAAAGTGGGGAGAAGCGACGCTGAACGAGGACTTCCAACCAGTTGTCATATCCAGCCTCCAGTCATCGGACGAAGCCACGCCCGTGGAAGCATCCATACGGGCGTTGGAGACGTATCAACTCGATGAGGAGGCTTGGGAACAAATCGCGGACGACGACCAAGAACCATGTGTGGCGTTACTACGAAAAACCACGACGGCGTCTGAACTGGCGCAGCAGGAGGCGGCCAAGCGAGAGGTACGCACCTTTGAAGAAATGGTACCACCAGAATATCGGCGGTATCGTAAGGTGTTCAGCGAGGAAGCATCCCATCGCCTCCCGCCGAAGCGCCCGTGGGACCATGCCATCGACTTAACACCAAGCGCGCCCGCGACAATGGACTGTAAAGTGTACCCGTTGACCCAAGAGGAAGATAAAGCCCTCGACATATTCCTCGCCGAACAACTAGAAAGGGGATACATTAGACCATCGAAATCCCCATACGTCTCACCATTCTTCTTCATAAAGAAGAAAGACGGGAAGCTCAGACCCGTACAAGACTACCGACGACTGAATGAAGTCACCGTCCGCAACCACTACCCGCTACCACTAATTCCGGAACTCATTGACAAAATTCGCGATGCACGACTCTTCACGAAGCTAGACATCCGTTGGGGATATAATAACATTCGTGTAAGCGAAGGAGACGAGTGGAAAGCTGCCTTTAAAACGAATAAGGGAGCTTTCGAACCGCTTGTGATGTACTTCGGACTCACAAATTCCCCTTCAACGTTCCAAGCAATGATGGACTTCACGTTCCGAGGACCGGTGTTAACGAATGAAGTAATTGTGTATATGGACGATATCCTAATCGCAACCGTCGATGACCTCACACGTCACCGAGAACGAGTCCATCAGGTCCTGACCATATGCGAGGAGAACGACCTCTACATCAAACCAGAGAAATGCGAGTTTGAAGTACGCGAAACGGAGTACCTAGGGCTTATCATCGGACACGGGAAGCTGCGCATGGATCCCGTAAAAGTACGAGGAATCCGCGAGTGGCAACCCCCAAAAAGCCTCAAAGAAGTACGTGCCTTTATCGGCTTCTGCAACTTCTATCGTCGGTTCATCAAAGGATTTTCAACACTCGCACGCCCCCTCCACGACCTTACAAAAAAGGACACTCCATGGCATTGGGGGGCAAACCAACAACACGCGTTTGAACGCATCAAAGACCAGATATGTCAAGAGCCAGTCCTCCTCTCCCCCGACCTAGCAAAGCCCTTCGAAATGGAAGTAGACGCGTCCAACGTCGCCATTGGCGCCGTTCTCAACCAATTAGGGAGCGATCAAAAGCTCCACCCAGTAGCGTTCCATTCAGAATCGTTATCCCAAGCTGAACGGAACTACGACATCTACGATCGAGAGTTACTTGCAGTGGTCAAAGCGTTGCGCGCCTGGCGCACCTACCTCGTCGGCTCTCCTCACAAAATCATCATACACACCGATCACGCCAACCTTCAGTATTGGAAGGAACCGCGAAAAATCAGTCGACGAGTGGCACGCGAATTCCTAGAATTATCAGAATACGACTTCGTATTAAAGCATGTATCTGGAATTCGGAATGGTCGCGCAGACGCCCTATCTCGACGAGCCGACTATGCACCAGGCGACGGAGATAATGACGATGTCATCGTCCTCCCAGCAGACCGCTTCGTCCGAGCCACGGAGATATCAATGCACGACATGGACATTTGGACCCAAATAGCGCAGAACCTTGATGAAGCACAAGTGCTGCACTGGGTTGAGCCGCACAGTCTGAAGAAGCACGGAGGATTATGGTGGAAAGGCGACGCCCTCGTCGTTATCGGGGATAACGATCTTAAGCGGGGGGTAATCACCTTTTTTCACGATACACCCGCAATGGGACACCCCGGAATCACAAACACCTACGAACTTTTACGACGAGACTACTGGTGGCCTAACATGCGCAAAGACGTCGAGGAGTACGTCAAGGGCTGCGCCACATGCCAAGCCAACAAAATTAATCCCCACCGACAAAAACCACATCTATTCCCCATCACAACCGACCCAGACGCAGAACCCTTCGAAGTCGTAGCCATGGATTTCATTACGAAACTACCACAGTCTCAAGGATACGACTCGATACTCACCATCACCGACCACGACTGCTCCAAAGCAGCCATCTTCATCCCGTGTAACGAAACGATCACAGCGGAAGGCGTAGCCCGGTTATACCTTCGCCACGTCTACCCCCATTACGGCATACCCCGAAAACTAATCACCGATCGAGACCCCAGATTTACATCCACATTCATGACACAACTCTGCCAAGTTCTCGGAATCAGGCAGAACATCTCGTCGGCGTATCACCCCCAAACAGATGGGCAGTCGGAACGCACCAATCAATGGCTAGAACAATACCTACGCCACTGGAGCAACGTGCAACAGGACAACTGGGCAGAGGCCCTCCCCGTAGCACAGTTCGCACACAACGCGTGGCCCAACGCGACGACGAAACACTCCCCCTTCTCACTCATTATGGGGTGGGAACCACGCACTAACTGGGTCTCGAAACCCACGACCTCTCCGTCAGTTGACCAACGGTTGGAAGATATGGGCAACTTCCGACAACATGCACAAGACTGTATCAAACACGCCCAAGAACTCATGGCAAAGCGGGGACGCACTCGCTTCGTTCCTTATCAAGAAGGGGCGCAAGTGTGGTTAGAGGGGACAAACCTTAAAACGTTCTACCCCACTGCCAAGCTAGCCCCTAAACGCCACGGGCCGTTCCGCATCAAGAAGGCCCTATCAGCGGTGTCTTACGAATTAGAACTTCCAGAGTCATGGAAGATTCACCCCGTGTTCCACGCCAACCTCCTCACCCCATATAAGGAAACGGAGCTACACGGGGCAAACTTCACGCGACCCCCTCCTGACCTTATCGATGGCGAAGAAGAGTTCGAAGTGGAGCGAATCCTCGGATCGAGAATCCACGGCCGAGGGCGTAAGCTCCAATTTCTGATCAAATGGAAGGGATTCCCCGTAAGCGATAGTTCGTGGGAACCCTTCGAGAACGCCCAGCATGCACCTGACCTCATCGCCGACTTCTACCGGCATAACCCAACCGCCGAAGGGGCTGGACGAAAGATATAAGAACACACCCCGCAAACCCACACAATGCACTCCCCTCTTACTCCTCACACCATGACGACCACTCCCATTACGTCTAAGATTCCCTCGCGCCCACCAGCGCAACTCATACTCGAACAACTGACCGTACCATCGCAGGATCAGGGTGTCCCCTCTCAGCCAGAGGGTTGTACGCCGTACTCTGTGATCTCTAGCCCTGCTCCTCCCGTCCTATCCCTCATCGCTCCCGCTCTCGATCGCCTCGCGCGAGAAGGAGTCACCACGTCACTACTCGCCCTGACCGCCCCACCTGCTGACACCCCAATAACCGTACATGTCCCACTCGTCCCCACTCCCCCATTCCCTCCCGGAATCGATCACGTACCCACACCGACCATCCAACCGCGTATCGTCGAGCCCGACCCAACCATAGCCTTCCTCCAAGACGAGGAAGAAGAAGAAACTATAGACCCGGGACTCCCCTTCCTTCGCAACGACCCCGAACTCACTTTCCTCTATTTCCCCATGAAGATTGGGAACGCGGGATACCCAAAACAAATCGCGCGTTTCATTTACTACCGGAAGAATTATCAGGAGGTCGTGGGAACCATGGGAAGGGGGCACCCTTGCTACGTACAGTCGGTCTACCTACAGGGGGTATACGAAGGACAACTTCCCCAGCACGTCACAGACCAACAACTTGCCATGTTCCACCCCCACGACCCTCGCGCCATATGCATCAACGAAGTCCTGACGGAGTTGCGCAGCGTCCGCATCCACGCGGATGTATCCCGACTCCGGGAATGCCTCCTGCGCAAGGACACGATTGCAGTTCGCGAGTCCGAGCTTCGACGGCTGGAGACGGACCTCACGCGGGATCGTTTCCACATGGACATGGATCTCGCGAGTGTGCGGAAGCGACTGCAGTACGCGCGCGTCATACCACTCATATCCGAGAAGTTCGACGAGCTTCAGGCCAAGCTCGTACGTCCGAGATCTACCCCCGAGGCCATTCCTATTCCCCCACGCGCCGGAGGCCCTTGCGAGATGCCTCGCCTTCAGGGAGAGAGTAGCAAGCGAGCTCGCAAGTGCTTCCAATGCAAGTCGACGGACCACTTGATCGCGCAGTGCCCTCAACGGAGGGCCAAGCAGCCGTGTCAGTGGTGTGGCAGTCGTACTCATCAGTACGATGTGTGCCTTATCCGTCGAATCTCCCCTATGTCCCCCGCTTATATCGACCCAGATGACCGCCCTCGGTGGTGCGGTAAGTGTCTGCGGTATGATGCCAAACACGAAGAGATACATTGCCCTCAGTACGAGCAATGTCGAGAGTGTGGTGAGCGGGGTCGTCATCTTTTCCTGCGTCGGCATACCTGTCCCCGCCCCCCGTCGCCGACTCCAGACACAGTGCCAGTCGAAGATGACTGGTACTACACCAGCGACTAGTCGAAGCCGTGGCGACTTCGAATCTGACGGGGGGGTAATGTTACGATTCTCGTCTTTCTGTACGATAGGTCCTATCTGCCTTGTCTCGCGTTCGCGTGTACGTTTACCCATGTTCCGCTTCGATTCGGTCTTCGCCTCTTATCTCGCATCAATCCCATGACCGCAGGGAAGTCAGGGCTGTGACTTCTGGGGCCCGCTGACGTCATTGGAGCCCCGCGTGCCCCCGCGGGATTCCCTTGTACCTTTTACGGACTTCCCCTTTGTACTCCCTTATTAGCTCGCTGGGGCCAGTACCTCAGGATCGCGTCATATGTTTGTACTTCACAAACAACCTGTAGTAGTATATAAGTTACGCTCTACCTAGCTTGTACGGTAGACTTGACTTCTTGTGTAATACCACAATCGTCTTTGCCTCACGAACGACTTTGACTCGCCTTTGCGCTTGAGTCCCTCTTCGCTCGCCTTTTCGCTTGAGCCTCGAACTTCCGCTAATATCCTTGTGTCCCTGGGAGGCCAAGTGATACTTGTTCATCACCGAACTGAACCTTAGCCGGTTCCCGCTTAGTCGATCCCGTTGACTTACCGAAGTACACGTCGTACTTAACGCCCCTGTGGTGGCGTTACACGGATACTGAGATCCTCGATTGGGGATCATGTGATGAAGAGTACGTCTTTTCTTCACTTAATGCACCACATGCTGATAATGTTACAGTATTAGCCCTGCCCCCAAAAAATCAAAAATGGGGCAACTGTAATAGTTTCATATATCTACGGGAATCGCATGTAGTAGCACCGAAGTTACTCAAAATGTACAATATTAGCAGCGCTCTCCTCGATTCCTTTGAGTGCGAGCACAATGAGTACTTCAGTCAATGCGCTAAGTGTTTAGAGCATACAAAAAATATGTGGCTCCTTGATTCAGGAGCATCAGCACATTTCACTAATAAACTTAGTGACTTCATTGACTATAAGCCAACTGCCAAGTCTGATAAGATTCCCGTAAAGACTGCAGCTCATACTCTCTATGTTGAAGGTACCGGAACTGTCTTGCTAGAGCATTACATCGCAGACAAACTTGTGACCACTCGGGTGTATCCGGTTCTATACATTCCTAGAATGAGCACGCGTCTTCTATCTATGGGAGTCTTCTTACAGCAAGGTTTGCGCATTTTGGGGAATTCACAGCATATTAACTTGCTACGTAAAAAGAAGACCATTGTCCAATGTAAACCCCTTCTTCACGGACAATCTCTATATTGGCTAGATGCCTCTATATCCACTCTAACTGAGTCGCTTATTGTGAACCAGTCTGCGTTACTCAATGTAGACTATGACCTTATGCATCGTCGCCTCGGTCACCCATCCAAAGAGGTTTTGAGACGAGCTAAGGAACACACTAAGGGCTTTCCAGAAGGGATCATAATTCCCACCTCTGATAACATTTGTCCTGGGTGTGCGCAAGGCAAGATGCCTGCTGCCTTACATCCTCTGTCCGATACAAGGGCTAAAGCCTCTTTCAATCGAATACATTCTGATTTGAAAAGCTTCCCTTTACCGTCATACCATAAATACAAGTATTTTATCGTCTTCCTTGATGATTATACTTCGTTTGCATGGATCATTCTTTTACGGGACAAAGCCTCTGCTATTACTGCTTTGAAGCAGTGGCTTGCGCTAATTAAAAACCAATTTAGTGCTACCATAAAAGAATGGATGTCTGATGCCGGTGGTGAATATAAATCGGATGCTTTCCTAAAGCAGCTTAAGGATGCTGGCATTACAGTGCTACAGTCAGCGCCACATACGCCTCAGCAAAATGGGCGCGCTGAGCGCTTTATGCGTACAATAATGGACAAAGCTCAGGCTATGCGCCTTGATGCTTGTTTACCACAGAGCTGGTGGGAATTTGCAGTCCTACACGCTGCACATTGTTACAATAGAACCCCCATAAGTCGCCTTCAATGGCAGACTCCTTACAAACTATTGCACAATGAAGTCCCTGATATATCGCATCTTAGAGTATTTGGTTGTGGCGCATATGTACATATTCCAGAAGCTCGCCGGGTGAATAAACTTTCTCCCAAAAGCGAGCTAATGATCTACCTTGGTAGAGGACCTGGAATGAAGGCTGATGTCTTCATGCGCACGCCAAATACCTTGTTCTATTCAGACAAGGCACTCTTCGATGAAGCTCTATTTCCTAGGTGTCCAATAGACAATCCTAGACGTGAGCCCCGTGGTGTAACTCAGTTAGATGATACAGTTCCATATGAGCTGTCTAAAGACCATACCACTCCTGGTGATGATGACGACCTACCACCTGAGCCCCCTATTACCAAAGGGAGAAGCGCTCCCCAGCCGGCCACTGGACCCCCTTCTAGTACTCATACTAGAGGGATTGGATCGCAGCTACCTCCGCCTTTACCCCCTGAACCAGTACCTGGTCCTAGTGAACCTAGGCGCTCGGGGCGTACAAGGAAACTAGTTACTCGTCCTGAAAATGTCTATGGAGATAGGCCTCCTACTACGATTATTCGAGACATTGCACGGACTTGCACATGGCGACAATTGACACAGCCGCAGCCGGGTAGCTCCCAGCAGCGTCCACGTCTGAGTCGGACGGCCTCAGGTGACATTCCTGAACAAGCCGATCCTGACTCTTCCAGTGCACAGAGTGATAATCCACATGATTCAGACGAAGTAGATCAGCAACTTCTGATCTGCCTAGCTCAGGAAGGGGGAGTCAAATTTCTAGATCTTCTGCTCGCCAAAGCAGTTTCACCATTGGATCTAGAGTCACCTGATACCTCCAATATTCGCAAATGGACCTATCGGGACATTCTTAAAATGCCAAGTGAACCCCAGGAGGAGTGGCGTAATGCATGCCAAGAAGAGCTTGCCTCTCTTCGCAAACGCAAGGTCTACGATCTTGTTAACCCGCCGCAAGGCAGAAGGGTGATCAAGAATAGATGGGTATTTGACTTAAAGTCAGATGGCCGTAAGAAAGCCAGGCTAGTTGCCAAAGGCTTTTCACAGGTTGAAGGCATAGACTATGACGAAATATTCTTGCCAGTGGTACAGTTTGAGACCGTCCGGATGATGCTCGCGCTTGTAGCGCTGAAGGATTGGCACATCTCTGGACTTGACGTCAAAACTGCCTTTCTTTATGGAGACTTCGATGAGGAACTCTATATGGAACAACCTGAAGGGTTTAAAGACCCTAGCCAACAAAATAAAGTCATGCGCCTTAGGAAAGCTATATACGGACTTAAACAAGCAGCACTCGCTTGGTGGAGAGCGCTGGATAAGTCCATGAGCACCCTTGGCTGCATACGACTTCAATCAGACTCAGGTCTGTTCGTGAATGAAGACAAAACAATCGTAGTCATTGTTTATGTCGATGACGTTCTTTTCCTTGGGAAAAGTAAAAAGGACATAGCATCCCTGAAGAAACGCTTCATGGAGATATGGGAATGCAGAGACCTGGGTGATACCAAAGAGTTTCTACACATGCGCATATTACATTCTAAGGGAAGAATCCTGATAGATCAGCAGGATTACCTTCAGAAAGTGCTGCAGCGTTTTAACCTGATCAACGCCAAATCAGTACCTACCCCACTACCGGAAGGGTATCATCCATCCCCTAATAAGGGAACCGCAACCCCAGAGCTCCGCGCGTCATACCAACAAGTGATAGGGTCTCTCCTATACATTATGATTGGTACGCGACCAGATATTGCCTATGCTGTTACCAAGATGGCGCAGTTTGCTGCCAATCCATCTGAGGACCATTATAAGCGTGCACTTTACATTTGCCACTATTTACTTGGTACCTCAAACTATGCTTTAGTCTTTGACGGCAAAAGCGATGGTGGTATAATAGCATACGCAGATTCTGACTGGGCTTCTGACCCAGTTACCAGAAAGTCCACTACGGGCTACTTAGTAAAGATGGCTAATGGAGTGTTCTGCTGGAATTCTAGAGCACAGAAATCTATTGCGCTCTCATCCACTGAAGCAGAATACATGTCGCTGTGTGATACAAGCAGACAATTGGTCTGAATTCGCTCGCTCTTTAGTGAGCTTGGAATAAACCTCGGACCTATTCCATTATGCGGAGATAATCAAGGCTCCATATTCTTATCTTCTAATCCTGTTCAGGAGAAACGGATCAAACACATTGATTTGCGTCACCATTACATACGTGATGTGATCCGTGAAAAGAAGATAGAGTTATTCTTCATTGAAGGAGCTGAGAACCCCGCTGATCTTTTTACTAAGAATCTGGGTCGCATTAAATTCCTAAAATTCAGGGAACAGCTAGGGCTAGAGTTTGGCCACTCACCATTCAAACACACCATGTCCGATGATGGGGATTCGTGATGGAGAGTGTGAAGGAACTTTTGTACCTCTGAGGAACACATGTTTCTCTATGTCCTCCGCGTCCATCGTTTCTTCTTCATGAAGAACACAACGAGCAACTGTCTCCTCATAGAACAGGACAGAATCACCTAACTAGACATGGTGCGATGTCGCTTCTCGAAAGCAGACATCTGGCTCTAAGCCTCTCATCGAACTACCAGAAGGGAGTTCGTACGTCCTGTCCCTGATGGGAACATAATAATCATACTTCAAGATTCGAAGAATGTCATTGATGATAGCCATTCACAACTTGATGAGACGGGTTAGAGACAGCCATAGTCTCATCGACTCCTATGCAACCCTCACTTGATGCTCATTCCCAATCCTCGTGAGATTGCTAGGCAATTGCTTAGACGCGCTTTACTAGCTGCACTAAGCAAGGGGGAGTGTTGGAACGAGATAAGTACATAAGGACCTTATCTATAGCAGTTACGACATTACGGTAGTATGTTTTCCTATTACGGTAGTTGGGATACATACTATAGTGGGCGCAATACGCCTTCTGAGTGAGAGAAGCCCTATGGCTATCTCGAAGTGGTAGTTTACATCAGGCGTGTGTAAAAACGCGATATTGTGGACGCCTGTACTCATCACTTTTACGCATATGGACAGGGTAGGACCATAGAGTATAAAAACCCTCCCATGGGGAGGGAGGCAAATAGGATATTCACTCTTTTCTTCACTTGCGCACCCTCTCCACTCTATAGTCTCTCAACCTACTCAAAGGTGAGAACTCCATTCCTGTTAGCTGCGCGTATTGCTGCGCAACACGGTCAGGGTTCGGGGTCTCAACGTCGTCCTAACAGGCTGTGGCGAATTGCGCCTCCTGTGTCAGCCGTGACATTTGGGTTCTCTCGGGCTGTCGAGAGGGATAGGGTAGGTACTGGTCTTATTTTACGATCACTCAGATCGTTTCTCAGAGACACGCTTGAACCACCAAGCGAAGTGCTGCCTATATAGCTAGACAGAGCCTCAAGACAACTCTTGATCCTTCCAAGAGGAGAAGCTGCTTATAATGCCAAGCAGTGCACGAGAGGTGGTAGGTGGGCTATATTCAAGAACAAGACCAGTACAAGGAATACAGGGTAAGCAATTGGCTCCTTAAGTATCCTACAGGAATTCCATTTTTCTGCATTTTTCCTACTATTTTCTGGGGACGCGTAAGTGAGAAACTAAGTATAGACCAAGCACATCTTTCTGTCGCAACGATTGCGCGATCGATGTGCAGTCGGGAATCTTCGAATGGAACGAGAATCAGAATCTGAAACATGAAGCAAGAACCAAGAAACCGAGAATTTTCTGAGATTCTTTCCTATTGATGGCACGATCGATGGATCGTGACACATTACTGCCAAAAACCACGACAGCGTCCGAACTAGCACAACAAGAAGCTGCCAAGCGGGAAGTACGAACCTTCAAAGAGATGGTTCCACCAGAATACTGGCGGTACCGTAAGGTGTTTGACGAGGAAGCATCGCATCACTTCCCACCGAAACGACCATGGGACCATGCCATCGACCTGACACCCAACGCACCCACAACGATGGACTGCAAGGTGTACCCACTAACGCAAGAGGAAGATAAGGCTCTCAACACATTCCTCGCCGAACAACTGGAGAGGGGGTACATTTGACAGTCGAAGTCCCCATACATTTCACCCTTCTTCTTTATAAAGAAGAAAGACAGAAAGCTCAGACCCGTACAAGACTACTGACAGTTAAACGAGGTCACTATCCAAAACCATTACCCATTACCCCTCATCCCCGAACTCATTGATAAAATCTGTGATGCGCGACTCTTCATGAAATTGGATATCCGCTGGGGATACAATAACATCCACATAGACGAAGGAGATGAGTGGAAGGCTGCCTTTAAAACGAACAAGGGAACCTTTGAACCACTTGTGATGTACTTCGGTCTCACGAACTCCCCAGCAACCTTCCAAGCAATGATGGACTTCACGTTTCGAGGACCAATATTGACAAACAAGGTGATCGTATACGTGGACGATATCCTCATCACAACTATTGACGACCTCGAACGACATCGAGAAAGAGTCCACCAGGTTCTAACCATCTGCACAGAAAATGACCTTTACATCAAACCAGAGAAATGCGAGTTTGAAGTGCATGAGACAGAGTACCTGGGGCTTATCATTGGACATGGGAAGCTGCGGATGGACCCCGTAAAAGTACAAGGGATCCGCAAATGGCAACCCCCAAGAAACCTCAAGGAAGTACACGCCTTTATCAGCTTCTGCAACTTCTATCGCTGATTCATCAAAGGGTTCTCATCCCTGGCATGCTCCCTCCACGATCTCACAAAAAAGGACACTCCATGGCTGGGGAGTAGAGCAACAGAGGGCGTTCAAACGCGTCAAAGACCAAATATGTCGAGAACCAGTCCTCCTTTCCCCCAACCTGACAAAACCGTTTGAACTAGAAGTGGATGCATCCAACGTCGCCATTGGCGCAGTGCTCAACCAGTTAGGAGAAGACCAAAAACTCCACCCAGTAGTGTTCCACTCAGAATCGTTGTCCCAAGCTGAGCGGAACTATGATATCTATGACAGAGAGCTACTTGCAGTAGTCAAAGCTCTTCACGCCTGGCGCACATACCTTGTTGGCTCACCCCATAAAATCATCATACACACCGACCACGCCAACCTTCAATACTGGAAAGAACCACGAAAAATCAGCCGACGAGTGGCACGCGAGTTTTTAGAGCTGTCAGAATATGACTTCGTATTAAAGCATGTACCCGGCGTCAAGAACGGTCGTGCAGATGCCCTGTCCCAGCAAGAAGACTATGTGCCAGGCGATGAAGACAACAACAACGTCACTGTCCTCCCTGCAGACCGCTTCATCCGGGCTACTGAGATGTCAATGCACGACATGGACATCTGGACCCAGATTGTGCAAAACCTTGACGAAGCACAAGTACTACGATGGATCGAACCGCATAGCCTGAAAAAGCATGAGGGGTTATGGTGGAAAGGCGATGCCCTTGTCATTGTTGGGGACAACAATCTTAAGCAGGGGGTAATCACCTTTTTCCACGACACACCCACCATGGGACACCCTGGAATCACAAACACCTATGAACTCTTACAACGAGACTACTGGTGGCCCAACATGCGCAAAGATGTAGAAGAATACGTCAAGGGTTGCGCCACATGCCAAGCCAACAAAATTAACCCCCACCGGCAAAATCCACACCTTTTCCCTATTACAACTGACCCAGAAGCAGAACCGTTTGAAGTCGTAGCAATGGACTTCATCACAAAACTACCACTGTTGCAGGGGTATGACTCGATCCTCACCATCACGGACCACGATTGCTCCAAAGCCACCATCTTCATCCCATGTAACGAAACAATCACCGCAGAAGGCATAGCTCAACTGTACCTCCAACACGTCTACCCCCATTATGGCATACCCCGAAAATTGATCACCAATTGGGACCCCCAATTTACGTCAGCATTCATGACATAACTCTGCTGAGTTCTCGGGATTAGGCAGAATATCTCGTCGGTGTATCATCCCCAGACAGATGGGCAGTCAGAATGAACCAACCAATGGCTGGAACAATACTTGCACCATTGGAGCAACGTGCAGCAGGATAACTGGGCAGAGGCCCTCCCTGTAGCGCAGTTCGCACATAACGCGTGGCCCAACGCAACGACAAAACATTCCCCTTTCTTGCTCATCATGGGATGGGAACCACGCACTACTTGGATCCCGAAACCCACGACTTCTCCATCAGTCGATCAATGTTTGGAAGACATGGGTAACTTCCAACAACACGCACAGGATTGTATCAAACACGCCCAGGAACTTATGACGAAGCGAGGGTGTACCCGCTTCATCCCTTATCAAGAAGGGGTGCAAGTGTGGTTGGAAGGGACGAACCTTAAAACATTTTACCCCACAGCCAAACTAGCCCCTAAACGTCATGGGCCGTTCTGCATCAAGAAGGCCCTCTCAACAGTATCTTACGAATTAGAACTCCCGAAGTCATGGAAGATCCACCCCGTGTTCCACGCCAACCTCCTCACCCCATATAAGGAGACGGAACTACATGGGGCAAACTTCATGCGACCTCCCCCTGACCTTATCGATGGAGAAGAGGAGTTCGAAGTGGAGCAAATCCTCGGATCAAGGTTCTATGGCCGAGGGCGCAAGCTCCAATTCCTGGTCCAATGGAAGGGGTTTCCCGTGAGCAATAGCTCGTGGGAACCACTCGAGAATGTTCAACATGCACCTGACCTTATCGGCGACTTCTATCAGCATAATCCAACCACCAAAGGGACTGGGCGAAAGATATAAAGAGACACCCTACGAACCCGAATCACGCACCCCCCCCTTTCTCCTCTTGTACACCATGACGTCCACTCCCATTGTCTCTAAGATCCCCTCGTGCCCACCGGCACAACTCATACTCGAACAGCTAACCGTACCCTCACAGGACCAGGGTGTCCCCTCACAGCCAGAGGGTTGTACGCCGTACTCTGTAGTCCCCAGTCCGAACCCCCCTATCTGTCATGGACGCGTATATTATTTTCCTATTTTTCTGTAATTTATACGGAATTATTCAAGGAAGATATAAAGGGCCAAAGTACGAGATTTCGTCAGTCACGTGTTGCCACCACGTGCACCTTCAAGCACGTGACCCTGGGATAGTTGCACCCTTAACAGGACTGTTGATAAGTGGCCTGAGCGCATCTAGCGGCTCAATGGACATGCAGATAACGGACTGCTTTAGATAAGATATATTGGACTTATGTAGATTAGATTATACTGTATATGATCTTTACAATCTCGGACTTTTCTTATCTATGACATCACTGTACAATGACATCATGGACTCCTCTGGACTCCCCTTGTACTTCATCCTTGTACTCTGACCTTTGTTCTTATCTTTATTATGATGTCACTATGATACCATATTCCAGACTTTCCTTGTTCTATACGCCTTGTTCTCCAGAACAGTACACTCCTTTGTCCGCTTGTAGAACAATACGTCTTGTATTCACTGTGACCAGCTGTTACCTGTGTCACCCTGTATTTTGTATAAGTAGTGTAGCTTGTATGCTCCTGGTCCACATCAGTTCTCATCTGTTGTGTGCCAGGTATGTCTCCTCTCTTGTAATAACCAACATCAGTTCTCATCTGTTGTGTGCCAGACACTATCTGCTTCACTTGCAAGATCTCTCTGTTGCTGCTTCAAGCTCACCTTCATATCTCACCACAGTCACCAGTTCACTGTGAGTATGATCCCTTCATGTGCGCTGTTCATCAGCTTAGTAGTTTATGCTTACGCGCTGTATTAGGCTTTACTCAGCAAGATAAGGTATCGCGTCAGCACTATGACAAGTGCATCAGTCAGCACAATAGATAGCACTATTAATAGACATGATGCGTCAGCCCCTGAGTCATGGAGTCTTACTGTACACTTAGTAATAGTGTTTAGACTCAGTTCAAACTCAGCTTCAGTAGCATATATAAACACTCCTGTAGCGTCCTGAGTGGAACCAACTTGTCCTCTTGGTTCTCCACTCAGGTGCGTATCTCTCTGTACTCCTTACTCTACTCAATCTAACTGGTCCCCTTGGTTCTCCACTCAGCGTACCACGGTGTGATCACTGACATCTTGAGTTCTTGTATAAAGACTCTAAGTCGACTGTCCACTCCACCGTGACTGTGCGTTAGCGCATGATTTATCTCCGCGCCAAGCTTGGGTGTGCTCACCAGACAGTTCGCTTTTAGTTTACACTTGAGCTTGACGTAGCGAGGTGTCATACCGCTACACTATCCTGTCCTTAATCGCTCCCACTCTTGATCGCCTTGTGCAGGAAGAGGCGGCTACCTCGCTACTCACCCTCACTGCCCCGCCTGTTGACACTCCCATCACAGTACATGTCCCTATCGTCCCTACTCCCCCTGAGCCGCAACAACATACCCCACCACCACCTCTCGAGCACGTGCCACTTCCCCTGTTCCCACCTGGCATTGGCCACGTAACTACACCTACTACACAACCCCACCTTGTTGAACCCGACCCCACCTACACATTCCTGGATGATGAGGAGACAGGAGAGGATGCCACTGATCCGGGACTTCCTTTCCTTCACAATGACCCCGACCTCTCTTACCTGTACTTCCTGCTGAAGATCGGGGAGGCCGGGTACCCGAAGCAAATCGCGTGCTTCATCTACTATCAAAAAGACTATTGAGAGGTCGTTGGAACTATGGAAAGGGGCATCCATGCTACGTGCAACCAGTTTACTTGTGAGGGATGTATGAGGGGCAACTGCCCCAGCATGTCACGGATCAGCAGCTTGCGATGTTCCACCCGCACGACCCACAAGCCATATGCATCAACGAGGTCCTGATGGAGCTATGCGATGTTCGTCTTCACACAGACGTAGTGCGCCTCTGAGACTGCTTGTTGCGGAAGGACGTGATCACTGCACGCGAGTCCGAGCTTCGACGGATGGAGACGGACCTCGTGCGCGACCGCTTCCATATGGATATGGATCTCGCATGTAACATCTACCATGGACGTTTGCCTGACTTAGGCCTCTTGGCATGTGGCGATCCTTGAGAGTCGAAAGTTGCGATTAGCAAAGGTCTGAGGATAGAAGGCGGGATGAGGTTGGAGGCTCTCATCTCTCTCAAAGTAAGCGTGGAGGTCCTCTAGCTGAATGACGCCTTGGGGAACCTTGTTGATGTACTTGGCGTTGGCCCAAGAGGTGCTGTTGATGATGAAGAAAGAGTGATACGGGAGGCCACGTGGTCGTTGCAATACAGGTGTACTTGGTAAGCTGCGACGTCTGCAGGGAAGTCCACTGATCCGCGAAGGGACAGGCAAAGATGAGTCACGGGGATCCCTGGTCTAAGGGGATATGCAGGACAACTCACTTAAGAGGGGAGGCCTCTTAGTAAAGACAAGTGGATGATAGTGGTATTGGAAGAAGACCAAGATGCCATTCTTGGTCTTCGCACTACTCTACTTATACAGATACGTGCAGGCTTTGAAGTGCCGCTTGAATACTACTAGCCAATAGCGTAAGTACTGTGAACCCTAGTACAGCTATCCTAGTATGAGTCACTTCCGAGATCTGATCCGTTATCGTACAATCACATGTGCCGGAGCTTACCCGGCTGACTGATCCTACAAGTCCATGATGATATCCTGCTGACGGTGGTGTCATAGCCGACGCATCAGTGTCCACTTCTCAGCCCAGGGCGCCGATCAATCCGAAACGTAACATCACCCCCTTCTTATGGTCGAGCCCCAGCTCAACCGCGCTGGGTGGCCTCCCTTTCTCCTGCGACTTGCAACCCCGCCTGTATCCCCGGGCGGTACAAGTCTCGCTCTGCTTTGATGCAGGTGATCGCATTTGCCCTCTGGAGTTGAAGTACGCAATCCCTCCTTACCCGAGCTATCTTGTCCAGCTCGTCCATCTTCTTCGTCAGCTCCGCCTCCTTGGCCTCATACCCCGCCTGTGCGCAGCGGTAGCGGTGGACCTCCGCGATGAGGGTAAGGTCTTTCATGCCCGTGAGGGCACAGTCGACCGATTCATGCATGGAGCTGCGCTGATCTAAAAAGATCAGGTCGTCGTCATAGTAGTGGGAGTCCGCAGGGTAGTCGTAGTTGGGGGCGGCGTGTACTGGCTTTCCGTATTGCTGGTCGCTGCCTCTCCGGTAGGCGAGGACGAATGGGTCCGCCATGAGGATGAGTTGCGTATAGCGAGCTGGGTGCAGGCGGTCCTGAGCATCGCGGATCTGGAAAGGGATATAATGTACTCCCCTGTTGTGTTGGAATCTGACGGGTGGAGGAGTTTCCACTTCGCGTCGGGAAATTGGACTGTGTTCCTCCACACGATAGCGGCGGACCTGGGGTCAAGTAGTCTTTGGCATAAGGATGGGCTCCCCGTCTGAGGTGCGTAGCGGAGGGGTTTTGTTGTGCGTGGTGGTGAGGTGGTTGCTGTAAGTGAGGTATTCGTGTAGAGGGCAATGTTCCTCCGATAGGTACCAGTCGAAGTCCCGGTCCTCTTGAACTGCAGTCTCGTCTGTATCGGGTTGAGCTGCTGTCGACATGTTGGTCGGTGAAGGATCTCTTGTACCAACTCTGGTAGGGGTTGGCGAAGGAATAAGGGATGGTATGGGGGTCGGTGGACGACTTCCTCCGTTGTGAATGGACTGGGGAAGTGACAGGGGTGATGGTGGCGCGTCTTGAACGATGAGGGTAGGCTGGATGGATACTGGGAGTAGGTCGTCGAGGACATAGTGAACTTGAACTCGAGGAGAGGACATGAGTATGTGGGAGAAGGAGAGAGAGGGATGGGGACGTCTCTTGGATTTTTCCTGCACTTATATGTGTTTCCCTGGTGGGGTTTGAACATTTGAATTCCCGAATTGCTTCATCAGCAAACACGTCATCCTTGGAGACCCACTGGTTGTCCGAGTCCGGGTATCCACACCACTTGACCAGATACTGCAGTTTCTTTGTCCTGCCAAACCGCCGAGAGTCTAGAATCTTCTCGACTTCATATTCCTCCTCTCCATTGACCAAATCTGGTGGTGGGCGCTGATAATTGGGACCGTATGTGGGAGTTTCTTTGTACGGAGTCAGAAGGTCCATGTGGAATACTGGATGGATGCTCCACTGCGTGGGAAGTTCTAGGCGGTAATTGACTGCAGACATCACCTGGATGATCTGGAATGGGCCATGCCTTCTTGGCGCGAGTTTTGCGGTTGGCTGGTTGGTGCGTAGGTGGCGTCCCTCGAGCCACACGAGGTCTCCGATTTGGTATTTCGGGGTGTCCTTGTGTTTGATCCACCCCTGCTGTGCTTTGATCATCAGTTCCTGGGCACACATTCTAGCTTCTCTGAACTGCTGCGCCCGCAGCGCTACTTGTGGGATAGGAGAAGGTCGATCGATCCAATTGGCACGTGGGTTGTACCCCATGAGGACATTGAAAGGGGATTCCTTGGTAGACTCATTCGGCCAGTTGTTGTGCGTGAATTCTGCCATTGATAGGTATCGCGTCCAGTCATCTTGTCGCTCATTGACCCAGAACCTTAGGTATTGCTCTAGCCATTGGTTGGTCCACTCTGATTGGCCATCAGTTCTGGGGTGGTATGCCATGGAAATGTTTTGCTCGATCCCGAGTATTCGGCATAGTTCACGGGTGAATTTTGACGCAAATCTTGGATCTCGATTGCTAATGATGCGCGCTGGCAGTCTGAATCTAGGGAAAACATGTGTCACATACAGGGCTGCAGTTCCTTCTGCGCTTATTTCTTCCAGGCACGGGATGAACACCGCTGCTTTAGAGCAGTCGTGGTCTGTCACTGTCAGTATGGAATCGCAGCCATTTGATTGGGGCAGTTTCGTGATGAAGTCCAGTGCTATGACTTCAAACGGAGTTGCTTCCGGTTTGGGAAATATGGGTTGTAGAGGGGCGCGTGTTGGTCGGTTGTTGACTTTGATTCACTGACAGTCAGCGCATCCCTTGACATAGTCTTGTGCCTCTTGCCAAAGGCCTGGCCACCAATAGTACCTTTCGATTAATTTGATGGTTCGGTTGATTCCGGGATGTCCATAGGCGAGCGTGTCGTGGTGGGCTTGTATAATACGCTTTCGTTCGTGAGCGTCTCCTGTAACCACTCTTCGTCCCTCTTTGTACCACGTATTTTCGATGCACTTGAGTTTGTGTGGGTCTACCCATTTCGTGATGATATTGTTGTCCTGGGTGTATACTGGGTGTGTGGGTTGCATTTCGTCTACTGTGATTTCTGGGCTTATGTGTGTCGGGTTTTCCGTGGTGTCGATGTTTGCAGCTCGGACGAATATGTGATCAGGGAGTACCGTGACTTGTTCATTGTTGTGTTCTCCCTGATTGTAGTCGGGCCTCCTTGATAAGGCGTCTGCTCTTCCGTTTGCTGTTCCCTTGATGTGATGAATCTCTATGTCGTATTCGGAGAGTTCCAACACTTCCCTTGCCACCCGTCTGCTTATCTTTTGGGGGGATCTCCAGTACTGCAGGTTCATGTGGTCGGAGAACACCTTGATTTTGTGTGGGGATCCCGCAAGGTAGGCTCTCCAGTTCCTTAGTGCTTTGACTATGGCTAACAGTTCCAAGTCGTAGATGTCGTAGTTTCGTTCTGCCGCACTGAGGGTGTTGGAGTAATATGCAATTGGGTGTCGTTTGTTGTCCCTGTCTCGTTGGAGTAGTACCGCTCCTACTGCGTATCCCAAGGTGTCGACTTCCAGTTCGAAGGGTTTGTCCAGTTCTGGGTGTTTGAGCACTGGTTCTTCCGTTATGAGGGTTTTGAGTTTGTCAAATGCTGTTTGTTGCTCTGTTCCCCATGACCATTCTGTGTCTTTGCGCGTGAGTTTGTTGAGTGGGCGTGCGTGTGTGGCAAAATTTCGAATGAAGGCGCGGTAGAAGTTGCAAAACCCTAGGAACGATCGCACCTGTTTAACGTTTTTGGGGGTCGGCCAGTCACGGATTCCAGAAATTTTGACAGGGTCCATGCGAATCACCCCCTTCTTAATGATTACCCCCAGGTAATCGAGGGCGTCAGAGTGGAATGTGCACTTTTCCAATTTGAGGTACAAGTCGTGTTGTTCTAGTAAGTCCAGGATGTCATGAACCGCTTCAGTGTGGGCTTGTTCTGTGGTTGCCGTTGCGACTCCGATGTCGTCCATGTATACGCGTATGATGGTTCCTTTCTTCTCATGGTGTTCAATGAGTGGTTCGAAGATTGCGTTCATCATTGCCTGGAAGGTTGCCGGTGCGTTTGTCATGCCAAAGTACATTACCAATGGTTCAAAGAAACCCCGTTTCGTTTTGAATGCTGCTTTGTGTTCATCTCCTGGTTTGATTCTGATGTTTGTGTATCCCCATCTGACATCAAATTTGGAGAAGATCCACCCTCCGCTAAGGTCTGCAATTAGCTGAGGTATGAGTGAGAGCGGGTATTGGTTGCGTATGGTCCATGTGTTGAGTTCCCTGTAGTCCTGTACTGGCCGTAGTTTTCCGTCCTTCTTTTTGACAAAGAAGAATGGAGCTGCGTACTGAGACTTAGATGGTCAAATGTACCCTTTGGCCAATTGTTCATCTAGGAATTCCTCCAAGGCTTTGTCCTCCGTTTGATTGAGTGGGTAGACTTTGCAGTTAATATGGTCTGGAGCATTTGGTTTGAGGTTGATGGCATGGTCCCATGGTCTAGGGGGTGGGAATTGGTAGGATTCTTCTTCGCTGAATACTTTTGCATGTTTTTTGTATTCGTCAGGTAATTCCTTTGTTTCCGTTGACTGTGCTGAGATTGCTAGTTCCGTTGCTGTTGTGCGTCTGTATATTGGGTTCATTTCCTCTTCCAGTTCCCTGTAGGCTTGTTCGCGTTCTTCGTTTTGTATCCTTGTGACGATGCTTCGGATTTCTGCCTGGATGGTGGCTGGGCTTGGGGTTTTATTGGGGTTGATGGTGCGTATGATGATTGGGTACTGCTTAGTGTCCATGGTGGCAGTGGCCCATTGTATGCGCGGTTGAAACGTTGCTAGCCAGGGGTACCCCAGAATAAGGTCTTCCCCCCCTACGTTGGTGATGAGGAACTGAATGGTTTTAAGTTTTCCATCAGTTTGTATGTTTAGGTCGACACAGTAAGTGATTTTCCCTCCTTTGTTGTGCGTCCCATCTATGTTCCAGATATTTCAGGGGTTGGGTAGTTCCTTGGTTCCTAACCCCATCTTCTTTACGAAATCTGGGTGTACGAAGTTGTGGGTGGCTCCGGAGTCCACCAGTGCTTTCTTTTCGGCCATGTAGTAGCTCGTGCGAATCGAAACTGGGATGTGCATAGATCGATAGTGCGTGATAAACGACGAGTTACAATTTAAAGCCCTCACCCAGGCCGTTGGGTTCAGGCGCTTTGAAAATCCTGCCTCCCCGCCATGTCCCTCGCGAGCACCTCCCTCTTTTCTCCTGATAGGGCTGCGATGTGACCCATGATGTCATCTATCTGGGGATCGGTGTCTGCGCGGTTGGCTTGGACAGGTTCGTTGTTACGGTGTACGCGAAACGGACTCTTACCTACGGTGATGACCTCGTGAGTAAGCAGTAATGTGTCATGGACTAGTAACATCAGTCAGCGAAAGGACAACAATCACATGCCATTAGGGCATGAGTTAACACTAGGATAGCAGTAGTAGGGTTCGAGCTACATACGCTATTCGTCGTACGGATTCGGGAGGAGCTTTAAAGCTACCTCATATGTGTATAAATAGTGGCTCGATAAGACCAAGATTCGCCATCTTGGTCTTCTTCAATTCACCACTTCTATTCATCTCTCCCCGCGTGCTTCGCTTGTCTCTCTCAGAGCAAGTCGTCTTCACCGATTATCGAATTACCTAGTGGCACGACTTGCCCTAGTGTACGTTTAGATCACGTGCCCCTAAGCGCCGTGTATCCCGTGATCAGGTCACGTGACCTCGAGGAGATATTCTGCCAAGTCGTGAACGCCCTTTCGTGTCCAAGTCGGACTAACGCCAGTGGTGGCGTTACATTAAGACCAAGATCCTTCCATCGTGGCGTTCACAACTCGAGACCAGTGGAGAAATTTTCAGACTTATCCCCTCGAACGACGAGGAGACCGCAACGTACCAATACAATTCCTAGGAGCCGCTAGGTGGAGAGAATACCGAGGAGAAACAGGATACTTTGTGGACTTTGCATCGGGGCCAACCCGATACCGCCCCGTTGAGTTCAATTTTGACAATTTGTGCTGGGTCGAAATTACTTGGAACCCTGTAGATAACCGATACGATGCAGTGCGACCCGCAGGAAGAAACTACAACTGCGATATCGACGCAAGAAACCTACCCACACGTGAAGAGTGGGGACGCATAGACAGGCAACCTGAAGAAGAACCCAGCACATCCGAGCCAAGAACCCCCGCACCATCCGAAACCAGTGGAGACGACGAAGAAACTGACAACGACGAAGAATCCGAAGTGGGAGAAATAATACAGACAGCTGAGTCCTTGCATATCAACGAACCCGAAAACATCGAAGTACGCCCACCCGTAGATATGGCAACGGCAACAATTACCCAAGAAGACCTGGCCCTCGAAGAAGCTAGAAGAATCACCGAAGAAGCAGAGTCCTACCTGCGCCCTATCAACCCAACAACGGGACACCGCATGACCGCAGACAACGCGGCCATCTTCAGAGCAGTGGGACCAGATGTCCCCGACCCACCACCAGGCGCAGGAGGACCCCCACCACCCAGAAGACGTGGAGGACCCTTTGGTCAAGGACCACCGGGGGACGGACGACCGCCACACGGAGGAAGACAACCTCAATTCGGAGGAGGAGGAGGAGGGGATCCCTTCGGAGGAGGACCACCACCCCCACCGCCAGCAGCGGCACCAGCGCTGGGAGCACCACACGGATCAGACAAGCTAGTGGGAGAAACCCCGACCATATTCGACGGAAATCGAGATGAGTACGAATCATTCCTCACACAGTGGCACATATACTGGGGGCAGAATTCAGAAGCGCCGATCATGACCAACGTCTATCGACGGTGCCTACTATTCTTAGGTTTCATCAAAGGCCCACGAGTATCCAACTGGACACTCGGATTCCTCCAATGGCTCAACAACGAGCTGCACCAGGGACGCAGCTGATATGACCCATTCTTATGGGATACCCTAACGGCTGGGTTCTCGGACCGTTTCTCGAACGTACTCGAGCAAGAGCAGGCACAGGCAACATTAGCCAAAGGGTTTAAGATGGTCGGCGACGACATCGACTCGTACGTCACCAACTTCGAGCAGTTAGCAAGAAAAGCTGACTACCGTCTCAATGATCGCCAAACGCTTGATCGTTTCACGGCGGGCCTCCCGAGGGCATTATTCACCAAAATCTACAAGCTGGATGACCCGCAAACCTTCAACGAATGGAAGGAAGCGGCGCTGCGCCGACAAAAACAGTACATACATCTACGTGCACGCCTAGGACTCAACACTACGCCCCGCACGACACCATCACCGCGACCGCAACAAAATCGGGGGTACACCCCGCAATGGGCGCCACCCAGGTTCCCACCACCGCGTTATGACCCAAACGCCATGGACACATCGGCAGACAGAACCCGCGCACGGCTCGCAGAAGTAGGGGATCCAAACCGAGGCAGCTACCAGAAACCCCCATTTCCACCAAGAGGAGGGCCAGGACAAAACCGAGGAGGCGGACCGCGCCGAGACATGAGGGAAGTCATCTGTTACAACTGTAACAATCCCGGCCACTTCTCACGAGAATGCACACGCCCCAGAAAACCAAGGCAACCCCTCCCACCACGCGCAAGCACGAGTCGGAGCATGGACACCGACTACTACAGTCAAGAATTGACAACAATACGTCGCGCAGAGGCCACGCCCGAAGAACAAGCCAAAGGATGGATGGAAACACTTAGAGGGGCAAGTGACGAGGTCAAGGACCTTGTATTTAAAGATCTCTGGACCCAAGAGGGTTTTCAGGACGCCTGAACCCATCGGCCTGGGTGAGGGCAGTTAATTGTAACTCTGTAATCATGACTCGCTATCGTTCGCTTCGAATTCCAGTCTCGATTCGCACAAGTTACTCTATGGCCGATATCAAAGGGCTCGTTGACTCAGGAGCCACCGACAATTTTATAAGACCCACGTTCGCCAAACGCATGGGCCTCGGGCTACAAACCCTTGAGAAACCAAAGAAAATTTGGAACATTGATAATACAGAAAATAAAGCTGGGTCCATTACGCACTTCATCGACCTAGACGTTCAGACCAACGGCGTTTCAAAGGTCATGAGGTTCCTAGTCACCGACATAGGCAATGAAGATTTAGTCCTCGGATACCCATGGCTAGCCACCTACGAACCAACTATCAGTTGGGCACACGCCACCATACACGAAAATACCCTCCCGGTGGTACTATGATCAATCAACCCAACCGAAACGCAAACCACCATCGCACGTGCAATCACTCAAGATGAAGCGGAGGGAATAGTTCAAGAGCTCAAAGAAGAATGCCAATTGCGCACCACAGCCACCGAACTCGCCATCGCCGCAAACCAAGAAACGGTCGTCACGACCCTCCCCGAACCATACCAACAGTTCGCGAAAATCTTCAGCGAAGAAGCGTCCCACCGATTCCCACCATCGCGACCCTGGGACCACGCAATCGACTTTAAACCGGGCACACCCCCAAGCATCGACTGCAAGGTCTACCCCATGTCTCAAGACGAAGATGGGCAACTACGCACATGGCTGGACGAGCAACTCAAACTGGGATATATCAGACCATCGAAATCCCCCTATGCCTCGTCATTCTTCTTCATCAAAAAGAAGGACGGCAAACTACGACCGGTACAGGACTATCGAAGGATTAACGCATGCACGGTGCGCAACCAATACCCACTACCCCTCATGTCAGAACTCATCAACGACCTGGGGAACGGACACATATTCACGAAACTCGATGTCCGCTGGGGATACAACAACATACGCATCAAGGAAGGCGACGAATACAAAGCGGCGTTCAAGACGAAATACGGCCTCTTCGAACCCCTCGTCATGTACTTTGGACTTACAAACTCACCGGCAACGTTCCAGAACATGATGAACGATATCCTAGGCGACACGATCCGAGTCTTTGCAGCGATGGGAACAATCATCCGAGTATACATGGACGACATTGGCATTGCCACCCTCGAACATGTAGGACTTCAAGCGCATATAGATGCCGTCGGCGCCGTACTCCAAGTAGCACTCGACCACGACCTATACTTCAAACCGTCCAAATGCACATTCCACCAACCGCGAATGGATTACCTGGGGGTAATTCTTGAAAAGGGGGTGACTTGCATGGACCCCGTAAAAATTGCTGGTATACGCGACTGGCCCACACCCACGAAGGTACGAGACGTATGCTCCTTTTTGGGCTTCTGCAATTTTTACCGCCTCTTCATTCGCGGTTTCGCCACATACGCACGAGCCCTCAACAAACTCACACGCAAAGATGCAGAGTGGACGTGGGGCAAAGAGGAGGAAACAGCTTTCCAAACCCTCAAACATCTAGTTACAAGCGAACCAGTGCTCGCACATCCCACGCTGACAGACCAATTCGAACTCGAAGTAGACGCATCGGGATACACAGTAGGTGCAGTACTCCTACAAAAGAAGCAAGATGGGAAAAGACACCCCCTCGGTTACTTCTCGGCCACCCTAAACGAAGCGGAACGTAACTATGACATCTACGACTTGGAACTTCTGGCGATCGTCAAAGCACTGCGACACTGGAGACCGTTCCTGGCAGGCTCACCACACAAAATCAAAATCTTCTCCGACCACCTTAACCTTACACACTGGAAAACACCGCAGAAGATAAGTCGCCGAGTAGCCCGAGAAGTCCTAGAGCTCATGGAATACGATTTCGAAATCCACCACATCAAAGGAACTAACAACAGACGCACAGATGCTCTATCGCGAAGACCCGACTACGACCGAGGGGAAAGGGACAACGAAGGAGTTGTCGTCCTACCTGAGAAGGTATTCGTACGAACCGTCACCACGCAATCGCCGGAAACCCACGCACAAGACGAAGACATTCTACGACCCTGGGTAGACCCACACAAGCTCAAGAAAGTCGACGGAGTCTGGTACCGCCAATGCGCACGAGTAGTCACCGGAGGACCAGAAGAAATCCGCACCATCATCGCCAACCACCACGACCCCCCAGTATACGGCCACCCAGGAATCAAGCGAACGGCGAAAATCATCGAGCGAAGTCACTGGTGGCCGAATATGCTGAAACAAATAACAGAGTACGTTCAAGGCTGCGCGGAATGTCAACGCCACAAGGTTAACAATCGCCCGATGCGAGCCCCACTAGTACCCATCACGCCAACACCTGACGCTAAGCCATTCGAAGTCATCGCTCTTGACTTCATCACTAAATTACCGGAGTCACAGGGATACGACTCGATCCTTACGGTGACCGACCACGACTGCACAAAGGCATCGGTGTTCATCCCCTGTAGCGAGGAGATATCGGCGGAAGAAACCGCAGCCCTGTACGTCACTCACGTGTTTCGGAGATTCGGATTACCGGCGAAAATCATCAGCGACCGAGACCCGAGATTCGCATCAAAATTCACGCGCGAACTATGCCGAATCCTCGGCATCTACCAAAACATTTCCACGGCGTATCACCCCCGGACCGACGGACAATCGGAAAGAACCAATCAATGGCTGGAACAGTATCTACGGTTCTGGACCAACGAGCGTCAAGATAATTGGGCGCAATTCCTACCAATGGCGGAATTCGCGCATAACAATTGGCCACACGAGGCGACAAGGAAGTCCCCTTTTTCACTCATGATGGGATACGACCCACGCGCTGATTGGATCGATAAGCCATCCCCTATCCCACAGGTGCTCACGCGACTTCAACAATTCCGAGAAGCACGGAAAGAAGCTCAGGACCTTATCAAGAAGGCACAATCGCTATGGATCAAACATCGGAACACACCCAAGTACCAAGTTGGGGATCAAGTATGGCTAGAAGGGCGACACCTACGAACCAATCAACCGACTGCTAAGCTAGCGGCACGACGGCATGGCCCATTCAAGATCATGTGCGTCCTATCACCGGTCAATTATCAGCTAGAACTTCCCACGCAGTGGAGTATTCACCCCGTATTCCACATCGATTTACTCACGCCTTATCGCGAGACGCCCCTACATGGGGAAAACTTTCAACGCCCACCACCGGATCTAGTGGATGGAGAAGAGGAGTATGAAGTGGAGCGCATTCTAGACTCCAGACGATTCGGCCGGAGCAAGAAGCTGCAATACCTCGTGAAATGGAAGGGATACCCGGACTCGGAGAACCAGTGGGTTGACAAGAATGACATATTCGCCGACAACGCCCTAGCGGAGTACGAACGGAGTTCGAACGCGAGGAAGATACATATAAGACGAGGACAAACCACGACTCAAACCTCATCATCTCACCCTGGAGTCCACTCTACAGTCGAAATGTCTCTTCCCGCTACCACCTCGTCCGCCTCTCTCACTGCCCGGCTCATTGACAGCCTCACCTACGAAGAGCTCCGGGCTGCCCTCGACAACGCCCAGTCCATCATCGACCTGGAAGACCCCGACCAGCCAGCAACATACTGGCTCACCAACGGAGTTGGGGAAAGGCTCTCGACCGCCCCGTACACCAAAGCCGAAATTGCTAGGCTTCGTTCAGCTCTCGGAGGGAGTGAAAATCCCTCACCTCGACCTCTCCCCATCCGGATCGAGGTCCAAGAAGACACCGGCAACACTACGCTGGCAGGAGTGGATGAAACGTCGGCCGTGGAGACCACCCGCGGAGCAATGGCGGCAGGAGCAACTAGCAAGGGCAGCAGCGCGCAAGGCGTCCCTCCTCATTCGCCGCCGACAGCACACCGAGATGCTGAAAGGGCAGTTTACGAGGCAGTAGAAGGGTCGCTGAGGGAGTGGTACCCAGTTGAGCAGCCCTACTTGATCACCGCCACCGATTCTGACGACCCCCGCGAAACACCATACGCCTGCGACACCACCGGGCGACCCCTGTACCGCGCCGGAGTCGTCGTCGACACCGAGACTCAAACCCTACCCGCGGTCCGCCTCCGCTACCTGGGCGGCAACACCCGCTCCGCACCCCACGGCTACAAACACAATCGAGGAGACGACTTCGTCCATTACCCCATCACCGACTCGCAGGGGGTGATGCGTCAAGCGACCTTTATACAGGTAGTCGCAGGCCCTGATCCCCTGGTACTCGGCCTCATTGACGACAGCGACAAGGTCTACAGCCGACCCCTGTACGCGGAGCCCCAGGTACGCGAGGCGGGGGAAACCCCACTACGCCCCCGAGGATCTGTACGCCCTCGTCGGCGGACATAGCAACCAGCACCGGATGGATCGGGCATTGAACGAGTTGAGGGACGTCGGGCTTAAAGCTGAGGTGACTCGCTTCCGCGCCTACCGACACGAGGCCGAGAGGATGGAGCAGCGGCTGCATGCCTTAGCGCAGGCGCTCGGAGGGGTACAGGCGGAACTCGCCCGTTGTAAGTTCCGCCTCGAGATGGCTAACGTGCTGGACCGGATCACGGAGCGACAGGAAGCCTGGGTAGGAGGGATAGGCCCCATTCGGCGCCGTGGTCGTCGCGGCTGAAAAGGGGGTGATGTTACGGTGTACGCAAAACGGACTCTTACCTACGGTGATGACCTCGTGAGTAAGCAGTAATGTGTCATGGACTAGTAACATCAGTCAGCGAAAGGACAACAATCACATGCCATTAGGGCATGAGTTAACACTAGGATAGCAGTAGTAGGGTTCGAGCTACATACGCTATTCGTCGTACGGATTCGGGAGGAGCTTTAAAGCTACCTCATATGTGTATAAATAGTGGCTCGATAAGACCAAGATTCGCCATCTTGGTCTTCTTCAATTCACCACTTCTATTCATCTCTCCCCGCGTGCTTTGCTTGTCTCTCTCAGAGCAAGTCGTCTTCACCGATTATCGAATTACCTAGTGGCACGACTTGCCCTAGTGTACGTTTAGATCACGTGCCCCTAAGCGCCGTGTATCCCGTGATCAGGTCACGTGACCTCGAGGAGATATTCTGCCAAGTCGTGAACGCCCTTTCGTGTCCAAGTCGGACTAACGCCAGTGGTGGCGTTACATTCGTCAAGGTCTATGAGGGGTTCCCCGGCTACGCTTTGAGGAGCAGTGGGGATTTCCTCTATGTAGGCTCCTCTGCCTCGTGCTTTCCTTGGTTGGTTACAGTCTCATGAGAAGTGACCCTTCTGGTTGCAATTAAAACAGGTTACATCCCTGATGTTCAGAACTCCGTGTCCTCCTCCTCTGCGTTGCATGAATCCAGCTCTTGGCGGGAACGGGGGTCTTCTGGGAGTCCAGTCCCTTGGGTCCTCCGGGTGATTGCGGTTGACATCGCCTATTTCGGCGACTCGTGCCCAGACTCTTCCTGGGGTTGTGTCCATTGCGTCAGGGTGATTCCTGTACTGTTGCCATCCTTGTTGGGTTCCTTGCCTTTGCGGGGCCTGGAATCGAAGGGGTTGGTTTGGGCGGGGATGTGGCATGGCCTGTGGTTGTCTTCCGAATCCATCTGATCTGGCTCTCATATGCAGGTATTGTTTCTGCTGTTCAATGAGCGTGCTCTTCCATTGGGAATAGCTGCGCGGGTTATGGAACTGATAGGCGTTTTGGTACAGCTTGAGGGGGACGCCTCATGTGAATTTGTCAAGGACCAGTGGTTCGTCCAACCGATAGTCAGCCTGTCGGACCAGCTTTTCGAATTTAGTGACGTAGCTGTCAATGTCCTCGTTGACCATTTTGAACCCCTTGTCGAGTTCTACCTGTGTGCGATCCTTTTCTAGGTTTCGCAGAATTGGCCTTTGAATGCGAGCTCTACTCCTGCCCAAAGCCATGGGTCGTTCTTGTTAGCTTGGGCGTCGAGCCACTTGGTGGTTTCTGTTGCCCATTCATCGATGAGCGGTCCTTGGATGTAAGTTAGAAACATCATTGCTTTGATGTACGGGACCTTGAGGCTTCTGTTTGCGGCGTTGACTCCTGCAAATCTGTTCCACTGGGAGAGGAACGCTTCTGCTTCGTCACGGTTACCCGTGAATATCTTGGGTTCCTTTCCTAGGAACTTATCTGTATCAGGCATCGTGAATGCGGGTATGCCTGTCTGCTCATCGTCGTGGGGGTTGTCATCAGGGTCTCCTCCTGGTGGTGCTCCTCCGCCTCCTTCTTCATCAGGGGATTTTCCAAATATTGCGGTTCTGGCTTGTGCCATTGTTAATGTGGTGGTGCCAGACATGTCTGTGGGGATGGACTTAGTGATCTGTTCGAGGCATTCTTCCTCCTGTTGGTCCTTGATGATGCGGATCTCTTCCGGGTTGCTTGTGATAGATGGGGATGGTGCTGGTGTCTTTGGTGTTGGTGAGCGGGCTGGTTCCTCTTCTTCTCCATCGATTGGTCCCCACTGATCTCTAGTGGTGACTTTGGATTGGAGGATGTCAAGGCTGAGACTCGAGCTTGCTGGTCTGTTAACTTGGTATTTGTTGTGTGCGTCATTCCACTGGATTTCGACCCAGCAGAGGTTGTCAAAGTTGAATTCTACGGGGATGAGTTGGGATTGTCCCTGTCGGTTGACGTAGTAGGTGAAGTATCCTGGGTTTCCCTCGTCGTCTTTCCAAAATGCGTTTTCTAGATACTTCTTTGGGACATTGCGGTCTCCTCTTCTGTCGATGTAGTAGGGTCGAAAGGGAACCCAGAAGTCCTTGGTTGTTCTTGTAGGATTGGCCACAATGGGATCTTGGTCTTAATGTAACGTCTACCACGGACATTCGCCTGACTTAGGCCTCTTAGCATGTGGCGATCCTTGAGAGTCGAAAGTTGTGATTAGCAAAGGTCTGAGGATAGAAGGCGGGATGAGGTTGGAGGCTCTCATCTCTCCCAAAGTAAGTGTGGAGGTCCTCTAGCTGAATGATGCCTTGGGGAACCTTGTCGATGTACTTGGCGTTGGCCCAAGAGGTGCTGTTGATGATGAAGAAAGAGTGATACGGGAGGCCACGTGGTCGTTGCAATACAGGTGTACTTGGTAAGCTGCGACGTCTGCAGGGAAGTCCACTGATCCGCGAAGGGACAGGCAAAGATGAGTCACAGGGATCCCTGGTCTAAGGGGATATGCAGGACAACTCACTTAAGAGGGGAGGCCTCTTAGTAAAGACAAGTGGATGATAGTGGTATTGGAAGAAGACCAAGATGCCATTCTTGGTCTTCGCACTACTCTACTTATACAGATACGTGCGGGCTTTGAAGCGCCACTTGAATACTACTAGCCAATAGTGTAAGTACTGTGAACCCTAGTACAGCTATCCTAGTATGAGTCACTTCCGAGATCTGATCCGTTATCGTACAATCACATGTGCCGGAGCTTACCCGGCTGACTGATCCTACAAGTCCATGACGATATCCTGCTGACGGTGGTGTCATAGCTGACGCATCAGTGTCCACTTCTCAGCCCGGGGCGCCAATCAATCCAAAACGTAACACCTGTGGTGGCATTACATTAAGTCAAGTCTCTCACTGTGGCAATGTCCAGTTGCAGCTGAACCAAGTTCAAGCCCAAATACATTGACCATCTTAGCTCCGACGAATTATCTAACAGAGTCAAAGGAGCTGTGGTCTGGGCAGAAAATAACAGAGTTGAAGGATATCTTATCTTTGACCCTATGACAAGTGTTACAGTTTCGCCTGTAACTGGTCCCCCAGACACCCCTGCATGACCCCAGAACACTGCTGTGAAGCGATCATGTGCTGATTTGGCTGAGGAGGAAGCCAAAGTTATGAAGGTGGCCTTAGATGCCCAAGAACGAGCTAAGTCACCTGACTACTGATACTACCCGGGTACCGCTCAAAGACCTCAGGAATATTGGGAGTAGATCACATGATCTTATGCAAACACCCATCACGTGACCCTTGCACATGACCTGGCTAGACTCACACCAGAAGGGTCCAGATGAGCTTGTGCCTGGACCAGTCTCGACTGCCTCGTGTTTGCAATGACTTGTACATTCCTATCGATTGTGCCTGGTTTCTGATGTGTACCATATGCTCCCTGCTTTATGATTGGTTCGTGACTGCACCCATACAACTTGTGATTCCTTATCTCTGACTCATGCCATGAGGGCCTTATGCCATTGGCTTCTGATTATCTCTGACTCGTTGTGACTCATTCCTAGGATCCGTATATTAGGGTTTCGGAGTTCCAAGCTGGGGTTCAAACCTCCTTGGAGTAGTATATAGGCTCTGGTTTATGGTTGCTGAAGAGCTAAGCTTGACTTCTTGGATTATCCACCCAGTGCCTGCTCTAGTAGCTGTAAAGGCTGTTGGCTGTTATCAATTGATGTTGTCTTTTGAGCCATAACTGGACATATTCCTAGTCCTTAGCTGTGTGTGCTGTCTTGCCACTGTCCCCTCTTTATCTGCTCTACCCCTTTCATCTCTAAGCCACCATGGGTGTGCTCACCATCTACTTCTCTCATCTTCTCATCTACTTTCCCATCTGTATCCTTTGGGCCACTCTACTACGTCTCATCCATGAGCTAGTAGTCGATCAAGTACGTGACTTTGACATATCTGGTGATCATTAGGTCACTTTGGTAGCCTTGTCTGCAGCACAAGAAGAACATCTGGTGGAACATTACAACAATGTCCTATTGACAAATCCACTACCTCAAAGACAAACACCTTTGGGCTTTCATTGAATACTCTCCAACTGGGGATTGTGGCATACCACTGGACATGTACCCCTCACTTTGCAAACCAGACCGATGGGATCAGTTAACCCCTTGGGAATTGACATTGACCCTCCAAACACCCCATCCCCAAGTGTATCTGTCCCAATGACAAACCTCCCCACCTCAGTGTTCGCATTGTATTCAATGGCTCACCAGGGACAAATTCTTGCATCAGCAAGCACCACGCTCACCAGTGGGGGTGGAGTACCCAGTGAAGGAACCCCTGCTGGAGGAATCCCTGCCAGTAGTGGTGGTGGTGGTGGAGGTGGTGGAGGTGGCAGACCAGCTCCAGCTGGAGGGGCCACACCACAAGCACCAGCCCTAGGAGGCAACAGACATCTGGGAGGAAATCCACCCCCAGAGTTTGATGGAAACCGTGAGCATAGTAAGGTGTTTCTACAAGCCTCCAAGCTGTATCGAGGGATGAACCCTACCATGGACTTATTGGCCATACCCACACAACATGCCATGACCTTCTTGTCCTATATTAGAGGACCACTCATTGATGATTGGGTCGATGAACAAATGAGGTGGATTGACACCCAGCTCACAGGAGGAGTCCTATGTACTCAAGAAAACCTCTGGAATGAGATAGAGACTCGATTTGTGCAGGCCTACACCGACACTGCCAAACAAACCAAGGCCTGCAAAGCCTTGCAAAACCTCACAATGAAGGGAGAAGATATCAATTCCTACATCATGCAGTTCAGCAACCTAATCATAAAAGCTGGGTACAACCCAGATGAAGCTACCATGTTAGTGCTCTTCCAAGACAGGTTGCCAAACCAGTTAGTTGTCAATGCCATCCACTTCCAACATCCCATCATGTGGGAAGGTTGGAAGCAGGCTGCCCATCTGCAGCAAGCTGAGTACTTGGTTTTGAAGGACCAACTTGGCAAAAATAGAACCCCACGTCCAAAGAAGGGAGGGCACAGCCAAGAGCAGTGGATACAGGCCCTCAAAAAGAACTGTGACCTGAATGCCATGGATGTTGGACATGCCTGAGCCTCCGTGGCTCTCACTGACACTGACAAACTCCAACTCCAAAGGAGGGGCACTGTTTTTGATGCCATGCTATGGGGCACATCTCGTGTAACTGCCCACAAAAGGGCACTCAAATTGCTAAATCCTCCACCACCACCCAACCAACTCCCGTCCCTTCTACCTCAACCATATCAGCTCCCACCATCACTACTATTGCCATACAATCTAGCCATGTACTTTCAGTGGAGGAGCAGGCTGAAGCACAGATCACTTTGATGAAGGCTCAGCCACAGGAGGTACGAGATCTCATGGTGGAGAAGCTGTTCGCAAAAGAGGATTTTCTCAATGCTTGAACCTGACAGCCTGGGCTAGAGCATTAAATGTAAATGTGTACCATAGCAGATATTGATCCATGTGAATTCCAGTCCTTTTCAAATCTGCACATGCAATGGCTGAACCACAAGTACTCCTAGACTCAGGAGCCACTGACAATTTTATCTGTGCCTCTTTATTGAAGTGATTACAAATTGGCACACATGATGTCACACAACCAATACGAATCTGGAATGTAGACAGAACCCATAACCAAGATGGTGAATGTGCTTGAAAGCACATGTGTGAGAATTTGTGGGCAGAGGGTGGTTATAAGAGGAGGGGGGTGAGTAAAGGAAAAGAAGGGCCCAAGGTCTAGATCAATGACGAAACGTGAGAATGAGCGAGACAGAACAAGGTGGCTTTCCCAGACCAAGAGAGCAAGGTAAAACCAGAATGTGGACAAAACAATCATTACACACACGGATTTGGTTGGGAAGGAAGGGGGAGACGTGTGAATGTGTTGGACAAGCACGAAAGCGGGAGAACCAGGGACGAGAGAGGGAGCAAGAAATCGGGAATGATGAGAACGAGGGGGTTCAGGAGCGCATGAGACACTTTCATGCAAAGTCAAACAAGGTGAGGTGAAGTCAAAGATGGGGAGGGAGAAGGGAATCCAAGAATGCACGAAGGTAGTTGTGTGAAGTCAATGGGGCTGGCAAGGCGAGAGAACAAGGTACTAGAACACTTTGCAAAAGTTGATAAGATGATCGCAGAGGAAGTAAGACCTAGAAAAGAACAGTGAAAAGTGAGTGGACAAAGTCGGGAAAGAGAGAAGAGTGTCAATCTTGAGGAAGACAAGAGGGAGAGCGAGGAAAACAACAAGCCAGGTGCCCTTATACTTAGGCCTAACCTCAGAAGTTGTTTGAGTCACACAAGAAAGAAGAGCAGATGGAAGATAGACTGGGGAATCAACAATTTGATGACATTCAACATGCAACACAACAACCTTTATACATCCAGTCAGTAGCTAAGGTAAATGTGATTCAAAAACGATGAAGTCAAGACTTGTGAGAGACAAAAAGTGAGGTGGGGGAAAGGTAAATGAGTAGTCATAGGTAGGAGGGAGTCCGAGGGCGAAAACGCAAGGTAAATGTGAGGCAAGAAACACAAGTCACAAGTAAAGTAGGGTGTTCGGCGGGCAAGGATGCATGGCCAAACGACAGTGCCAGAGATTACGATGTGCACCACGAGTACAAACGAAAGGTTTGAAATGGAAGTAAAATTGAGAGAAAGATGGGCATGCCTGTGCCTGAGACAGAGAGTGCAAACTAAAACACTCCAATGAGAGAATGAGGCTTGTGGCATGATGACATGAAGTCGATCAGCCGAGGGTGAAGACATGGGTGGTGGGCTGGAGAAGACTGAAAGAATGAAAGGGAAGTGGGTGAAGGAGGTGTGGAACACTTGAGGCAGTCAATGTTGCAGTTTGAGATGGGCTTAACCCAACATGGGTAGGCTGTGGGTGATCAAAGGGCGTCCAACAAGGGCAAGGGAGACAGGAATTCGATGAGGCAAGGAACAACAAGTTTGGAGACAAGATGGTGGAGAGAGAATGAAAGGTGGAATGAGGTGAGACAAAGAGAATAAGGACAAGTAGGTGAGTTGGTGGTGATTGCTGAGATAAGACATGACGGGTGACAACTCAGCAGGGACTGAAATGGGTGGAAATGGCCGGTTTTGGGCTCAGAGGCCAAGCTACCATTACAATGGAGCCATCACCCAATACACCAACTTAAATGTCCATACTGGAAATGACACCAAAACACTTCATTTCCTAGTAATGAACCTGGGAAAGGATGAAGTAATATTGGGTTACCCATGGTTTTCAGGGTTCAAACCACTTGTGAAGTGGGGAGAAGCAACACTGAATGAGGAGTTTCAACCAGTGGTTATTTCCAGCCTCCAGTCATTGGACGAAGCCACGCCCATAGAAGCATCCATATGGGTGTTGGAGACATATCAACCTGATGAGGAGGCATGGGAGCAGCTCATGGATGATGAGCAAGAGCCATGTGTGGTGTTACTATGTAAAACAATGACTGTGTCTGAGCTAGCACAACAAGAGGTGGCCAAGAAGGAGGCATGCACCTTCAAAGAAATGGTCCCACCCAAATACCAATGGTACCATAAGGTCTTCAGCGAAGAAGCATCTTGTTGCTTCCTGCCAAAACAACTGTGGGACCACGCCATTGACCTAGTACCTAATGCGCCTACAACAATGGACTGTAAGGTATACCCATTGACACAGGACAAGGACAAGGCACTTGAAGTCTTCCTCACTGAACAACTCAAAAGGGGGTATATCTGACCATCGAAATCTCCATACATATCACCATTCTTTATCATAAAGAAGAAAGATGGGAAGCTCAGACCCATACAAGATTATCGATGACTGAATGAAGTCACTGTCCACAATCACTACCTGCTACCCCTCATCCCTGAACTCATTGACAAAATCTGTGACACACGACTCTATACTAAGCTAGACATATGCTGGGGGTACAATAACATCCAAATAGACGAAGGAGATGAGTGGAAGGCTGCGTTTAAGACAAACAAGGGTGCCTTTGAACTGCTTGTAAGGTACTTCGGTCTCATGAACTCCCCAGCTACGTTCCAAGCAATGATGGACTCCACATTCAAGGAGCCAGTCCTGACCTGTGAAGTGATCGTATATATGGATGACATCCTTATTGCAACCATCAACAACCTCAAGCATCATCGTGCAAGGGTCCATCAAGTCCTACAATTTTGTGCAGAAAGTGACCTTTACATCAAACTGGAGAAATGTGAATTTGAAGTGCGTGAAATGGAGTACTTGGGGCTCATCATCAGACACAGGAAGCTGTGGATGGATCCCATCAAGGTACAAGGCATCTGCATTTGGCAACCCCTGAAAAACCTCAAGGAAGTACATGCCTTCATTGGATTCTGTAACTTTTATCGCTGGTTTATCAAAGGATTCTCCACACTTGCTTGCCCCCCTTCATTGATGAACATCATACATAGAGGTGATACTCACAGTGACAAAGGAGACTGTGGTGAGATATCAGAGTAAGCTGGAAGCAGCAACAGAGTAGTTCTTGCAAGTGAAGCAGAGGTGGTGTCTGGAACACAACAGATGAGAACTGGTGATATTATACAGAGGGGGACATACCTGGCACACAACAGATGAGAACTGGTGATGTTCCAGAGCATACAAAATACTCTACTTATACTGCTACAGGGGGTGACGCTAGTAACACAGAGTCACAGCAAATACCAGGAGCGCATTGTTCTACAAAGGGACAAAGGATTGTACTGTTCTGGAGAACAAGGTGTATAGAACAAGAGAAGTCCAGACCATGATATCATAGTGACATCACAATAAAGATAAGACAAAGGAAAGTGCAAAGATGTAGTACAAGGACAATCCAGAGGAGTCCATGATGTCATGTACATAAGTGATGTCATAGATAAGAGAATACAAGAGGTCCGAGATTGTACAGATCATAATATCTAATCTACAAGTACTGTATATCTAATCTAAAGCAGTCCGTTATCTGCATGTCCTTTGAGCCACTAATTGCGCTCAGGCTTATCAACATTCATGACCTCACAAAGAAAGATGTCCCATGGCACTGGGGGGTGGACCAACAATGCGTGTTTGAGTGTGTCAAGGATGAGATATGCCACGAACCAGTCCTTCTTTGCCCTGACCTAACAAAACCATTTGAACTGGAGGACGACACATCAAATGTCGTAATTGGTGCAGTATTGAACCAATTAGGGGATGACCAAAACTCCACCCAGTCACATTCCACTCAGAGTCAATATCACAAGTGGAATGGAACTATGAACTTTATGATAGGGAGTTATTAGCCATGGTAAAAGCCCTTCATGCTTGGCAAACATACCTTGTTGGGTCCCCTCATAAAATCATCATACACACCAATCATGCCAATCTCCAGTACTGGAAGGAGCCAAGAAAGATCAGTCGCTGAGTAGCACATGAATTCTTAGAGCTATTGGAATACAACTTCGTGCTAAAACACATATCTGGCATCAAGAACAGTCGTGCAGATGCCCTGTCACGAAGAGCAGATTACATGCCAAGTGAAGAGGACAACAACAATGTTATAGTCCTCCCTGCTGAGCACTTCATCTGAGCTATGGAAATGTCAATGCATGACATGGACATTTGGACCCAGATCGCACAGAACCTTGATGAAGCACAAGTGTTGTGATAGAACAAGCCACACAACCTGAAAAAGCACAATGGACTATGGTGGAAGGGCGAGGCCATTGTCATTGTCAGGGACAATGATCTTAAGCAGGGGATAATCACATTCTTCCATGACACACTAGCTATGGGCCACCCTGGAATCACAAACACCTACAAACTCTTACAATGAGACTACTGGTGGCCCAACATGCGTAAAGATGTGGAGGAGTACATCAAAGGATGCACCACATGCCAAGCCAACAGATCAACCCCCACCAACAAAAACCACACCACTTCCCCATCACGACAGACCCAGAGGCAGAACCATTTGAAGTTGTAGCTATGGACTTCATCATGAAGCTACCGCCATCACAGGGGTACAATTTGATCCTTACCATCACCAACCACAACTGCTCAAAGGCAGCCATCTTCATTCCATGCAATGAAACTATCACCACAGAAGGTGTAGCCTGACTATATCTTCGCCACGTCTACCCCCACTATGGAATACCCCACAAACTGATCACCAACTGAGACCCCCAATTTACATCAGTATTCATGAGACAACTCTGCCAAGTTCTTGGAATCCAACAGAATATCTTGTTGGCATACCACCCCCAGATGGATGGCCAGTCCAAGCAAATGAACCAGTGGCTGGAACAATATCTACACCATTGGAGTAATGTGCAACAGGACAACTGGGCAGAGGCCCTCCCAGTGGCACAATTTGTGCACAACTTGTGGCCAAATGCAACCACAAAACACTCCCCATTCTCACTAATTATGGGATGGGAACCACGCACCACGTGGACTCCAAAACCCACAACATCTCTGTCTGTTGATCAACAATTGGAAGACATGGGCAATTACCAACAACACGCACAGGATTGCATCAAACACGCCCAAGAACTCATGATGAAATGAGGGTGTACTTGCTTTATCCCTTACCAGGAAGGGGCGCAAGTGTGGCTGGAAGGGACGAACCTTAAAACATTGTACCCCACAGCCAAGTTGGCCCCCAAATGTCACGGGCCATTCCACATTAAGAAGGCCTTATCAGCAGTATCTTATGAAATAGAACTTCCAGAGTCATGGAAGATCCACCCTGTGTTCCACGCCAACCTCCTCACCCTGTATAAAGAGACAGAGCTGCATGGGGAAAACTTCACATGACCTCCCCCTGACCTTATTGATGGAGAAGAAGAGTTCAAAGTGGAGCAAATCCTCAGGTCAAGGCTTCATGGCCGAGGGCATAAACTTCAATTCCTAGTTCAGTGGAAGGGGTTTCCCATGAGCAACAGCTCATGGGAACCACTTGAGAATGTCCAACACGCATCTGACCTTATTGCTGACTTCTACCAGCACAACCCTACCACCAAAGGGGCTGGTCAAAAGATAGAAAGGAATGCCTTATGAACCCCAACAACACACTCTCCCCTCTCATCTCTACCACCATGACTTCTACTCCCATCATTTCCAAGTCCCCTCACACCCACCAGCACAAATCATACTCCAGCAACTGAGCATACCATCACAGGAATTGGGTGTCCCCTCGCAACCCAAGGGTTGTATGCCATACTCTGCAATCCCTAGTCCTGATCCCCCTGTCTTGTCTCTGATCACTCCTGCTCTTGACCATCTCACCCAAGAGGAGGCAGCAGCCTCACTACTCACCCTAACCACCCCACCCGTCAACACCCCTGTCACCATACACATCCCCGCCGTCCCTACTCCCCTAGAACCACACTCACTCACACCTCCACCACCTCTCAAACACGCACCCACTCCCCAATTCCCCCCAGGACTTGATCATGTACTAATGCCTCCATCCCAACCCCATCGTGTAGAACCAGACCCTACTCTTGCACTTTTTGATGACAAGGACAAAGGGAGAGACACTGTAGACCCTGGACTTCCCTTCCTTCGCAACAACCCCAACCTTTCATATTTATATTTCCCTATGAAGATCAGAGAGTCTGGGTACCCCAAAAGAATTGCCTGGTTCATCTATTACCAGAAGAACTATCAGGAGGTTGTTGGGACTATGGGGAAGGGACACCCCTGTTATGTACAGTCAGTGTACCTGAAGGATGTGTATGCAGGTCAGCTTGCCCAACATATCACTGACCATCAACTTGCCATGTTCCACCCTCATGACCCCCATGCTATATGCCTTGATGAAGTCCTAATGGAGCTGCATGACATCCACCTTCACGCAGATGTATCTTGCCTCCAAGAGTGTCTCCTGCAGTGGGACACCATTACAGCACGCCAGTCGGAGCTCTGTTGGCTGGAAGCAGACCTCACATGTGATTGTTTCCATATGGACATGGATCTTGCAAGCATGCGGAAACATTTGCAGTATGCACAGGCTGTACCACTCATATCAGAAAAGTACGATGAACTCCAGGCCAAGTTCTTACGTCCATTGCCTACCCCAGACTCCATTCCTATCCCTCTGTGTACCAGAGGACCTTGTGAGATGCCATGCCTACAGGGGAAGGGCAGCAAGAAGACTTGCAAGTGTTTCCAGTGCAAGTCCACAGACCACTTGATAGCTCAGTGCCTGCAGAGGAGGGCTAAGCAGCCATGTCAGTAGTGTGGAAGTTGCACTCACTAGTATGATGTGTGCCTCATTTGTCACATCTCTCCTATGTTGCCAGCTTATGTCAACCCCAATGATTGTCCTCAGTGGTGTGGCAAGTGCCTATGGTACGATGCTCAGCATGTGGAGATCAACTGCCCTCAGTACAAGCAGTGTAGGGAATGTGGCAAGAGAGGTTGACACATGTTCTTGCACCATCACACTTGCCTGCAGCCCCCTTCACCAACCCCCGACACTATGCCTGTCAAGGACAACTGGTACTATACCAGTGACTAGTCAAAGTCACGGCAACTTCGAGTCTAATTGGGGGGTATTGTTACAATTTTGGTCCCCTCCTACGATATGTCTTATCTCTCACTTCTCGAGTGCCATGTTCAATTGTACGTTTACCCATGATCCACTTCAACTGGCTTCTTGGTTTCTATCTCACACCCACCCCATGACCATTAGGAAGGCTGGTTCTATGACTTTTAGAACCTGCTGACATCATTTGAATCCTGCATGCCTCCATAGGATTCCCTTGTTCTGTGTAAGGACTTCCCCTTCACACTACCTAGTTAGCTTGCTAGGGCCTGTACCCTAGGATCATGCCATATGTTTGTAACTCACAAACATCCTGTACTAGTATATAAGTCATGCCCTACCTAGCTTGTACAGTAGACTTGACTTCTTGTGTAATACCACATTGTCTTTGCCTCACAAACTCGACTTAGACTCACCATTGTGCTTGAGTCCCCATTTCACTTGCATCTTCACTTGAGCCCTGTCATTCCACTATTATCCTTGTGTCCCTGGGAGACTGAGTGATACTTGTTCATCATTGAACTAAGTCCTAACCAACTCATGCCTCTCCGATCCCGTTGACTTGCTGAAGTACATGTTGTACTTTACACCCCTGTGGTGGCGTTACACCGTCAGTCTAGGGGTGATATGCCGATGAGATGTTCTGCCAAATCCCAAGGACTTGGCAGAGTTGCCTCATAAATGCTGATGTAAATTGGGGGTCTTGGTCAGTAATCAGTTTACAGGGTATCCCATAGTGGGGGTAGACATGGCAGAGGTATAGCCAGGCCACACCCTCTGCCGTAATAGTTTCATTGCACAAGATAAAGATGGCCACTTTCAAGCAATCATGGTCAGTGATAGTGAGGATCGAGTCATATCCTTGTGATGGGGGTAACTTCATAATGAAATCCATGGCGACTACTTTGAACAGCTCTGCTTTGGGATCCATGGCAATGGGGAATAGGTGTGGTTTTTGTTGGTGGGGGTTGATTTTGTTTGCTTGGCACATAGCACATCCCTTGATGTACTCTTCTACATCTCTTTGCATGTTGGGCCACCAATAGTCGCATTGTAGTAATTTGTAGGTGTTCATAATCCCTGGGTGTCCCATTGCTGGCATGTTGTGGAAAAAGGTGATTACCCCCTGTTTAAGATCATTGTCCCTGATGACGACAAGGGCATCACCTTTCCACCATAATCTGTCATGTTTCTTCAAGTTATGTGGCTCCATCCAATGCAATACTTGTGGTTTGTTGAGATTCTGTGTGATTTGGGTCCAAATGTCCATATCATGCATCAACACCTTGGTCACCTGAATGAAGCGCTCAGTGGGGAGGTCTATGACATCGTTGTTGTCCTCTTTGCTGGGTGCATAATCCGCCCTTCATGACAGGGCATCTGCACGACTGTTCTTGAGGCCAGATATGTGTTTTAGTATGAAGTTGTATTCCAACAGCTCTAAGAACTTGCACACTACTTGGTGACTGATCTTCCTCAGCTCCTTCCAATATTGGAGGTTGGCATGGTCAGTGTGTATGATGATTTTATGAGGGGAGCCAACAAGGTACATGCGCCAAGCATGAAGGGCCTTAACCACTGCGAATAGTTCTCTGTCATAGATGTCATAATTCTGCTCTGCTTGGGACAGTGATTCCAAGTGGGATGTGACTGGGTGGAGTTTTTGGTCATCCCCTAGCTGGTTGAGTACTGTGCCAATTGCAATATTTGATGCGTCTACTTCTAATTCAAATGGTTTTGCTACATTGGGGAATAAAAGGACTGGTTCTCTGCATGTTTGGTCTTTAATACACTCAAATGCATGTTGCTGGTCCACTCCCCAATGCCATGGGATGTCTTCCTTTGTGAGGTTGTGAAGGGGTTAAGTGAGTGTGGAAAATCCTTTGATGAACTGGTGATAAAAGTTGCAGAACCAATGAAGGTGTGTACTTCCTTGAGGTTATTTGGGGGTTGCCACTCTCAGATACTCCATACTTTCACAGGGTCCATCTGCAGCTTCCCGTGTCTGATGATGAGCCCCAAGTATTCCGTTTTGCATACCTTGAATTCACACTTCTCCAGTTTGATGTAGAGGTCTTTTTCATCACAAAGCCTTAGGACTTGGTGGACCCTTGTGTGATGATACTCACAGTTGTCAATGGTTGCAATGAGGTTGTCATCCATATACATGATCACCTTGCTGGTCAAAACTGGCTCTTTGAACGTGAAGTCCATCATCACTTGGAACATGGCTGGGGAGTTCATAAGACTGAAGTACATTACGAGTGGCTCAAAGGCACCCTTGTTTGTCTTAAAGGCAGCCTTCCACTCATCTCCTTCGTCTATTCGAATGTTGTTGTACCCCCAGCGTATGTCTAGTTTAGTGTAGAGTTGTGCATCACAGATTTTGTCAATGAGTTCAGGGATGAGGGGTAATGGGTAATGATTGTGAACAGTGACTTCGTTCAGTTGTCAATAGTCTTGCATGGGTCTGAGCTTCCTATCTTTCTTCTTTATGAAGAAGAATGGTGAGACATATGGGGACTTCAATAGTCAGATATACCCCCTTTTGAGCTGTTCGGCGAGGAAGATTTCGAGTGTTTTGTCCTCTTCCTGTGTCAGCAGGTACACCTTACAGTCTATTGTCATGGGGGCATTAGGTATCAGGTCAATGGCGTGGTCCCACAGTTGTTTTGGTGGGAAGCGACGAGATGCTTCCTCGCTAAAGACTTTATGGTACCATCAGTACTTGGGTGAGACCATCTCCTCAAAGGTATGTGCCTCCTTCTTGGCTGCCTCTTGTTGTGCTAGCTCAGATGTGGTTGTTGTTTTATGCAATAACGCCACACAGGGCTCTTGTTCATCATCCATCAGCTGCTCCCACACCTCCTCATTGAGTTGATATGTCTCCAATGCCTGTATGGATGCTTCTATGGGTGTGGCTTTGTCCAATGACTGGAGGCTGGAGATGACCACTGGTTGGAATTCTTCATTCAGTGTCACTTCCCCCCACTTCACAGATGGTTTGAACGCTGAGAACCAGGGGTAGCCCAATATAACTTCATCCTTTCCTAGGTTCATTACTAGGACGTGAAGCATTTTGGTGTCATTTCCAGTGTGGATGTTTAAGTCAGTGTATTGGGTAATGGCTCTGTCTTGGTTATGGGTCCTGTCTATGTTCCAGATTCATTGGTTGTGTGACATTATGTGTTCCAATTTGTAATCACCTCAACAGAGAGGTGCAAATAAAATTGTTGGTGGCTCCTGAATCTAGGAGTACTTGTCATTCAGCTGTTGCGTGTGTAGATTTGAAAGGAACTGGGATTCACATAGATTGATATCTGCTATGGTACATGTTTATGTTTAACACTCTAGCCCAGGCCATCAGGTTCAAGCGTCAAGAAAATCCTCCTTCACAAATAGCTTCTCCACCATGAGGTCTCGTACCTCCTGTGGCTGAGCTTTCATCACAGCAATCTGTGCCTCAGCCTGCTCTTCTGCCGAAAGTATGTGGCTAGATTGTATGGGGATAGTAGTGATGGCAGGAGCTGGTATTGTCAAGGTAGAGGGGATGGGAGTTGGTTGGGCAGTCGTGGAGGATGTAGCAATTCAAGTGCCCTTTTGTGGGCAGTTACACAAGATGTGCCCTGTGATGAACAGCGCACATGAAGGGATCATACTCACAGTGAACTGGTGACTGTGGTGAGATATGAAGGTGAGCTTGAAGCAGCAACAGAGAGATCTTGCAAGTGAAGCAAAGTGATAGTCTGGCACACAACAGATGAGAACTGATGTTTACACAAGAGAGGGAAACATACCTGGCACACAACAGATGAGAACTGATGTGGACCAGGAGCGTACAAGCTACACTACTTATACAAAAATACAGAGTGACACAGGTAACAGCTGGTCACAGTAAATACAAGACGCATTGTTCTACAAGTGGACAAAGGAGTGTACTGTTCTGGAGAACAAGGCGTATACAACAAGGAAAGTCTGGAACATGATATCATAGTGACATCATAATAAAGATAACAACAAGGATCAGAGTACAAGGACGAAATACAAGGGGAGTCCAGAGGAGTCCATGATGTCATTGTACAGTGATGTCATAGATAAGAAAGTCCGAGATTGTAAAGATCATATACAGTATAATCTAATCTACATAAGTCCAATATATCTTATCTAAAGCAGTCCGTTATCTGCATGTCCATTGAGCCGCTAGATGTGCTCAGGTCACTTATCAACACCCTGTGGCACAGCATCTAAAACAATGTCCCTCCTTTTGGAGTTGGAGTTGATCAGCATCAGTAAGAGCCATGGAGGCTTGGGCACATCCAACATCCATGGTGTTTGGGTTGCAATTTTTGTTGAGGGCCTGTACCCACTGTTCACAGTTATGTCCCCCCTTCTTCTGGCATGGGGTTCTGTTCTTGCTGAGTTGGTCCTTCAAAACTAGGTACTCAGCCTGTTGCAACTGGGCAGCCTGCTTCCAATCTTCCCACGTGATGGGATGTTGGAAGCAGATAGCATTGACCACTAACTGGTTTGGGAGTCCATCCTGGAATAGCTCTAACATGGTGGCTTCATCTGGGTTATACCTGGCTTGTGCAACTAGATTGCTGAACTGTGTGATGTAGGAATCGATATCCTCTCCTTTCATCGCAAGGTTCAGTAAGGTCTTCTGAGCTTTGGTCTGCTCAGCTGTGTCAGTGTATGCTTGTGTGAACCAGGTTTCAATCTCATTCCAGAGATTTTCTTGGGTTCATAGGACCCCTCCTGCCAGCTGGGCATCGATCCACTTCATCTGCTCATTGACCCAATCATCTATGAGCGGTCCTCAAATGTAGGACAGGAAGGTCATGGCACGTTGTGTGGGTATGGCCAGTAAGTCCACAGTGGGGTTCATCCCTCAGTATAGTTTGAAGGCTTGCAAGAACACCTTACTCTGTTTGCGGTTTCCATCGAACTCTGGGGGTGGGTTCCCTTCAGCAACTGGTGCAGGTGGTGTGGCTCCTCTGGCTGAAGCCAGTCCACCACCACTAGTGGGGATTCCTCTGGCGGGTGCTCCACCACTACTAGTGAGTGTAGTGCTTGTGGATACTTGTCCCTGATGAGCCATTGAGTAGGATGCAAATGCTGAGGCAGGGAGATTTGTCATTGGGACAGATACACTTGGGGATGGGGTGTTTGGAGGGTCAATGTCAATTCCTGATGGGTTAGATAATCCCAATGGTCCAGTTTGCAAGGTGAGGGGTACTGGTCTGGTAGTATACCACGATCCCTCAGTTGGGGAGTATTCAATGAAAGCCCAAAGGTGTTTGTCTTTGAGGTAGTGGATTTGTCAATATGACCTTGTTGTAGGGTCGAAGATGAAGTATCCTTTGACTCCATTATTTTCTGCCCAGACCACAGCTCCTTTGACTCTGTTGGATAATTTGTTGGAGCTGAGATGGTCAATGTATTCAGTGTTATATTTCGGACTAACTGGCACCTTGGGCTGAGAAGTGGACACTGACATACAGGCTATGACACCCTTGTCAGCAGTATATCATCATGGACTTATAGGATCAGTCGGCCAGGTAAACTCTGGTACATGTGATTGTATGATACAGTTTGGATCTTGTTGTGACTCATGCTAGGATAGCTGTATTAGGGATGGAAGGGATATTCAGCTGCGCACGATAGCTGGGAAGACGCTACAGATGTACATTCTCCGGATCTCGTCCAAGAGTATAAAGACAGACAAGCTCGCTTGATGTTGAGCATTAACACTCTCACCATGGATCCTCTTGTTCAGCCGCATGCTCGCCATCCTCCCCAGCACTATTTTGTCCCTGACGACGAACTTGATGTCGAAGTGCGCAGGGACATCGATAAGCGCATAAACAACTGGGCCTGGGTACCCGCTGGACATGACCCCAGGGAGGACTCACCCACCACGCAGGATGACTCAGCCGGCCTGTTCACGTACCTTGAAACCAACAGTAGGAGGAGGAGACACTCTAGAGCCCGCACTCGTAGGCACGAAAGACTGCGTCGCAAGGCCCAGGAAGAACTGGCCCTGGAGCTCATCAGAGAATTGGGACAGTACCTACCTGACATTCCCCCCCCTATTGTTCCCAGAGACTCCCCACATCCCAAGATAGTATCGATTTTGTCGGGGGGGACTCCGGAAAAGAAGGCCACCGCTAAGATCGAAGGGGAAGAGGAGGATGGGGAGGATGTCTGGGAAGGAGCATTTCGATCTCCGCCAGAATTTAGGCTAGTGGAGCCCATGGCCCTGGAACACCCCGGCCCGGGCTGGAAGGTCACGTGCCCCATGGAATTATACAAGTTCGACATTCCCTTGGGCGACGGTTCCAAACGGGGTCCAGCCCCTTACATCAGGTTTGCCGTCAATCAGAAGGATCAGCCAGTCGCCTTAGGTACAGAGGGCAAGGGACTCCCTCAGTACTACAAGCCTCTATATGCGGTCCCTATGCCACCTTGCACCACTATCGGACTCCAGCTGGGACACTCTCTGGGCCTCTTCTCAGCTGAGCACTCGGCGCGACATGAAGTGGACCGCGCCCTAGCCTTGGTCGCGGACCTGGGAGCTGCTGCTGATGTCTATCGCTTCCGGAACTCACTGCGCCGCAAGGCCGAACTATTCACACGCATGAGAGAATTGGACAACATCTGGAGCGACTGGCTCATAGAGGCAGAAAGCATCGACAAAAGACTCCGAGAAGCTAACATCACTTCTCAGATCCACCCATTCCTCCCTCAGCCGCTGCCTAGGGGCCTCGACGTCTATCACATAGACGAGCCGAACAGCAACGATCGGAGGTATAGGGCTCACATGGATCACTTAGATAACGTTGCCCCTTGCCCCATCCCCCACGTCGACAGACCCCGGCACTAATGGTGCCTCCCCGCGTTCCAGATGCTAGGTTCCCACTCCTCCATGATGAACTCCCGCGTGACATCACCTGTCACTACTGCACACAGAAGCACGCGTCTGTGGAATGCCCAAGACCTCACTCCCTGTGCAACCCATTCTTGCCCTGTCCCGTGCCGCCGAGACACCCTCGATATCACTCCCAATGCCCACAGCTCCACGCACCCCTATCCGCTCACTCACGTTTCATCCCCTATGATAGGAATGCCGAGGAACAACGCAAGAAGTTCCCACAAAGCACAGGATCGAGTCGAGACGACTCTGGCTAGTAGGGGGGCTGTGTCACGATCACGTGCCACGTGATGATCGTGGAGGAAGTTCGGATTGACAGCACATAGGTGCCAGCAGAGTAATGGCGTGCTCATTGTCTCATCTAATAAAACCGTCACGAAGATCCACAGTCTGTACAAGTATAAGTACAAGGTAGTTGACTCTGTAAAGACCTTGTCTTAGCTTCTTTGAATCCCAGCCAACTTTGCTCTCTCTTGAGTGAAAGCGCTTTCCCTCTCATCTCGTACATCCTCATCGGCAAAGGTTTCCCCCTTTGCACCATCGAACCATCACCGACCTCGAACCCCTTGCCCTATGGCACGAACAATCCGGCTGGATTGTAAAAATTAGCACAAAAGGGTGTGGAAGTGGCCTTTGACAGTGGCTCATTTAAAATATCTGTCAATAAAAGCTGTGTAGCTGTTGGCTACTTGGAGGACAACCTATACTGGTTGGACGCTTCAAGCATTGGCCTAAATGCTCACGTCAAAAGTGCTGCCACCACTTTAGATATCTGGCATCAGCGCATGGGACACATCTCCTCTGCTGCTCTTAAGTCGTATGGTCCCTCTGCCACTACTGGCATGGACATTGAGAGCTCTACCACGCACACTGGTGTGTGTCGTGGGTGCGAGTTGGGAAAATCCACTCACCAACCCTTCTCTGTGTCCTCCACCAAAAGGACAACCCATATCTTTGAGATTGTGCACAGTGACCTAGCCGGTCCTATGCAAACTCAGTCCCTGCAAGGCTCCGCCTACACCGCCACCTTCATAGACGACCACTCTAAGTTCGCAGTGGTGTACTTTATTAAGTTGAAGGATCAGTTTGTAAAGGCGTTGCAGATGTATTTGGCCTGGGGAGAAACCCAGACGTCCCATAAACTGTGCGCACTCCACTCTGACCGCAGTGGCAAGTACATGGCTAGCCAAGTGCAGGACATTCTCAAGCAGAGAGGGATAGAGCATCACCTTACGATGCCAGGTTCACCACAGTCAAACGGGAAAGCCGAGCGGTTTAACCACACCATTACAGATAAGGCAATGGCCATGCTACACACAGCTGGCATGTCTAAAGGCTTCTGGGAGCATGTGATGAGCACTGCGGTACACATCTACAACCGCTCTCCCACCTGTACACTTAAGTGGTGCACACCTTATGAGCTCTGGTACTCTGGCAAAGTACCAGATGTCTCACATCTACGCATCTTTGGATGCAAGGGGTACATGCATGTACCCACTGATAAGCGTCGCAAATTAGATGCGAAGGCCATTGAGGTCACGCTTATTGGGTTTGAGCCTGAATCTAGGGGCTATAAGCTCTGGGACCGCCAAACCTGCTCTGTCAGACTGTCCAGGGATGTGACATTCGACGAGAGCAGCTTCCTGTCCCTCCAGGGTGTTGAGCCACACCCACAACCTTCTCAAGTGGTGTCACAACCACTACCTCCACCAGTAATTGCCGTACCTAGCACGTTGGCGTTACCACCACAGCGAGTTCCCTCCCCTGCACACTCCAGCAGTAGTGAGGTGTAACGCCACCACAGGGGCATTAAGTATGACGTGTACTTTGGCAAGTCAACGGGATTGGCAAAGCGCGAACCGGTTGGGGTTTAGTTTGGTGGTGAACAAGTATCACTTGGTCTCTTAGGGACACAAGGATAATAGCCGAAAGTCAGGGCTCAAGCGAAAAGGCGAGTAGCAAGGGGACTCAAGCGCAACGGCAAGTCAAAGGGGTTCGTGAGGCAAAGACGATGTGGTATTACGCAAGAAGTCAAGTCTACCGTACATGCTAGATAGAGTGTGACTTATATACTAGTACAGGGTATTTGTGAAGTGCAAACACAAGGTGTTGAGCTGTAATACCTACTATAAGGCTCATTACGTAGGAATGACAGTACGATTAGTTATGCTATACACGTAATTCGGAGTATTTAGTCATACAGTATACGTACAGAATCCCCTTAAGGGATTATTCCAAGTCCACCGGTGATTAGACATTAGGTGACACTGAAAACGCGATATTGTGGACGCCTCTACTCATCACTTTTCCCCAAACGGACATGGGTGGACCATAGAGTATATAAATCCTACTATAGGAGCGAGTACCTATACACATCTCTCTCCACCCCACTCTGAGCTTCCTCTGCTTCACTCTGAGCCTCGTCTAAGCTCTCTATTCAGGTAAGGGTCTACCTGTACACTGCGTGCATTGCTGCGCAACAGGTTATGGGCCCTGCCATAAGTCGCTTTGCGCCTTCATTGGCTGCAACGATGGCGGGTTACCTTTAGTACCTGCAGTGGGGTTGTTGCCTTCATTGGCTGACACTAGTCTCCTCCACTATGGGGAGACTATGACAGTATGTCGCCTTTAATGGCAGACATTAGTCTCCTTATAAGGGGAGACTATGCCGGTTTATTTTTCTGTTACTAGTCGCATACAGTGCTGACTATCTCTATTCAGAAACCTTTTACAAATGTCGACTCTCACTACTCTTGTCCCCGTTCTTGACGGTAACAACTACCAAATTTGGGCTAAGCAAATGGAGGCTTTCTTAAAGTCTTCTGCGCTATGGGATATTATAAGCAGGAGATGGATCCTTCCTGCTTTCAAGGACAAAGACACTCCTACCCCTACGGAGGTTGAAGCGTACAATGCGTGGGCTACTGATGACGACCGTGCCCTAGGCTCGATTGTGCTGCGCCTTTCACCGGCTATTCAACGCCAGGTTGAAAAATTTGCGACTGCTGGCGATGTTTGGGGACATCTCAAGTCCCAGTATGGGGGCATTAGTGCCGCTAACGTCTACCAGGACTTTAAGCGTGCCATGACGTTCCGTCTGGACTATGCTAAGCACCCTGGCCCCCAGATTGATGAACTGGCCACTATCTATGACCACCTTGCCGCTAATTCTGCGAAAGTACCCGATGGCCTTCAGGCCATGATGCTTCTCTCGAAACTACCAGCCAAGTGGGAATCATCCCTTGTCCCTATCCTCATGTCGGGCACTACGGCAAAGAAGCTTACTTTGACCGACATCCGTACTGCAGTGGTCAATCAATGGGAAATCGAGCGTACAAAAGGCCAGTCCTCTAACAAGGAATCGGCCAACAAGTTGTCGGCGGTCAAGCGCAAGCGTAACGACCCCGACTTCCAGCAGCAGCAGCAAGGCTCTTCGGGCCAGAACAAGCAGCGTGGCCAGCAGCAGCAGCAGCAGCAACAGGGAGGGAACCATCACCAGCGCAGTAAACGAGCCGGCAAGAAGTTCAAGAAGCAACATATGCAAGGGCATACGCACATTGCTGATGTTGCAGTGCTCCCAGCGCCAACCTCTACGACCATTGCACATATCTTGCCTTCTGGGCTCGAGCAGCACATCTCCTCCGCTCCTCCTGCGAAGAAGCGCGTACCAGGACATTATAAGTCCCTTAACAAGGCTCTGGACGTCACCCAGGCCTTAGAAACTCCTGGTACAGTACAGACAGTAAAGACACTTGAGCAACGTCTTGGGCAGATGGTCGCGGATTCCCTGTGGACCAAGAACCTGAACACCTTCGCAGAGGACTGGGAAATGTCAGATGAGGATGAGGACCTCCCTACAGGCTGCAGTGCGCCCATTAATTCACCTCCAGATACTCCTAAACTAACCTTGACCCCTTTAGTCTCGCCTTCTGAGCAAGAGGCACGCAAAGACAAGGGCAAGGAGCCCATTCGCACGGTTGAGCCTATCGAAGAATGCCCAGATAGTCCTACTGCAGTTGAAATAACCAAAATGTGGGAAGGCTTTCATAAGAAGGCGGCAGTACGTGCCCCCTCCCCAGATATTTCTCTGGATTGGGGAAGCGAAGCGAACAACAACGATGACCATGACGTCTACGACGACCTCGCTGATGCAGTAGGACAAGATGACTTCAACCCCTACGAGGATGGGTTAGTAACTTTTCCTCCTCTAATAAGCAAATCTGACCACTCTACAGTGCTACTGGATATGACGCCGACTGGCGCTTCTAAAAATTGTAGTTACAGTGCACTTGTAAATAAAGTTGTAAATAGCGCTAATCTATGCGCTCATGGTCTTGATTTCGCTTTATGCTCAAAATGTAAGGGAAAGAAGAGTCAAACAGAGCGAGAACCTACTTGGTTACTTGACTCTGGTGCGTCGGCACACTTTACAAACAATAAACTGGACTTTATAAGTTATACCCCCCTTTCACAAAAACCTATGGTAAAGACGGCAGCCCATGCTCTTTATATACAAGGCAAAGGCTCAGTCTTACTAAAGCATTCTGTGGAACACAATGGCATTAAAACAGAGCGTATTACACGCATATATCCTGTCTTTCATATACCACAGATGACAACTAAGCTATTGTCCATGGGGGAGTTTCTTCAACAGGGATTGCGCGTTCATGGGGATTCGCAGCATATATCTCTATTCTATAAGGGCAGTACGACGCCCATATTACAAACAAAACCCCTAGCAGATGGTCAGACACTTTACTGGCTTGATGCCGAAGTCACGCAAGTGAAAAATGTACATGAAGCCCATAGTACAATCTATACTGCTGACTACGACATTTGGCATAGACGTCTAGGACACCCTTCGAAGGAAGTACTACGTCGTGCCAAGGATCACACTAAGGGATTCCCTAAGGACCTTAAATATCCTTCTGAGACACCCATATGTCCTGGTTGCGCTCAAGGGAAAATGCCTGCTTCAACGCATAAACCCTCTGAGACGCGTGCTAAGAAGCCTTTTGAAAAGATTCATTCCGATCTTAAGAGCTTCCCAGTTGACTCGTACCACAAATATAAATACTTCATTAGTTTCTTTGACGACTTTTCCTCCTATGCGTGGGTTGTGCTATTACGCACCAAAGCACAGGCCATCAATGCGTTAAGGCAGTTTGTTGCCATGGTCAAAAATCAGCATAACGCCACCATTAAACAGTGGATGTCTGACGCTGGAGGAGAATACAAGTCTGACGAGTTTACTAAGGTACTGAAAGATATGGGCATTACTATCCTACAAAGTGCACCGCATACTCCCCAACAAAATGGTCGTGCTGAACGCTTTATGCGTACTTGTATGGATAAGGCTCAGGCTATGCGCCTTGAAGCCTGTCTCCCTCAATCCTGGTGGGAATTTGCGGTCCTACATGCAGTACATTGCTATAATAGGACTCCAATAAGTCGCCTTAATTGGCAGACACCCTATATGAGCTTGCATGGTGAAGCACCTAGTCTTTCACACTTACAAGTGTTTGGATGTGGCGCATATGTGCACATACCAGAAGATCGCAGATCAAACAAACTTGACCCCAAAAGCGAACAAATGATCTATATTGGTCATACTGAGGGCATAAAAGCATATAGATTCATGCGGATCAAAAACAACACAGTGTTCACCAGCACTACTGCATTATTTGATGAGACCGTATACCCTAAGTGTGAGACACAAAGGATACGGGGTACAACCCGCATAAATGAGCCAGTAGAGAATCAACCTCCTATGGAGGATGAACCATCACCTACACAGCCCATTCCAAGTGGTTTTGACGATGATATGCCTACTCATCGTCCCCCTAATCAGAGGCATAATATGGAGGATGCACCAGACTGCGACAGCGGATCTGTGGAACCAGAGGAACCAGAAGCGCAACAGCCTCCGCCTCCTGCGCCAGAACCAGCACTACCACGACGGTCTGCGTGCTTGAGGAAAGTACCTACTCGTCCTGGCAACGTCTATGGGGAAGACAGGCACCCCACAAACATAACTAAAGACGTTGAACGGAGTAGCAAGTGGAAAGAAATGGTTGGAAGACAGCCTGGTCGCTCCAGAGCTGATAGTACACCAGGGCAAAGGCAGATTCCAGGAGGATTTCCTGAGACAAACCCTGACCCTCCAACTGCTGAGAGTGAAGCTCCGCCAGAACCCTCAGAGGATGAAGTAGATGATTTATTGTCACGCCTTGCTCAGGAAGGGGGAGTAAAATTCCTAGATCATCTGCTTGCCAAGGCAGTTCCATCTAATGATCTGGAACCACTGGACACTTCTAATATACGGGAGTGGACCTATAAAGATATAATACGCATGCCTGCAGCACAACAAAAGGAATGGAAGACTGCTTGTCGCGAGGAACTAGAGGCACTTTGCAGACGTAATGTCTTTGAGCTTGTGGAACCCCCTAAAGGGAGGAAAATAATAAAAAATAGATGGGTCTTTGATCAAAAGACTGATGGTCGCAAGAAAGCCCAGCTTGTTGCCAAAGGCTTTTCTCAGGTTGAAGGCGTTGACTATGATGAAATATTCTCACCAGTAGTGCGCTTCGAGACTGTCCGGATGATGCTCGCGCTTGCAGCGCTAGAGGATTGGCACATCACTGGACTAGATGTTAAAACTGCCTTCCTATATGGAGAGCTCGATGAAGAGCTATACATGGAACAACCTGAGGGCTTCAAAGCCAAAGGGCATGAAAATAAAGTCCTGCGACTAAAACGCGCCATTTATGGACTTAAACAAGCTGCTCTAGCATGGTGGAAAGCGCTGGATAAGTCCATGGCTGCGATGGGCTGTAAAAGGCTATTATCTGACTCAGGACTCTTTACCCATAGAAGTAAGAGTGGCGCCCTTGTAGTGATCATTGTCTATGTTGATGATGTGATCTTTATGGGATCGGACAAAGCCCTTTTAAATGAACTTAAGAATAGGTTCATGAAGGCTTGGGAATGTCGTGACTTAGGTGATGCAAAGGAATTCTTGCGTATGCGCATTCAGCGGAAACATGGAAAGATCTTTTTAGATCAAACCGCTTACTTAGAAAAGGTGCTGCAACGCTTTGGACTCGCAGATGCGAAAGCAACTGCAACTCCACTTCCTGAAGGGTACCAACCTGTACCTAATAATTCACCAGTCAACCCAAGCGTCAGGAGCAAATACCAGCAAGTTATAGGTTCACTCCTATACATAATGCTTGGGACTCGCCCTGACATCGCCTATGCAGCTGTCAAACTATCACAATTCGCTGCAAACCCCTCAGAGGACCATTTAAACAGAGCACTCTATATCTGTCGCTATTTGCTTGGGACTTCTTCATACTCTTTGGTGTATGATGGAAGATCAAATGGAGGCTTAATTGCCTATGCAGACTCTGACTGGGCTTCAAACCCAGATAATAGGCGATCTACCACAGGTTATATGGTTAAACTGGCTAATGGGATATTCAGTTGGAATTCTAGAGCGCAAAAGACAGTCGCATTATCTTCCACTGAAGCTGAATATATGTCGCTGTCGGATACTAGCAGACAATTAGTTTGGATAAAGTCACTCTTTACTGAGCTTGGCATCAAACTAAGCCCAATACCACTCTGCGGTGATAATCAGGGGTCCATCTTTATGGCCTCAAACCCTGTCCAAGAAAAGCGTATTAAACATATTGATATACGCTATCACTACATAAGAGAAGTAGTGAGGGACAAGAAAATAGAACTATTCTTTATAGATGGTTCAGAGAATCCCGCAGATATGTTTACCAAGAACCTAGGGCGTATTAAGTTCGAAAAATTCAGAAGTCAGTTAGGACTTGAGTTTTACTCGTCCAACTAAGTCACAAGGCAACAAACTTGGCCTTGAGACAAGCCTGAAAATTCCATTAATACTATGGAAGGTATATCGAGCGACGCTTGAAGACATTGTCTTCCGCATACATAGATTCTTCTCAACCAGAGAATCACAACATTTCTGCTCATTATACCAAAAAATCAGCCCAATGAATTGTAATAGTTTAAAAGCTGAAATGGGATGGTGAAGAGAACTCGGTCTCAAAACCGCTCTCATGGTTCCGAGATAGACTCCCTTCTAATTATGGCTAGAATATTAATTCGCCTTACACACTTGCTTAGAGCGCTTAGTAGCTGCACTTAGCAAGGGGGAGTGTTGAGCCGTAATACCTACTATAAGGCTCATTACGTAGGAATGACAGTACAATTAGTTATGCTATACACGTAATTCGGAGTATTTAGTCATACGGTATATGTACAGAATCCCCTTAAGGGATTATTCCAAGTCCACCGGTGATTAGACATTAGGCGACACTGAAAACGCAATATTGTGGACGCCTCTACTCATCAGTTTTCCCCAAACGGACATGGGTGGACCATAGAGTATATAAATCCTACTATAGGAGCGAGTACCTATACACATCTCTCTCCACCCCACTCTGAGCTTCCTCTGCTTCACTCTAAGCCTCGTCTAAGCTCTCTATTCAGGTAAGGGTCTACCTGTACACTGCGTGCATTGCTGCGCAACACAAGGCGCGATCCTGAGGTACTGGCCCCAGCAAGCTAATGAGGGAGCATGAAGGGGAAGTCCATAAGAAGTACAAGGGAATCCCACAGGGGCACACAGGGCTTAAATGACGTCAGCAGACTCTAGAAGTTGTAAGCCTGGCTTCCCTATGGTCATGGGGTTGGTGCAAGATAAGAGTCGGAGAATGAATTGAAGTGGGTTATGGGTAAAAGTACATGCGGACACGAGGTGAGATAACAGAGCATATCGTACAGTAAGGTGAAAAAACATTACCCCCCGTCAGACTTGAAGTCGCCACAACTTCGACTAGTCACTGGTGTAGTACCAGTCATCCTCGACCGGCACAGTGTCAGGGATTGGTGAGGGGGGGCGTGGGCAGGTATGATGATGCAAGAACATATGTCGACCTCGCTCACCACACTCCCAGCACTGCTCGTACTGGGGGCAGTGGATCTCCTCGTGCCTTGCATCATACCGTAGGCACTTGCCACACCACCTGGGGCGATCGTCTGGGTCGATATAGGCGGGCGACATGGGTGAGATCCAGCGGATCAGACATACGTCGTACTGATGGGTGCGACTTCCACACCACTGACACGGCTGTTTAGCCCTCCGCTGAGGGCACTGCATGATCAGGTGGTCTGTGGACTTGCATTGGAAACACTTGCGAGGGCACCTGCTGCCCTCACCCTGAAGGCGTGGCATCTTGCAAGGTCCTCCGGCGCGCAGGGGGATGGGAATGGGATCAGGAGTGGAGTGAGGGCATATGAACTTGGCCTGGACCTCGTCGTACTTTTCAGATATCAGCGGTATTGCATGTGCGTATTGCAACCGCTTCCGTACACTTGCGATGTTACGTTTCGGATTGATTGGCACCCCGGGCTTAGAAGTGGACACTGACGCGTCGGCTATGACACCACCATCAGCAGGATATCGTCATGGACTTGTAGGATCAGTCAGCCGGGTAAGCTCCGGCACATGTGATTGTACGATAACGGATCGGATCTCGGAAGTGACTCATACTAGGATAGCTGTACTAGGGTTCACAGTACTTACGCTATTGGCTAGTAGTATTCAAGCGGCGCTTCAAAGCCTGCACGTATCTGTATAAGTAGAGTAGTGCGAAGACCAAGAACGGCATCTTGGTCTTCTTCCAATACCACTATCATCCACTTGTCTTTACTAAGAGGCCTCCCCTCTTAAGTGAGTTGTCCTGCATATCCCCTTAGACCAGGGATCCCTGTGACTCATCTTTGCCTGTCCCTTCGCGGATCAGTGGACTTCCCTGCAGACGTCGCAGCTTACCAAGTACACCTGTATTGCAACGACCACGTGGCCTCCCGTATCACTCTTTCTTCATCATCGACAGCACCTCTTGGGCCAACGCCAAGTACATCGACAAGGTTCCCCAAGGCGTCATTCAGCTAGAGGACCTCCACGCTTACTTTGGGAGAGACGAGAGCCTCCAACCTCATCCCGCCTTCTATCCTCAGACCTTTGCTAATCACAACTTTCGACTCTCAAGGATCGCCACACGCCAAGAGGCCTAAGTCAGGCGAACGTCCGTGGTAGACGTTACAACAGGGCCAAGTATGATGTGTACTTCAGCAAGTCAATGGGATCGGAGAGGCATGAGTTGGTTAGGACTCAGTTCAATGATGAACAAGTATCACTCAGTCTCCCAGGGACACAAGGATAATAGTGGAATGACAGGGCTCAAGTGAAGATGCAAGTGAAATGGGGACTCAAGCACAATGGTGAGTCTAAGTCGAGTTTGTGAGGCAAAGACAATGTGGTATTACACAAGAAGTCAAGTCTACTGTACAAGCTAGGTAGGGCATGACTTATATACTAGTACAGGATGTTTGTGAGTTACAAACATATGGCACGATCCTAGGGTACAGGCCCTAGCAAGCTAACTAGGTAGTGTGAAGGGGAAGTCCTTACATAGAACAAGGGAATCCCATGGAGGCATGCAGGATTCAAATGATGTCAGCAGGTTCTAAAAGTCATAGAACTGACCTTCCTGATGGTCATGGGGTGGGTGCAAGATAGAAGCCAAGAAGCTGGTTGAAGTGGATCATGGGTAAAATACAATCAAATGTGGCACAAGAGAAGTGAGAGATAAGACATATCGTAGGAGGGGACTGAAATTGTAACAGATGGCCAATCTGAGCAAACCAATCAGTGGCTAGAACAGTATCTACACCACTGGAGCAACATGCAGCAGGATAACTGGGTGGAGGCCCTTCCTGTGGCACAATTGATGCACAACTCATGGCCAAATGCAACTACAAAACATTCCCTATTCTTGCCAATCATGGGTTGGGAGCCGTGCACTACATGGACCTCAAAACCCATGGCATCCCCATCCATTGATCAGTGCTTAGAAGACATGGGCAACTACTGACAACATGTGCAGGATTGCATCAAGCATGCCCAAGAACTTATGATGAAGTGAGGGTGCACCCGCTTCATCCCCTATCAGGAAGGGGCACAAGTGTGGCTAGAGGGGATGAACCTTAAAACATTCTATCCCACAGCCAAATTAGCCCCCAAACGTCATGGGCTGTTCCACATTAAGAAGACCTTATCAACAGTATCATATGAACTAGAACTCCCAAAGTCATGGATGATACACCCTGTGTTCCACACCAACCTCCTCACCCAATATAAGGAGACAGAGCTACATGGGGAAAACTTCATGTGACCTCCCCCTGACCTTATTGATGGAGAAGAAGAATTTGAAGTGGAGCAAATCCTCAGGTCAAGACTGTTGATAAGTGACCTGAACACACTCAGCGGCTCAATGGACATGCAGATAATGGACTGCTTTAGATTAGATATACAGGACTTGTAGATTAGATATTATGATCTGAACAATCTTGGACTTCTTGTATTCTCTTATCTATGACATCACTTATGTACATGACATCATGGACCCCTCTGGATTTCCCTTGTACTAAGTCTATGTACTTTCCTTTGTTCTTATCTTTATTGTGATGTCACTATGATATCATAGTCTGGACTTTTCTTGTTCCCTACGCCTTGTTCTCCAGAACATCCACTCCTTTGTCTGTGTATAGAACAATGCATCTCTTGTATTTACTGTGACTTGGTGTTACCTGTGTCACTCTGTAGTTTTGTATAAGTAGTAGAGCAGAAGAAGAGGAAGGCTCACCTGAGTCTGAGCCAGAACTGGCTGCCCACTGGCCCAGGTACCCATGTGAAGTTGGTTGGTGCAGTCAGGGCTTTGCCCCCTCTGAGACAACTGGGTCTTCTGTGACAGGAGGGTGTAGCGGTATGACACCTCGCTACGCTAAGTTCAAGTGTGAACTAAAAGTGAACCGTCAGGTGAGCACACCCAAGCCTAACATGGAGATAAATCACACGCTAAATGTACAGTCACAGCAGAGTGGACAATGACTTAGAGTCTTTATATAGGAGCTCAGGTTATCAGTGATCATGCTGTGGTATGCTGAGTGGAGAACCAAGAGGACAAGTTAGATTGTGTAGAGTAAGGAGTGCTATGCACCTGAGTGGAGAACCAAGAGGACAAGTTGGTTCCACTCAGGATGCTACAGGAGTGTTTATATACGCTACTGATGCTGAGCTTAAAGCTGAGTTGTAACACTATTACTAAGTGTACAGTAAGACTCCATGACTCAGGAGCTGACATGTTGTGTCTATTAATAGTGTTATCTATTGTGCTGACTGATGCACTTGTCATAGCGCTGATGTGATGCCTTATCTTTGCTGAGGAAAACCTAATACAGTGCATAAGTGTATACTACTAAGTGAAGTCTAGAACTATCTAGAATGTTCCTTCCTTATCTACCAATCATGAGAGTCCGTACGCATATGGAATGTGACCAGATCAGGTTGTCCTGTTATGGGTACAACTATCCCAGGGTCACGTGCTTGAGGGTGCACATGATGGCAGCATGTGACTAACGAGGTCTCGTACTTTGGCCCTTTATATCTCCTTAGATAATTCTGTATAAAATACAGAAAAATAGGAAATAAATATATGCGTCCATGACAGAGGGGCTGATAATGAAGACAGTTCCTCAGAAGATGAAGAAAAATGCACACTGAGTGTTGGATCAAGTGGGCACTTGAGCTTGGTGGCCTTGGGACTTGAGCCTGGGGGTGACCTTGGCAACTTGCAAAGTGAACTGGCCTTGTTGCAGGATGCTGATAGGTCTCTTTACAGTGGGCCAGAAGACTTGGAAGGCCTTGGGGGTGGTGACAATCAGGGAGCTGAGGATGAAAAATGCACCATAAATGTGATTCTTGAGGCCCTCCACTGTGGTTGAGACCCCACCTATCTTATCCCAAAGACACCCTTTGACAGAGCTGTGGACCTCTGGAAGGACCTGTTGGAACGAGATAAGTACATAAGGACCTTATCTATAGCAGTTATGACATTACAGTAGTATGTTTTCCTATTATGGTACTTAGGATACGTACTATAACAGGCACAATATGCCCTCTGAGTGAGAGAAGCCCTATGGCTATCTTGAAGTGGTAGTTTACATCAGGTGTGTGTAAAAACGCGATATTGTGGACACCTGTACTCATCACTTTTATGCAAATGGTCAGGGTAGGACCATAGAGTATAAAAACCCTCCCATGGGGAGGGAGGCAAATAGGATATTCACTCTCTTCTTCACTTGTGCACCCTCTCCACTCTATAGTCTCTCAACCTACTCAAAGGTGAGAACTCCATGCAATGGATTGACCCACACAACCTGAAAAAGCACAATGGGTTATGGTGGAAGGGCAAGGCCCTTGTTGTTGTTGGGGACAACAATCTTAAGTGGGGGGTAATCACCTTCTTTCATGACACACCAGTGATGGGACACCCAGGAATTGCAAACACTTACAAACTCCTACAATGTGACTACTGGTGGCCCAACATGTGGAAAGACATAGAGGAATACGTCAAGGGATGCACTACATGCCAAGCCAATAAGATCAACCCCCACTGACAAAAACCACACCTATTCCCCATCACTACCAACCCTGAAGCGGAACCATTCAAAGTCATTGCCATGGACTTCATCACAAAACTACCCCCATCACAAGGGTATGACTCAATCCTCACCATTACTAACCATGACTGCTTGAAGGCAGCCATCTTCATCCCGTGCAACAAAACTATCACCACCAAAGGTGTAGCACAACTGTACCTTCACCACATCTACCCCCATTACAGAATACCCTGCAAACTGATCACTGACCAAGATCCCCAATTCACATCAGCATTCATGAAACAACTCTGCCAGGTCCTCAGAATTTGACAGAACATCTCATTGGTGTATCATCCTCAGATGGATGGCCAATCTGAGCAAACTAACCAGTGGCTAGAGCAATACCTACATCACTGGAGCAACATGCAGCAGGACAATTGGGCAGAGGCCCTCCCAGTGGCACAATTCACACACAACTCATGGCCAAACGTGACCACAAAACATTCCCCATTTTCACTCATCATGGGATGGGAACCATGCACCACATGGACACCAAAGCCCATGACATCTTTGTCAGTAGACCAATGACTAGAAGATATGGGCAATTATAGACAACATGTGCAAGACTGTATCAAGCATGTGCAAGAACTTATGATGAAGCAAGGGTGCACCCGCTTTATCCCCTACCAAGAAGGGGCACAAGTGTGGCTAGAGGGGACAAACCTTAAAATGTTCTACCCCACAGCCAAATTAGCCCCCAAATGTCATGGACCATTCCATATTAAGAAGGCCCTATCAGTGTTGTTGTAAGAGCTGGACCTTCTGAAGATGTGGAAGATTCACCCCATGTTTCACGCTAACTAGGGCCGAACACGAGTGCAGGTAACTCATGGGTGGCTATGGGTTTACTTGTGGGAATACTCATGAAGGGTCACACTCATGAGTCACAAGTACTTGTGGTCAAGGGTTTCCAAGGGTGCAGGTATTGATTTTGACATAAATTATGAGTACTTATACAAGTACTTGTGACAGGTCCTACAAGTACTTGTGAAAGTCTGAGGGTTACTGACATATTTGTTGATTATATTATAATTTCTGTTACTTTTCTGCATCATACTCACAAGTACCCTCAAGTACTTGCAGGTACTTACAAGTACTTATGGGTCTGTGAGTACTCATGAGTATACTCATCGGTATTTGGTACTCATGAGTCAATACTCATAAGGATCCAGGTATCACTTTAATGATGCAAAATACTCATGAGTAAGGGTGCAGGTTGCTCAAGGGTGCACTCATGTTCAGCCCTAATGCTAACCTTCTCACACCATATAAGGAGACAGAACTACATGGAGAAAACTTCACACAACCACCACCTGACCTTATTGACAGAGAAGAAGAAGTTGAAGTGGAGCAAATCCTTGGATCCGGACTCTACAGCCAAGGGTGCAAACTTCAGTTCCTGGTCCAATGGAAGGGATTCCCTATGAGCGACAGCTTGTAGGAGCTGCTTGAGAATGTTCAACATGCACCTGATCTTATTGCTGAATTCTACCACTGAAATCCCACTGCTGAAGGGGCTCAATGAAAGATATAAAAGGACATCCCATGAATCCCAACAACTCATCCCCTCTTCTTGCTCTCACCATGACTACTACTTCCATCATTTCCAAAGTCCCTTCTTGCCCACCAGCCCAGATCATCCTTGAACAGCTAACCATACCATTGCAGGACCTTGGTGTCCCCATTCCATCAGCAGGTTGTACACCATACTCAGTGATTGCTAGTCCCGCTCCCCCCATCCTAACTCTGATTGCCCCACTCTTGACCATCTCGCTAAAGAAGAACAAGCTGCCGTTGCTCTCCTCACCCTCACTGCTCCATCCATTGACACTCCTGTCACTGTGCACATCCCCACCATCCCTACCTACTCCCCCAGAACCCTATTCACTCACACCCCCACCACCACTTGAACACACACCTACTCCCCAGTTCCCCCTGGGAATTGACCACATACCCACACCCCCATCTCTGTTACTTGTAGCTAGAGTGTGCTATTCTCTGCTGTTCTGTGACTGTACAACGCTCCAAGTGGAGTTACTTTATTTAGATATGCTTAGTCAGGTTGTTATATCCTGCAGAGGACGGAAAATATTCCCTTAGTCTTATATCCTCCTCTGCAGGTGAGTAATTAGTTTTACCTTGATCAATACAGTCTTATATCCTCCTCTGCAGTCCCCTTGTGTCCTCTGTGACTCAAGGGCCCTCTATAGGTCGCACTTTGACAATCTCAACCTCATCTCATAAAACCAAACCCCACCCTCACTCTCCTCAACCATGAGGATGAAGGAGGAGATGCAGTAGACCCTGGACTTCCATTCTTTTACAATGACCCCAACCTCTCATACCTGCATTTCCCCATGAAGATTGGAGAGCCCAGATACCCCAAGAAAATTGCCTGGTTTATCTACTACCAGAAGAACTATCAGGAGGTTGTTGGGACCATGGGGAAGGGGCATCCTTGTTATGTGCAACAAGTATTCTTGAAGGATGTATATGCAGGGCAGCTCACCCAACACATCACAGAACACCAACTCACCATGTTCCACCCTCACAACCCCTGCACCATCAGTCTTGACGAAGTCCTGACAGAGCTTTGTGATGTCTGCTGTAGCGGTATGACACCTTGCTACGTCAAGCTCAAGTCTAGACTAAAGTGAACCGTCTGGTGAGCACACCCAAGCTTGGCGCGGAGATAAATCACGTGCTAACGCACAGTCACGGTGGAGTGGACAATCGACTTAGAGTCTTTATTCAAGAGCTCAAGATGTCAGTGATCACACTGTGGTACGCTGAGTGGAGAACCAAGAGGACAAGTTAGATTGAGTAGAGTAAGGAGTACAGAGAGATGCGCACCTGAGTGGAGAACCAAGAGGACAAGTTGGTTCCACTCAGGACGCTACAGGAGTGTTTATATACGCTACTGGAGCTGAGCTTGAACTGAGTCTAAACACTATTACTAAGTGTACAGTAAGACTCCATGACTCAGGAGCTGACACGTTGTGTCTAATAATAGCACTATCTATTGTGCTGACTGATGCACTTGTCATAGCACTGATGTGATGCTTTGTCTTGCTGAGTAAAACCTAATACAGCGAGTAAGCGTAAACTACTAAGCAAAGTCTAGAACTATCTAGAATGTTCCTTATCTACCAATCGTGTGAGTCTGTGTGTAAATGGAGATGTGACCGGATTAGGTTGTCCCGTTAAGGGTGCAACTATCCCAGGGTCACATGCTTAGAGGTGCACGTGGTGGCAACATGTGACTGACGAAGTCTCATACTTTGGCCCTTCATATCTTCCTTAGATAATTCTGTAAAAATACAGAAAAATAGGGAAAATATATGCGTCCATGACATCTGCCTTAATGCTGTAAGGGTACCTCAGGTGCTGGGCCCAAAACCATCCCTTTTCTGCCTTTTCAGTCTCAGACAGGCCTCACATGGCTTACCTGCCATATTGGTCTCGCACTCCCACAACATTGCTCCACATTTGATTTCCTCGTTTCCCATCCCTTCCTTATCACTTGCTCCATCTATCCACACATACCCTCACTCTCGTTCTCCTCGTCGCTCCTTCTCATTCACTTGCTCCCTCACAACCACGCAAATAGATGACAACGATGCCAATGACCCACAAGATGGCCTCTAGGCCACCCACAGACAGGCCGCATGTCCTCGCACCTTGAGTCACCTTTGTTCACCACCCCTCCAACATCCTCATATCATCCACCACTGCCTTCTCCTTTCATTCTGTCAAATAGCTTCACTCATACTACGCCTCAGCTACGCCACCCCTTTGTCATTGGGAAGGGCACGGTTTCTATCCTCTAGTTTCACAATTACTGACTTGTAACAATACTGTATGATCGTGCTGTTGTCAGGCATGATGACAACCCCTGTTCTCCAAGGTTCCTTTGTCTTGCCTTGCCCCCCATTTTCTCATATTGCCTCCCTGTTTGTACCTTACCTCCCCGTCTCAGTTCCGTGTTTTGATTGCCTTGCATCTTGTCTTCCATATGCCACCTCTCCTCCTCTCCCTGTTACTTCCACCTCTACCTTACTGGCTTGTTCGTAGCTATGGGTTTGTGTGTATATAAGCCATGAATCTGGACTCAGAATGGCATCATTGATTTCCCCTTTTCATATTGTTCACTTGTGTGATTTCTGAGGTCAGGCCACTCAATGGCACCCAGAACTCTTGCAATCCTAACAACTCACTTTTCCTTCAGCTCACTACTCTCATCCTTGTCTCCTTCAACTTGCTCTCACATCTGCATTTCCACATTTGCACTTCTCCATCCTCATCTCTTGCTTACTCCTGGCACCATGGCCTGTTCACTGTCGCATCAGCACTTTGCCATCACACATGCTTCTGGATCTTGGTCTCAATTTCTCTTGCAACTCTAACCCCTGCAGAATCCCTCTCTGCCTTCAAACTCACAGTGTAGTGGTATGACACCTCGCTATGCTAAGCTCAAGCAAAAGAATAAAGTGGAGTGAACTGCTGGGTCTTCAGGACTCAAGCCTAGCGCAGAGATAAATCACGCACCAACCTTACAGTCATGGTGGAGCGTGCAAGGATGAAGTGACCCTTATACAGGAGCACAACTTGTGGTGTCACACAGTGGTAAGCTGAGTGGAGAACAAAGAGGACAAGTTAGGATTGCAGAGTAAGGTGTACAGTGGATACACACCTGAGTGGAGAACCAAGAGGACTAGTTGGTTCCACTCAGGACGCTATAGGAGGGTTTATATACACTACTGAAGCTGAGCTTAAACTGAGTCTAAACACTATTACTAAGTGTACAGTAAGTGTTGGATATGCAATCTGTCAAGATTGTGAAACCAATTCCCTGTATCCAGGACCATATAGCTCAGTGGTTTAGAGCACCCAGTATATAGTTGGGAGGTCCTGGGTTCAAACCCCAGTCTGGTCATTTTCTTGTGTGGACCCGCAGTTTCCCCTTTGGGCCCATCCCCCTTTGGACATGTTTCCTTATATGGACATGCTTTCCCATTGGGGCAGTCGTCCCCATTGGGTTGTTGAGGTCCCACGAATTCAACAGTAAGGCTCCATGACTCAGGGGCTGATGTGTTGTATCTATTAATGGCACTATCTATTGTGCTGACTGATGCACTTGTCATAGTGCTGACACGATGCCTTATCTTGCTGAGTAAAACTTAATACAGTGAGTAAGCGTAATCTACTAGGCGAGGTCTAGAACTATCTAGAAGGTTCCTTCCTTATCTGTGCTAATCATATTGGTCTGTACATATATGGAATGTGACTGGATTAGGTTGTCCTGTTAAGGGTGCAACTATCCCAGGGTCATGTGCTTGATGGTGCATGTGGTGGCAACACATGACTAATGAAAGTCTTGTACTTTGGCCCTTTATATCTTCCTCTAATAATTCTGTAAAAATACAGAAAAATAGGAAGATAAGTACGCATCCATGACACACAGGACCCTACATCCCTATAACACAGATGTGTCTCACCTCTGAGAGTGTCTCTTGCATTGAGATGCCATTATGGCACACCAGTTGGAACTCTGTTGATTGGAGACAGACATTACATGTGACCATTTCCACCTTGACATGGATCTTGTGAGCGTACAGAAGCACTTACAGTATGCCCAGGCAGTACCACTCATCTTGGAGAAGTACAATGAACTCCAGGCAAAATTCTTACACCCCCGAGTAACTCCAGAACCTACCCTTATCCCCTCTGCATACTGGAGGACCTTGCAAGATGCCATGCCTGCAGGGAGATGGAGGCAAGAGGACTCACAAGTGTTTTCAATGCAGGTTGACAGACCATCTGATAGATAGCTCAGTGTCCACAGCAGAGGGCCAAGCAGCCTTGTCAGTGGTGTGGAAGTCATACCCATCAATATGACATATGTCTCATCCATCATATCTCTCCTATGTTGCCAGCTTATGTCGACCCAATGATTGCCCTTGGTGGTGTGGCAAGTGTCTGCGGTACAATGTCAGACATGAAGAGATCAACTGCCCCCAGTATGAGCAGTGTAGGGATTGTGGCAAGCAGGGTCAGCATATGTTTTTACACCATCATACCTGTCTGCAACCCCCTTCACTGAACCCTGACACTGTACCTGTTGATAAGTACAATTTCAGCTTTTGGACTTCTGACTACTACAATGTGCCTCATGTTTGGTTGTACTTTTACCCATGATCTGTTCCATTTCTCTTCTTGGCTTCTATCTCACACCCACTGCATGACCATTAGGAAGGCCAGTTTTATGACTTTTAGAACATGCTAACGTCATTTGGATCCTGTGTGCCTCTGTGGGATTTCCTTGTTCTGTAGAAGGACCTTCCTTTCATCTTACCTAGTTAGCTCGCTAGGGCCTGTACCCTAGGATAGTGTTGCCGTGGCTCGGCTTGGCTCGGCTTGGCTCAGCTAAGCACAGCTCGACCAAAAAAAGACGAGCCGAGCTGAGCCATTCCCAATTGAGCTGGCTCCAGCTGGGCTGAGCCGGCTCAAGCCACTCAAAAGCATGAATAGGGAATCATACCATTTTGGGTGGTCAGACAGCTGAGTCAGCCGAACTGCGAGTTGTGCTCTCGCAGGGTTCAAACGTTTGCTTGAGTCAGCGCTTACCTTGAATGTCTACGTTGTCAGCCAGATGCTCTTCTCCTGTTTCCCCGATAACTTTTTCATTAAACTTTTTGGCCTTTGGGAGCCTATGGAAGAATCAGCATGGCTTGCTGCCACCTCCGGCTTTGCTTATTACATCTCTCCTCCACGAACCCTCCATGCGGCGCTCGTTGATCCTATTCACACTGTTCTTTACATTTTGTTCATGACATCTGTATGTGCCATGTTCTCCAAAACCTGGATTGAAGTGTCGGGCTCTGGCCCCGTGATATTGCGAAGCAGGCGCAGCTGCATTTCCCTTGTCTCCCTCTCACTTGCGCTGCCCCCCTTACCTGCACTGCACACTATTGGCATGCTATCTGCGCGCTGTCTGCGCGCTGTCCGCGTTGCCTGCGTGCCAACTGCTTGTTGTTTGTGCTATCCCGGCCCCTCTGCACCCTCGCGGATCCTTGCCACCCTCTCTGGGTCTTTGCCGCCACCATCACCCGTATCCTCTCCGCCGTCGTCTGTGTTACTGCCTGTGTTGCCCCTGCTGCTCTCTATGCCCTTTCCACAGCCGCTCTGTGTCCTTTGCCGCCCTCTGCGCTTGCCACCCTCTGTGCTTGCCACCCTCTGCGCTTGCCGCCCTCTCTGGATCTTCGCCCTCCCCAAGGTGACAGCAGCGATGCTGCTGCCATCTGCATCGTCCTCGCTGCCGCTCTCTGCCTCCTCACCGCTGCTCTCTGCTCTCGCCACCACCGCTCTGTCCCCTCGCTGTCACCGTCTACACTGTCACCACCGCTGTCTGTGTCTTGCCGCCGCTGCCGCCTGCACCCTCGCTGCCACAGTCTGCATCGTCATTGTCGTCACCTGTGTCCTCGCTGCCATTGTTGTCATTGTCTGCACCCTCGCTGCCGTTGTCTGCGTCATTGTTGTTGTCGTCTGCACCCTCGCTGCTGTTATCTGCGTCATCGTCATCGTTGTCATCTGCGCCCTCGCTGCCGCCGTCTGCGTTGTTGTCACTGCAGTCGTCTACACCTCGCCCTCTCTGCATTGCCTCTGCCCTCTCCGCTGCCCTCTGCATCATCGCTGCCACTGCTGCCTCTGCGCCCTCACCTCTGCGTTGTCGCTGTCGCCACCGCTGCTCTGTCCCCTCGCCCTCGCCCTCTGCGTCATCGCCATCTTCTCTGCGTCATTGCCACTGCCCTGTCGCCGCCGCTGCCGTTTGCGTCCTCACCCTCACTGCCTTCTGTGCTCTCGCTGCTGTCATGGGCTCTGCTTCGCGTCGTTGTCGTTGCCATTGCCGCTGTCTGTGACCTCGCCACCAGTGCCTCTGGCAGTGCATCACCATCATCATCATCGTCGTCGCCACTGCCACCTCTGTGTCGTCATTGTCATCGTCGCCGTCACCTTTGCGTCGTCGTCGCCGCTACCCTCACCCCTCTCTGCATCGCCGCTGCCTGCGTCTGTGCCCCTCTCCCTCTCCTTCGCTGCCTCGCACGTCTCGCGCATGCTCTCTTGTCCCCCTCAGACTCCCCTCCCCTTGCCGTTTCATCGCCTCTGATCCCTCAGACTGCCATCGCACCCCCTCGCACCACCTCGGACTGCCATCGTGCACCCTCGGACTCCCACCGCACACCGTCGCACCGCCTCGGACTCCCGCTGCACATCGCCGCGCCGCCTCGGACTCCTGCCACACACTGCCGCACCACCTCGCCTGCCGCCATACACCATCACGCCACCTCGGACTGCTGTCGCACACCCTTGTACAACCTCCCTTTACCCCTTTCTCTTCCCCTCCCCCTTTTCCCTCTCTGGCCACCCTGGGTGAGTCGCACAGGGTCTCCTATTTGTATGTAGTTCATTCCTAGGTACAAGTACATGTATATAGCCTTGTCACAAATAGATCCTTATTCATACTGCTCATTGATGCCCTTAAGATAAGCCCTCAAGTCCTCAACTGGTTTGACTGCCTCCACTCCCTCCAGCTCTGCTGTTTCTTCCTTCTCTCCAAGCCCTTCAGTGAAGTTGAGTTCCCTTTTATGCTTTGCCTCAAACTTGAGTATCTGTAAGGCTTCCATGTTGTCTGGTGTAAGGCGGTTCCTCCTGGCTCTAGCTGTCTCCTTGCTTGCTGAGAAGACACGCTCACATGGTACTGAAGTGGCTTGAATAGGGAGTAAGTCCATGGCAAGCTTGAAGAGTGTTGGCCACTTTTTCTGGTGTTCCTACCATTCCAACTCCTGTCAGTACTCCCCAACAAAATGGTTCATTCTACACACCTCCCAGAACTCAAGAAGATTGGCATATTTGGCTGGAGCTGCTAGATAGTCATCAAGTTCATCTTCTAAGGTATCTCCCTGTGGTCTGGTGGTAGGCATTGGGCCAATACCAAGGCTTGCCAAAGTGGCTTGCATGCCAAATGTTTCAGAAGGTGGAGGGGGTACAGCTGATCTAGTAGAGGCTCTAGATGGTGTGTGTAATGGCCTGAGCTACTTAAGATTTTAGTTTTTAGAGTGGCATGATAAATTAAAAGCACTCACTGCTTCAAGGAGGGAATGCTTTGCATTCTCAGCAATATGTGTTGGGTACTGTCTCTTGAGAAACTCAAGCTTTAACACAGGGTTAAGAACTGCCAGTGTCCACATGGCATGAGAAATTATGCAGCATATTAAAATAGCCACTCACTAATTGAATGCAGATATGCTGGAGTCTCAAAGGCCAGAGTACAATAGGGAATCTATCTTGGCTGCACCTTTTGTAAGAATAAGACCAATATCCAGTCCCTCAGAATCCAAGGCATTAGTCAAGGCATTCAGAGACTTTATAAAGCCCTCAAATGCAGCAACTGTGTTACAAAGTGTTGGTGTCTTCTCATAAGAGAGCATTTGCTGATACAAGAAGGGGACCTAATAAATAAATTAATACACAATCAGAGAGAGAAAATATTTGCATACCTGAAGAATTCTCCTGAAGTGCTTCAAGGATCTTCCAATCTTCCTTATCTAATGGGTCCATCCCTGGCTGATCCTCCATAAACTGATCAATTGCCTAATGCAAGTTAGCATTAGAAATTTTATTAAATACTTTAAATATACCTCTCTTAAAACAAGTGCCCTCTTGATCATCAAAATAAGAAGAGGACCACCTTGTCTGCACATCAGAAATTAATTGCAAAGGAGGTACATCTGACATCCTTTGCAATTGTAGGAAAACATATTCACGCCTTCGTGATGAATTGCGGATCTATTATAAATAAGTTCGAAAAAAAATAAACAAAAAAAAAACTCGGAAAAAAGAAAAAGAAAAAGGAAAAGAAAAAGAAAAAGAGAAAGAAAAGAAAGAAAGAAAAGAAGAAAGAAAAAGAGAATAAAAAGAAAAATGAAAAATAGAAAGAAAAGAAAAAGAAAGAAAAAGAAAGAAAAAGAAAAAGAAAGAAGAAAAGAAAAGAAAAGAAAAGAAAAAGAAAGAAAAAGAAAAGAAAGAAAAGAAAAAAAAAAAAAGAAAAGAAAAAGAAAAA
>JAKELL010000529.1:0-27693 GCA_021524915.1 Lactarius akahatsu | reverse complement strand
CAGGGCTGTGACTTGTTGCGCTAGGTTACCGACGGCTATGCCGAGGTGATTGATAAGGTCCAGGCAGTCCTGGACGGTAGGTGGGGGGAGTGGTGTTGGTGGTGCGGCGTGAGGGAGGGTGCTTCCGCTTGGTTGTGACATCTCGTCTAATTTCTTCTGTCTCTCTTTTCGTTCTGCGTCCTCCTGTGCCCGACGGAATTCTTCTAAGAGAAGGAGTTGTTCGTCTGGCGAGATCTCGTCCCAGTCTTGGATACGAGATATGAACTCCTTTTCTTTCTTAGTTGGGGGGGGGAGGGCGAATTTCGAGCGAGCTCCGCTGGGATACTGAGCTTGTGCTAGACGAGCTGTCTGTTTCCCTTTCTTGGGAGCCACGTTCTTCGTCTTCCCTTACGTGGGAGATGAGGGGGTTGGGAGGCGATTCGAGACGAGGAATGAGGTTTGCAGCGATAGCTATCAACTGCGGGACTGTGAAGTTTGTTCCGAGAACGGGGATTTCTAGGCCGTAGAGGTCTAGTAGTCTGTATCGGATTTCTTGGTCGTGGTAGATTGCCTGCACGTATTGCTCGGCGAGGTTACGAGGGGGCAGTTCTAATTGGAACCCCTGGTAACGGATGTTGACACCGTCTTCGTCGATGAAGTTTTCGCCTGACTGGGCGAGTGTTGCTTGGGAGGAGGAGTGGGCGGAGTGGAATGATTCTACTGAGACAGTGGGCGATGGTGATGCGTACACTGGAGAGGGAATCCGGTCTTGTTCAGACTGGGTGTCCGGGTGTACGTGCAGCGATGCCGAAGCAGAGGCTGTAGTTTGTGGTGGTGTGATTGAGGCTTGCCTCCTCCTGAAGAGACGACGGAGTCGGGTTCAAACGTTCGCAAATATGCGAGGCAGCTTGGAAATGTGTAAGGTGGATTTGGACGACGGGATACAACGAGCGCGAAACGCTAACTCGAGGATGACTGGAATGCCCTATCAAGCAAGACCAATACACAGTGATTGTTTCACACTGCGCGAGGCTGCGGCGATAAAGGGACACTCAGGAATGGTGTAGGGAAATGTGTAGAGCTACAAGGCTGTCTGCCTCAGTCTTCTCGACCTGTTGGCTGCCTCTCACGCCGAAGCGCTCTCAAACTTTTCTGGTTACTACGTGTACAGCTGTCGCAGGCTAGGCCTGGCTGGCTCAACGTCTAACTGCAGCTTATCTGGTGTGGTGACCAGTTCTGCAGCCAGTACCCAGAGGCGTCTACTGATGACCAGATAGACCCAATAAAGGCAAGCACAATCTATGCCGACTTTACGGACACTAGAGTTGTACCACGAATGCACAGATTCTGCGTGCGGAGGTCCCCAGGCAAAGAGTGAGGTAGATAACACAAAGGACTGATGGTCGTCAACCACCTAGAGGGAAAATGATAAAACTGGTGAGCGTAGAGCTCAAGAGAGTGATGAGGAACTTGTCCTAATGTAGCGGTATGACACCTCGCTACGTCAAGCCCAAGTGTGAACTGGAAATAAAGTGAACTGTCAGGTGAGCACACCCAAGCCTGGCACGGAGATAAATCACGCGCTAACGCACAGTCACGGCGGAGGGACAATCAACTCAGAGTCTTTATACAAGAACTCAAGATGTCAAGATCACGCCGTGGCACACTGAGTGGAGAACCAAGAGGACAAGTTAATTGGTGAAGAGTAAGGAATACAAGTGAATGCGCACCTGAGTGGAGAACCAAGAGGACAAGTTGGTTCCACTCAGGACGCTACAGGGGAGTTTATATACTCTACTGGAGCTGAGCTTAAACTGAGTCTAAACACTATTACTAAGTGTACAGTAAGACTCCATGACTCAGGAGCTGACGCGTCGTGTCTAATAATAGCACTATCTATTGTGCTGACTGATGCACTTGTCATAGCGCTGACGCGATGCCTTATCTTGCTGAGTAAAACCTAATACAGCGAGTAAGCGTAAACTACTAAGCGAGTTCTAGAACTATCTAGAATGTTCCTTCCTTATCTACCAATCACGAGAGTTCGTATGTAAATGGAATGTGACTGGATTAGGTTGTCCCGTTAAGGGTGCAACTATCCCAGGGTCACGTGCTTGTAGGTGCACATGGTGGCAGCATGTGACTGACGATGTCTCGTACTTTGGCCCTTCATATCTTCCTTAAATAATTCCGTAAAAATACAGAAAAATAAGGGAAATAATATACGCGTCCATGACAGTATGGGCAACCGTCGGGATCTTGACAGGCGAAAAGTAATTGTCCCGGAATCACCCTCACTCTGCTTCCGACCACACGAGTGCCCCCCTCGTTCACCTTGAGGACGTGCACTGCAAGTCTCACCTCTTTAGGCCAAAGAAAATTGAACTTGTTGAGTTCAAGGGCTTCGAAGTGTTCTTGTGTGAGGCGTGCACCTGGTGTGAACTCGGGAGGGTGGGTCGGGAGCACGGAAAGAGAGAGGAGGGGGTCTTCGGGACGGCGCCAGATGATGCAAAAGTCCTCGGGGAGAGAAGCTGCGACCGGGTGGACTTTCCTGGCAGCCTTTTTGTATGCTAGGACTGCAACGGGCAAGTCAGACATGGGCACGGAATCAGGTGGGAGGGGGAAATGGGGGGAAGCAACGTAGCGTTCTAGCACCTCCATGTGCGGGGGCTCAGGTCAAACCTGGCAGGCAAGGGCTGTGATGAAGCCAACTTCTGCGGTTCAGCGAGCTCGGGAAGGGATGGTGATGGAGCGCGAAGGGTCTGCGGGGTTGCGAATGGACACGTCAATGTGGTCAGGGTGATCCTCAAGCTGGCACAACAGGAGGTGGTCGAAAGGGCGGCCAAGGAGCAGGCAGAAGGGCGCTGTTCAGACAACGTGAGCGTGAATTGTGAAGGAGACGTCACCGATGCGCATATCCAAGTCCTTGGCGCACCCGAGCGTGCGGGACGTGCTGCCGTTTGCACCTTCCATGCGCAACATATGCTGCGTGTTGACCCTTGCGCTGACCTCGTTTGCCAAGTCTTCGCGAATGACAACGATTTGAGAGCCCTGATCGAGGACGCTGGCCTCAGTGCTGTGATTGTTGACCAGTACATCGATCTCTCGAAGAGGAAGGGAGAACTCAGCCTCTCGTTTGGCTGCGAGCTCGAGTACTGAGACTAGGTCCGCGGCATCATCATCCACCCGCTCGAACGAAGCTGTCTCAACGCGGCGGGGCTTGAGGCGCTCAACAAGCTCCTTGCGAACAGGGGGGCTGGCGGCAAGGATGTGCGCTGGCGTGACCTTGTCGAGCTTGCCCTCGAGGATCCAGCCTAGGAGCTCCTTGGTGAGGGCCTGGTCCCCTGCGCTCGGCTGATACCGGTACTGGGGGGCGCGGCCGGTGAAGGCTGAAGGCGCAGCTGGTGCAGCCAGGGCCAGGGGCACAGGGGGTGGGGAGGGTGCTTTTGCAGGGGGCGCTGCCGACATTTTTGAGGGCTTGGAGTCCTTCTTCGTCGCGAAGACCTCATACATGTCGTACAGTTCAGTCGTGTACCCGTGATCGCCATTGTCTGCATCTGAGTCAGCCTCCTCTGTGATGTACGCACCCATTGGGACCACGGGCTCTGGGACGATCTCAAAGCTGTAGCTTGTGTGAGGTGGTGCATCGCGCTGGGTGGCTGGCGTGGCGCTGTCGCTGGCAGGTGGCTTGTTAGCGCTCAGCCAGGCGTCGACACTTGCCTGCAGTCCAAGTCCGCAGCCATTGTTCGGGATAGGCTGACCAGTAGGGAGGAAGAGCCGGTTGTCGATGATCTTGACACGGCCGGTGTCCACATATTCCTCAGCGGTGGGGCAGCCACGGACATGATGTCCAAGCATGCCACAGAAGGTGCAGCCACAGGTTCGTGCGCTATTCCTGTCACTAAAGAAAATATCTTTGTCAGCGACTGCAGGAGTGGAAGAAGGAGCGGAAGGGGTGGGTGTTCGCTGGGCCCATGGTTGGTGGGGTGGGGCAGGGGGTGACTGGTAGGCAACTGTGGCCGACGTGGAGGGAACTTGGGCTTGGAAGAGTTCTGGCTTCAGGAGGTGTTGCACAATGTTCGGAAAGCGCTCCTGGCACTGTGAGTAGAGGACGAGATATGAAGGCTTGTGAATGGAAAGGCCCTTCAATTTCGCGATGAGCGCAACAGGGTCATCCTCATCCTTGTACTGCGGTTGAGCCGAGCTTGACTCCTTGAAACGGACACTTTGAGTCTTGTAAGAGCACTTTGGAGGACTTGGGGCATCGTCATCCTCTGGCTCAGAGTCTGAGTCGGAGTCATGCACTGCGGGCTTGGGCACACGCTTGTCGCCGAATAAGCGTTGGATAAGCTTATTGGGATCGTCCTGACGGGTCTTTGAGCGGCCGCGAAGGTCATTGCGAACCCGACACTGCAACGGCTTGTGGAACCGGTCGCTGGTGAAGTATCAACGTGCAGCTGAGAGGACATCCTGGGCATCGAATGGCTGGTTTGCTGGGTGATGTGGGTTGATGTTGAAAACCTGGTCAGCCAAGATGTCTTGATTTTCTGCGTGGAAACCCTTGAAGAATTCTGCGTGGAAGTCATCATCTGTAAGCTTGTTGTCTCAGAGAAGGGGAGCAGTGATAGTCAGAAAGTTTCGATAGTATTTCAGGATGTCGCTCTCATCTCGAATGCAACTCCTCACTGAGAGTTCAACAAACTGGGAGAGGCCCTGACACATGCATCGCGTGCATCCTGCAATGTCTGGATAGAGCTCTTCAAGCTGGGCCCGGAAATGGTGCCAGCGCACATTGACATATCCTGGTAGCATTGACCAAAGCTTCTGCAGAGAACGGGGTACGTAGCGTAGTATTGTTTCCACCTTCTGCCTCTCTGACAGGCCATTTCCATCTGCAAGGTCCTCATATTCTTGCAGGAACTCCTCCAGGATCTCATCGTCTTGACCCGAGAAGCGGGGTGCACATTGCGATCGTGCTGCTGGCATAGCAGCCAAACCTGAGGGAGTGCCGTGAGACATTGCAGTAGTGGGGAAGGAAGGGAAAGAGGAGGTATTAAACTGGGCTCGGTGACCACCGGGGGGAGACACTGCTCGGGGGCGGGAGAGGGCAGGTGCGCGCCGGGGGAGGTATGCCGATGAGCTGATTAGCGGGGTGGTTTGTGAGGTCCGCTGCACTGGGGCGGCTTCTCCAGGCAGGCAGGTCCGGGCAAGGAGGCCTCGGACTTGGGCGTTGAATTCTTCCTGGGGTAGGCCCTGGGCGATGAGGTCTCCTACACGGGCGTTGAATTCGTTTTGGGAGAGGAGAGGTAGTTGGGGAGGTGAAGGTGATCGGGGCCGATCGAAGCCAAGACAAGCATAGATGCGGTCACGGATACGTGAGATGGAAGGGGTGGGCGAGTCAGGATCGTCAGAGGTGGAATGAGTGGAGTGGTCTCAGGTTGCAGAATGGGTGGGGGAGGTGGCTTGGGCAGCAGGCTGAGCGGTAGATTGGGCAGCAGGCTGAGAGGTAGATTGGGTGGGAGGGTTGGTAGCTTGGGCGGGAGTGGCAGATTGGGTAGGGGGGTTGGTATCTTCCATACTGTGGGATCGGGGGAGGTATCTTCCAAGGTGATCGTGTAGTTGTGGTTGTCAGGACTTCCTCGGTGGCATACAAGATGTTGCGCTTAGGGCAACTGGATTTCAGACAGTCACAAGGTGAAAACGAGCAAAGTGAGATGAAATTGAGGGAATGTCTACTGACTTCCCCTTGCAGTGGGCTCCAGATGTAGGGTTGAGTGCGAGTAAGAGAGTGTCGACCCAAGGGGAAGACGTAGACGAGAAAGGAGTTGAAGTGAACACGAGGCTGGTTCGGAGATAGAGCGCGGGAATGCAGAGCTGGGATCGGTGCGAGTGCAATGTGCAGATCGACATTCACAAGATATCAGGCGAAAGGCTTCGGAATAGCAGACGAGATGAGACAGGAGGACAAATCAATTAGGTGGTTGCTTCTGAGACATGGGAGCTGAGGTTATATACATGAGAGACAGGCCACAGGACACAGAGTGAAACAATAGAGATACAGGAGAATACAGTGGACACAGACGCAAACAGAATACAATGGACGAACGCAAACACAGCAGTCGGGAACCAGGTATCATGGCCGATGTGGCCGAGTCGTTGTGAACGCACTGAGCGTGGCCATTTGGCAGTGTTGCACACGCAGAGCGCATGATGACCTTACACCACAATGCTATCCTACAGGTTTTTATACTAGCGAGCCCCTCCTATTTTCCTAGGTTTTCTGTACTTTTTCTGAGATGTGCAGTCTTTTAGTCGCCATAATGGCGCCATCCGCAGTAAGAATCATGTGACCATAAGTAGAACTTTCCAGAATAGAAACAGGAACTTCCGAAACATGGAAGTGCAGAAGAATCTTGAAACACGAGAATTGAGAAGCAGAACATTCTGTACAGAATCTTTGCGATTTGATGGCACAATCTGGTGATCATGACATGGCAGGCGACGAACCAGGGGACGAGAGACACAGATCGTGAGGTGGAAGGTGGGAGAACTGGGGCAGGTGTGAACTGGGGATGGGCAAGAGTGGTGGGGACTCGGGGAATGCGATGTCGAGGTTATTTATCTGCAGGCCAGTAGGACTGCCACCAAATTCGTCGTCTCCCATGAGTGTGAGGCTGTTGAGGACTTGAGCACGTGCTTGTGGGCTGAGGGTGAGCATGTCACGTAGCACCATCTGGGTCGTGGGGTCGAGTATGGAACGGGAAGTCAAAACTTCGTTGATGTGATGGGGGGCGTTTTGTCGCTTTGGGCATTCCTTGGCCATATGCCTGGTTTGGAGACAATGAAAACATTTGCCTTCCTTTTGACATTGGGCGTAGGCGGCGTCGGATAAGTTCAATCAATATCTTCACTGAGTTGTGGAAATGTTGTCGACATCCATTGGAACAACATCATGCGCAGCGGGAACAGGTGGAGGTACGGTGGTGGGGAGGGATGGCAGTTGAGGGTCCAATTGCCATGAAGACTTGATGCCCTGGGCAGCGAGACAGCTGGACAGGATGCATGCGCGTTGTGCTTCAGCCCGCGCCGCATCCTGCCATTCTGTCATGGTTTCAGGCGGTGTGGTGCATGAGATGCAGGTGCGCAAGAGTGATTCCGTGAGGCCACGGCGGAAAAATTCTACAGTACCACTGGCGTCTCGATGCCAATTGGCAGTGTTGGCGAGGTATTCGAATTGCAATACATATGTGTCCACATCATCTCCCTTCATCTGTAGTGTCATTAGTTTTTGATACGCATTTTGTTTACTCAAAGTATCCATCCATGCGTTTTTGAATGATGCTTCGAATTGCGTCCAGAGCTGCTCGTCTGTTTCCGCGACAGGATTAGTATGCCATCTGGTTAGCTCGTTGAGCTTTTGTTCTTCCATATCTACCCAATTGTTCACTGCAGTTCCGTGCATCAACCCCAGTGCACAGATTACACACGAATAGGGATTCTGCATGATGCTGTGGGCTTGATTAAGCTTGTGGTATATACAGAATTCTCTCCAGAATTGTTCGCTCTCAGTGCGATTGCCTGAGAAGAGTGCTGGGGCAGTTCCTTTGAGTGTGCCACTGTTGGGAGTGGTAGTCATAGGTGTGATGGTACAGGGTCAAGTGGGTAGGATCGGGGTTGTCGGGATCAAAGGTGTAGGTGTGATCTCTGTGCATCAGCAAGACAAAAAGTGACTAGCAGAACTAGATCTAGTTCCACTAGCCCTCTAGTTCAACCTAGGGCCAGGAAGGTCTGGCTGGCACTAGGTCAATGTCCATAGATCTAGTCACCTTGATTAGCAACCTAGATCATACTAGATCTAGGAAAAAATATACAATTTGACTTGTGGTACTTATCAGATGACATAATATCACATGTATTTGTGCCTTTGGTTATTTGTCACCTATCTTATTTATTATCTTATTTATTATTTATATTATTTATAATCATTAATTACTGCATCTGATTGGTCATTATAAACAGCATTGCATGGGATTTGAACCAAAGACATCACCTGACATATTTTCCAAGTTGAGCATTTAACCATTACTCCAACAAGTCTTTTACTACTCACCCTACTATATTTTATTTATATAGCAGGCCCTGCTAGAAAATCTTGTAGAAGTAGAAATCTGAATGGTACTAGTGTTACTAGTAGAGTCATAGAAATTAGTAGAAATCAATAGAAATTTGAACACTGTTACTAGGTCTACCTAGTGCTAGGCCATTCTATTGGTGTGACTAGATCAGCTAGGATGTTGTCTAGAATTCCAACAATAAAACTGGAAGTTCTGGCACAACTAGAATGTAACTAGCACTAGTCTAGCCAGTCATACTAGCACACCAAGCTGATCTGGTCTTGCTGATGTGGATATGGCGAGAGTGTGGTTGATGTGGATTGGGGTGAGGCGGCGGAGAGCTTCCGCAAGTTCGTCGACGGGGTCTGTGAATGGAAGGTCAAGTGCAATGTCTTCAGTGGTATCCCTAGACTGTTCATTTGCAGGTGTAGGTGCGATAGCGGGGGGTAATAGTCTGGGATCTGCTTCATCTTCAGGGATCCAACCTCCTAAACCAAGTTCTCCTGCGGGGTCGATTATTGCGGACCTCCTGGTTTGATATATGTGATGTCCAAGACTGCTGTCAAAATGTCACTCTACAAAGTACCAACAGTTGTTGATAAATTCGACAAGAAATACTTGCTGTCCAACAACGCAACGATATCCTCCATGGGGGTCTGTTTGAGTTGTGTTCCAATAGGCTGATCCTAATACGTATGCGGGAAGGTCGTCTGCCCAGCGCCAATGAACCTCAATCCAACTGTCGTCCTCAGGAAGTTGTAGCTGTAAGCTTGCCACGGTCAAACTTATCTAAGTTGTCTCCCGGGTAGTATCATGAGGGTGATCTTCTCGTAGTTGTGTGTTACGAACGTGAGAACGGACGCTTACTATACGGATATGACCACGTTAGTAAGTAGTAATGTGTCATGGACCTCACCCTTAGTCAGTAGTCGTAGTATCACGTGTAAACAGTACTATGACTCATTCCTAGGATAGCCGTAGTAGGGTTCAAGCTACTTACGCTACTCGTTGTCTTGGATTGGAGAGGAGCTTTAAAGCGTCCTCGTATCTGTATAAATAGTGGCCTGGCAAGACCAAGACACGCCATCTTGGTCTTCTTCAATTTACCACTTCCATTCGTCTCTCTACGCGTGCTTCGCTTGTCTCTTCCAGAGCAAGTCGTCTTCATCGATTATCAGATTACCTAGTGGCACGACTTGCCCTAGTGTACACTCAGATCACGTGCCCGTGAACGCCGTGTATCCCGTGATCAGGTCACGTGACCTCGAAGAGATATCCTGCTAAGTCGTGAACGCCCTTTCGTGTCCAAGTCGGACTAACGCTAGTGGTGGCGTTACATTGTGTATGCGCTGCCCACCTTTGCGTTCGCAGGGTTGTAGTTTTGATGCCTTTCGTCTGACACGCGAAAGGGTCGAATGGGTAGGTCTTAGTCTTATTTCACGATCTGAAGCTCAGCCCAACGCTGAGTCAGTCGCAATGGTGAACGCACAGGGTGCGGGCTTGGTACTGGGGCTGCGTACGATGGATTCAGTCAATGATGTAAGACTGCTTGCACACGACTGGGCACAAGAGAATGGAAACAGTAATGAATTTCCAAGACAAGCTGCAGAAGACAAGACTAAGACAAGGAAAATACAGTCTACACTACAGGTCTTTTATACTAGTAGATTTCCTATTTTTCTGTGATTTTCTATTGCTTTTCTCTTCAAAGCGCAGTCCTCTGTCGACATATGGCACCATTCGAGTCACATGACTATAAGTAAGGTTTTCCAGAATAGAAACGGAAACTTCCAAAACATGAGAACATAGAAGAATCTTGAAACACAAGAAGTAGAAGCGAGACTTTCAGAACTCTTCTAGAATTGATGGCACGATCTGGTGATCATGACAGACGTGACCTTGGAGCAATGCTGCATGTATTGCCACCCCACAAGCACAGCCTACAGCACTTACATACTGTGGGTTTTCGAGAGTAAGTGTTGTGACTATCTCATTGAATCCACAAAACACAGCATAGCATAATGGCGCTGCTTGAGGTTCCCTCTTGTCTTTGAGATCATCAGGACTGAATTTGACATGGATGTCATGCAACCGAACCCACACCGAAAAGTATGGCTTGTTTGTGTCAACAAGGTGTTGAATCCCACTATGGATGCATGGGGCCACATTCTCAACCTGTGTGTGAGCCACCCAGTGGCAAGCAGCATATCGGACTAGAGAAACGTTATCGGCGACGTCTTGATTAACAGGGTCATGGAGTAGAACACTGAGACAAGTCCTGGCAAGCACCGTGTTAGCATCTTCCAGTACAATGTGATGAACAGAGCACATAGAGATCATACTCACAGTGGACAAGGGGGACTGTGGTGAGATATGAAGGGTGTCTGGAGAGCAGCAACAGAGTAAACTTGCAGTGAAGCAGATAGAGTGTCTGGCACACAACAGATGAGAACTGATGTTACATTGGAGAAGTGGGGACATACCTGGCACACAACAGATGAGAACTGATGTGGACCAGGAGCGTACAAAGTACTCTACTTATACTGCTACAGAGGGTGACGCTGGTAACAGCAGGTCACAGTAAATACAAGGCGCATTGTTCTGTACACGGACAAAGGAGTGGACTACAAAGAGAACAAGGCGTAAAGAACAAGAAGAGTCCAGACTATGATATCATAGTGACATCACAATAAAGATAAGAACAAAGGAAAGTACATAGACGAAGTACAAGGACAATCCAGAGTGGTCCATGATGTCATGTACATGTGTGATGTCATAGATAAGAGAATACAAGAAGTCCGAGATTGTAAAGATCAAAATAATCTAATCTACAAGTCCTGTATATCTAATCTAAAGCAGTCCGTTTATCTGCGTGTCCATTGAGCCGCTAAGTGCGCACAGGTCACTTATCAACACAATGTAGTACTGGGAGATGTCATTTGTCGACATTGGGAGGCGATCCGACATCAAGAACTCTTTCACCAGAAAAATGCGAAAACTGGACAACCTGGGAATCATCAGCGCCGATGATGGTGATTAGACTTGAGCATACTGAAAGTACCGCTTGTTCATGGTCTCGCCAACACCAGTCCGTGTTCAATCTTGGGACCCCTTCCTTCGCGGCATCAAAGTCCAAAGCAAGCAGCTCCACAAGCTCTCACTGGATGGAAAATACACTTTTACCATTGACAAAATTTAGGCATAGCCAATAACAAAAGGTATTTTTTATCCACAATTTTTCATGCACAAAATGTTGATAAGGTAACCAAATATTGTCAATGCAATTTTAAAGTACAATATGTAGACAATATAATTTTCGTTTTCCATAATATTGTCAGAATATTATAGAGGTTATATTATGTACCTTGTTAAAATATTTCACATGGTAATATCTTCAACAGTGGCTCAGTTCAGAGGGTTCAGGTGTCACAATCCATTGATTGTGCCATCGATAGGAAAAGATCTCGGTTTCTCAGCTTTCGCTTCATGTTTCAGGTTCTGATTCTCGTTCCATTCGAAAGTTCCCGACTGCGCATAGATCGTGCAATCGTTGCGACAGACTAACATGTTTGATCTATACTTAGCTTCTCGCTTACGCGTCCCCAGAAAATAGAAGGAAAAGCACATAAAAATGAGATTCCTGTAAGATACTTAAGGAGCCAGTAGTTTACCTTGTAGCCCTCGTACTGGTCTTGTTCTCGAATATAGCCCATCTACCATACCTAGTGCCCTGCTTAGTGGTATAAGCAGCTTCTCCTCTTGGAAAGATCAAGAATATCTCTAGCTTGAAAGACAGCTACCTGAGGGTATCGAGCCCCTCTCCCAGGCCCCAGTCTCCGTAACCACCCCGCAGTCCTCGCCATCCAAAGGTATCAAGCCCTTCCCCCAGGTCCCAGTCCTGAGTAGTGTTCAGAGCCCCGCATTGCTTATCGAACGATCCAGGTGATCGTAAAATCAGGCAAGGTTAGAGTTCAACCACAAAAACATTTTATCAAGATATTACCATGTGAAAAATTTCAACAAGATACATAGTATAACCTCTATAATATTCTGACAATATTATGGAAAAGGAAAATTATATTGTTTACATATTGTGCTTTGAAATTGTATTGACAATATTTAGTTACTTTATCAACATTTTATGTAAGAAAAATTGTGAATAAAAAATACCTTTTATTATTGGATATGCCTAAATTTTGTCAATGGTAAAAGTGTATTTTCCATCCAGTGTCTTCAACAGAAAGCGGTTGGATTGCCACCATCAGGCATTGCAGCATACAGTATGCATGCACTTGGTTTCCCTTCTTGATATTCATTATGATTCGCTCATAGGTCTCATCTAGCGATTCTGGAAGTTCCTTTAGCATCCGCTGCACACTCGATGGGAAGCAATGTCGCAGTGCATCTAGTTGACAGAACACCCATCGAAACCTGGTTCAACACATGAGCAGCCATCATGAGGTCAGAATGACACCCTTACATTCTGTCCGCCTTCTCTGACAGCGTCTCGACAACCATCTTCTTATCCCCATCTCACCATCTCTTCATCATCGTCTCAGAGTCAGAGTAAACTACAGCATTCACATAGTCGACGATATCTTTCTTCTGTCCACTTTGATCATGAAGGGACACACGGTGAAGCGCCAAAGGCCCAAGAGTAGTTCGAATATCAAATTCAGGACGACTCGTGACGCATATATGCAGATATGTCAGGCGAAGTTCAATGAGCTCCTTGACAAGGCGAAGGACCTGTTCACGAGGTGATGGGATCCCAGACAAGTTTGGACACTTATCGAGTGCATCCAAGATGATGTAAACAGGGCCTTGATTGGGGATCATGAACATATCCTTGAGACATTGCATCATTACACTATCACTGGGCATTTGTCTGCCATTGTCGTATGCAGAATGGAGCTGGGAGAGGATGTTGCAACAAGGACATGGCTGAGCAGAGAGCTGGATCAGGAGGGATGGGAGGAGGTTGCAACAATGTTGCTTATCGAGGTCCTTGAAATCAAAATAAAAGTACGCCATAGAGGCCAATCCTGCCACCCATAGTGTCAAGATATCTTGAATGACTGTAGAGCTAGAGGGTAACCTAAGTTTGTCAAAATATATGGAAGGTGTTGAGTGATGATGAACCAAAGGATAATCTTGCCAGAGCCAGCTAAGAAGGAATATGGTAATCAGGAATTGATCGCGGAAGAGTGTGAAGAACACACATTTTCTGTAAATCCATAAGAGAGAGCCAGTGGACTTCCATTCGGCAAAGATACTGCCTTGAAAGAACCACTCAGCTGTTCCCTCATGGTAGATGTCATGTGCGGCGTTGTGATTCGTTGAAACGGATCTGGAGGAGTAACCCATCTTCGGAGGCTCTCTCTCAATTGGTTCCCTGTGAGGACATTAGACTGTCACCAGCAGCGAACGGGTTCAATCACTAACATTTCACATCATCTATACTGTCCGAGGTTTGCTGTAGAACCACCTTTGCATCCTTTGCGTCTACCCACATCAGGAAAACCCATGTTTTACTTATTTGTACTTTCTGTTCTTTTTTCTCTTTTAGCAAGGGAATAAAGGACCCTTTCAGAAAAGTACCAACTACTTAAGAAAAGAAATCCCCTCTTCTTTTTCTTTACTTTTCCTACTTTTTAGGCATATTTCTGGGGAAATTTTGGATTTTGGTCTGATTTTGGTCCGATTTTTTGAAATTTTGGTCCAATTTATTACCATATATGGAAATTTTCGGACCAAAAAATAAAGTTTGGTCCAATATTTCCATTTTTGGACATTTTATTTTGTCAATTTTTGGTCATTTGGTACTCTACTTATCCTGTACTTTTTTTGGCAGCTCAGCAAGTAAAAAAAAAAGAAAGAGGGATGTCTTTTTCTTACTTTTTCTACTTGTTTTCTGAAAAGAATGAAAAAGTATGGAAAAGTATGAATGAGTAAATACATGGTTTTCCTGATGCAACATATGCACAATCATAATAGGACCTTGAGTAGCGAACGTGCTCGCATACTGCTTAAGACAGCATCCACCTTGGTGTTCACACCTTTGATTATGTGTTTGGCGCTGTGGGTGAGCCTCAGGATCTGGGCAGCTGCCATCTGAGCTTCCTCTTGTGTCAATTTGTCTAATCTCTTCAGTGCATCTTCCACATCCCTCTTTCCAACAAGCTCCTTGAGATATTTTTCTGAACAGAGATTAGCCTGCATTCTGGGAATCTCAAGGAGAAACACACTGGCTCAACCTTGCTTCATCTCCTTTGTCGCAATTGCGAAGACGTTCAGAACTTCAACCATTATCTTCACAATGATATCAATCATCGCATCAGTTGGTGGCACTTCTGTGTAAGACTCAAGGTGTTTGAAAAAATACTTGATATGATCGAAGAGATTGACAAGGGCTTCTTGAGTTGCATCCACATCCTTGGCAGCCTGGCCAACACCACAGTTGAAGATCCTTCCATAGAGAGATCAAGGACGATGCTTACCAAGAGTAAGACCACTGTAAGACCCCAACACCTGCCAAGATTACTTTGGCAGGTGAGAATATTTGAGAAAATGATTAGGGCTGGATTGAAGACAAGTCGATCAGTTGATACTTGCCAGTCCAACACCTTCGCCCAGGGTCGTGGAGAACGCATATAGGACATTGATAGTTGGATTCAGCCAACTTAATGATCTTTCATCACCACTCTTAGACTGATCATGCTCTTCAACTTTGTCATGGAGAAGAACAAGGATGTCAGTGGAAGAGGTGCAGGATTGTAGCTGTGCTGCAAGTGGATGTTTGAGAAGGTTGTTCTTTGTCTTTTTCTCATATGCATTCAGGGCAGCAGCAAAAATGGAGTGGAGATTGGAAGAAGATATAGCTACAGGAGAACTGTGAAGCATAATGACCACAATTCGTATGAGCTAGTTAGTGATGGGAGCTTGAGGAACTTGGGGGCAGCAGGGGACTCGGAACCTGAGGATGGAAGTTGTGCAGACTCAGTGGACACCTGATGACAAGTAAGTTACCGTACAGAGAACGATTGTAACGTTCCACTGGACGTTCTTCTTGTACTGCAGACAAGGCTACCGAAGCGACCTTGCGATCACCAAGATATGTCGAAGTCATGTACTCAATCAACTACTAGCTCGTGGACGAGACGTAGTAGGGTGGCCCAAAGGATACAAAGGGGAAAGTAGATGAGGAGATGGGAGAAGTAGATGGCGAGCACACCCATGGTGGCTGGAGATGAAGGGGGATGGAGCAGATAAGGAAGGGACAGTGGCAAGACAGCGCACACAGCTAAGGATGAGGAAACCTCCAGGTATGGCTCAAAAGACAACATCGATTGATTACAGCCAACAGCCTATACAGCTACTAGAGTAGGCACTGGGTGGATAATCCAAGAAGTCAAGCTTAGGTCTTCAGCAACCATAAGTTTTACAATCACCCGGATCGTTCAAGACTCCGCGCAGGACTCGGGGATAACTTCGGGGAGGGGACCTGGGGGAAGGGCTTGATACCTTTGGGGACACACTTAAGCCACTAAGCGGAGTGCCGTCTATATAGCTAGACAGAGCCTAAGACAACTCTTGAGCTTCCAAGAGGAGAACTGCTTATAATGCCAAGCAGAGCACTAGGGGTGGTAGGTGGGCTATATTCGAGAACAAGACCAGTACGAGGAATACAGGGTAGACAACTGGCTCCTTAAGTATCCTACAGGAATCCCATTTTTCTGTGCTTTTCCTACTATTTTCTGGGGACGCATAAGCAAGAAACTAAATGTAAACCGAGCACATCAGTCTGTCACAATGATTGCGCAATCTATGCACAGTCAGGAATCTTCAAACGGAGTGAGAAGTAGAATCTGAAACATGAGACGAGAGATGAGAAACCGAGAACTTTCCGAGACTCTTCCTATCGATGGCACAATCGATGGATTGTGACAATAAGCCAGAGCCTATATACACGTCCAGGAAGGTTTGAACCCCAGTTTGGAACTCCGAAACCCTAATATCCGGATCCTAGGAATGAGTCACAACAAGTCAGAGATAATCAGAAACCAATGGCATAAGGCCTGTCACGACCGCAAGAACGGACGCTTACTATACGGATATGACCACGTTAGTAAGTAGTAATGAGTCATGGACAAAGGGGACAGTCAGCACAGTAGTAGAATCACATGCCGATGTGGCATGTACTTATCACATGGCAGCTGTAGTAGGGTTCGAGCTACTTACGCTACTAGTCGTACGATTCCAAGAGTGTCACGGACGCGTATATTATTTTCCTATTTTTCTGTATTTCTATGGAATTATTTAAGGAAGATATAAGGGCCAAAGTACGAGACATCGTTAGTCACATGCTGCCACCATGTGCACCTACAAGCATGTGACCCTGGGATAGTTGCACCCTTAACAGGACAACCTAATCTGGTCACATTCCATTTACGTACGGACTCCCGTGATTGGTAGATAAGGAAGGAACATTCTAGATAGTTCTAGAACTCGCTTAGTAGTTTACGCTTACTCGCTGTATTAGGTTTTACTCAGCAAGATAAGGCATTCGCGTCAGCGCTATGACAAGTGCATCAGTCAGCACAATAGATAGCGCTATTATTAGACACAACGCGTCAGCTCCTGAGTCATGGAGTCTTACTGTACACTTAGTAATAGTGTTTAGACTCAGTTAAAGCTCAGCTCCAGTAGCGTATATAAACTCCCCTGTAGCGTCCTGAGTAGAACCAACTTGTCCTCTTGGTTTCTACTCAGGTGCGTATCTCCCTTGTACTCCTTACTCTCCAATCTAAACTTGTCCTCTTGGTTTCTACTCAGCTTACCACTGTGTGACACTGCAAGCTGTGCTCCTGTATAAGGATCACCTCTGACCTTGCGCGCTCCACAGTGACTGTAAGTTCGGCACGTGATTTATCTCCGCGCTAGGCTTGAGTCCTGAAGACCTGACAGTTCACTCCATCAACTCTTTCACTTGAGCTTAGCGTAGCGAGGTGTCATACCGCTACAAAGAGGAGCTTTAAAGTGTCCTTGTTGCAATCGGACTCATCGGTATGGACTACAGGCTCATGGGGTTCTGACTACCCTAGTATTAGTCAGGGACAGTCGTCTCAGTCAGCCGTATTGGCTGTGTTATCACATGTACTCGCTATCGGACTTGACTCATACCTAGGACAGTTGTAGTAGGGTTCGAGCTACTATCGCTACTGGGTACCTTACGTTCAGGAGGAGCTTCAAAGCTCCTCGTCAACTGTATATCTAGCTGGCTGTATGAAGACCGAGCTCCTTAGCTTGGTCTTCTTGAATCACCATCGCACTTCTCCAATCCCTTCTCCTTTGCCTTATTCTCTCCATCTGTCTGCTAGTGCGTCTGTCCTTTGTAAGGCAGATCGCCCGACGACTTGTACGCCTGGTGGACGCCGCCCCAGTGCCTGAGACGATCACGGTCCTACTAAGGACGTGTATCTATATTCGCTAAGTCGCCTCCGTTACAAGGCCACTCTGTCATCGCTCAAGTCGAGCATCGTTAGGACGGGCCTAATGCAACAGTCCTCATACATGTATAAATAGTGGCTCGATAAGACCAAGATATGCCATCTTGGTCTTCTTCAATCACCACTTCATTTGTAACGCCACCACTGGCGTTAGTCCGACTTGGACACGAAAGGGTGTTCACGACTTAGCAGAATATCTTGCGAGGTCACGTGACTTGATCACGGGATACACGGCATTCAAGGGCATGTGATCTGAGTGTACACTAGGGCAAGTCGTGCCACTAGGTAGTCCGAAAATTGGCGAAGACGACTTGCTCGGAGGAGACAAGCGAAGCACGCGTAAAGAGTTGGATAGACATGGTAAATTTAAAGAAGACCAAGATGGCGTATCTTGGTCTTATCGAGCCACTATTTATACATGCGAGAGGCAGCTTTAAAGCTCCCCTTGAACTCGTACAACTAATAGCGTAAGTAGCTCGAACCCTACTATAGCTATCCTCGGAATGAGTCATGCCACATCGGCATGTGATTCTACTACTCCTGCTGACTGATACTACTGTCCATGACACATTACTGCTTACTGACGAGGTCATCACCGTATAGTAAGAGTCCGTTTCGCGCGCGTCATGACATCACCCCCTTTTCAGCCGCGACGACCACGGCGCCGAGTGGGGCCTATGCCTCCAAGCCACCCTTCCTGTACTTCGTCGACTCTGTTATGAATGTCCGCCATCTCCAGCCTAAACTTCGAACGTGCGACGTCGGCCTGTACGCCACCCAAGGCCAGTGAGAGGGCCTGAAGGCGTTGTTCGATTCTTTCAGCTTCGTTCTTAAGCGATCTGAATCTGTGTAACTCAGCTTTCAACCCCACGTCCTTCAGCTCGTTGACCGCTGTGTCGAGGCGGTGTTGGTTGGCATGTCCGGCGGCGAGGGCTCGTATCTCCAGCTCTCCGTATTGAGGCTTCCCCCTCTCCCGTACTTGAGGCTCCGCGTAAAGCAGCTTTGAGTAGGTTTTGTCGCTGTCTGCGGCGATGCCGAGGACGATGGGGTTGGGGGTCATGATGACCTGGACGTAGGAGGCCTGAGTGGTGACTCCCTGGGCGTCGGTGATGGGGAAATTGACGAATTTGTCCCCTCTATTGTGAACATAGCCGTATGGGGCGAAGCGGGCGTCGGCGAGCCGGCGGTGGAGTGTGGTGGTGTGATGAGTGGAGGAAGGGAGGTCCACTCGGAGGGAGCCTCGATAGATGGGGCGGCCCACAGTGTCGAGGGTGTATGGAGTTTTGTTGGGGTGGTCAGAGTCGGTGGTGGTGAGGATGAAAGGATGCTCAGCTGGGTACCACTCTTTGAGTTCGCGCTCAGGCTGTTCCTGGATTTGACGCGCATCATCTCGTCGAACAGTTTCCTCCTTTCGAGGGTCCTCGTTCTCCTTGTCGCTGCCGTCACCAATTGCTCTGACTTCCACCTCTCCGCTGTCAGCCTCCACTCCTCCCATCGCATCGTGTTCGCGTTCTTGGTTCGTGTCGACCCAGTACTCCACTCGAACCGGGAGAGGTCCCGGTGAGGGAGGTGCACAGTCTCGGAGAGCTGCGCGAAGCCAATCAACTTCGGCCTGCGTATAGGGCGTGTGATTGAGGTGTTGGCCGTCGGTGCCAAGCATCCAGTAGGTGGTGGGAGTGTTGGGGTTGTCGAGGTCTTCAATGGGTGCGAGGTTGTCGACGGCGGCCTTAAGTTCCTCATAGGTGAATGACCCTCGGAGGTTGGCGGCAATGGCAGGGGATGAAGATGGGGAGGACATGGTGATGTATGAGAGGATTCCAGTGTGAGCAGATGGGGAGGACTTAGCGTTGTTCATTTGGTTTATATGCATCCTTGCTGCGATTGAACTCCGCTCGTACTCCGCTATGGCTTCGTCAGCGAATACGTCATCCTTGTTGACCCACTGGTTTTCCGAGTCTGGGTATCCTTTCCATTTTACGAGGTATTGCAGCTTCTTGCTCCGGCCGAACCGTCTGGAGTCTAGAATGCAATCCACTTCATACTCCTCTTCCCCATCCACTAGATCCGGTGGTGGGCGTTGGAAGTTTTCCCCATGTAGGGGCGTCTCGCGATAAGGCGTGAGTAAATCGATGTGGAACACGGGGTGAATACTCCACTGCGTGGGAAGCTCCAGTTGATAATTGACCGGTGATAGGACACGCGTGATCTTGAATGGGCCATGCCGTCGTGCCGCCAGCTTGGCAGTTGGTTGATTGGTTCGCAGATGTCGCCCTTCTAGCCATACTTGATCCCCAACTTGGTACTTGGGTGTGTTCCGATGTTTGACCCATAGCGATTGTGCCTTTTTGATAAGGTCCTGAGCTTCTTTCCGTGCTTCTCGGAATTGCTGAAGTCGCGTGAGCACCTGTGGGATAGGGGATGGCTTGTCGATCCAATCAGCACGCGGGTCGTATCCCATCATGAGTGAGAAAGGGGACTTCCTTGTCGCTTCGTGTGGCCAATTGTTATGCGCGAACTCCGCCATTGGCAGGAATCGCGCCCAATTATCTTGACGCTCGTTGGTCCAGAACCTTAGATATTGTTCCAGCCATTGATTGGTTCTTTCTGATTGTCCGTCGGTCCGGGGGTGATACGCCGTGGAGATATTTTGGTAGATGCTGAGAATTTGGCATAATTCGCGTGTGAACTTTGATGCGAATCTTGGGTCTCGGTCGCTGATGATTTTTGCCGGTAATCCGAATCTCCGAAACACGTGAGTGACGTACAGGGCTGCGGTTTCTTCCGCCGATATCTCCTCATTGCAGGGGATGAACACCGATGCCTTCGTGCAGTCGTGGTTGGTCACCGTGAGGATGGAGTCGTATCCCTGTGATTCCGGCAACTTAGTGATGAAGTCAAGAGCTATAACTTCAAATGGCTTGGCGTCGGCTTGTGGGGTGATGGGTACTAATGGAGCTCTTGTGGGGCGGTTGTTGACCTTGTGTCGTTGGCATTCCGCACAACCCTGGACATATTCTGTGACGTGTTTCAGCAGGTTTGGCCACCAGTGGTCACGTTCAATGATCTTTGCGGTTCGCTTGATCCCGGGGTGACCATAGACGGGGGGGTTGTGGTGGTTAGCGATGATGACGCGAATTTCTTCTGGTCCTCCTGTGACTACTCGTGCACTTTGGCGGTACCAGATTCCGTTGACTTTCTTGAGTTTGTACGGGTCCACCCAAGGGCGTAGGGTGTCTTCGTTTTGCTCGTGGACTTCTGGTGACTGCGTGGTGACGTTTCGTACGAATACTTTCTCTGGTAGGACGACGACTCCCTCGTTGTCTCGCTCTCCTCTATCGTAGTCGGGTCGTCGTGATAGAGCATCTGCGCGTCCGTTGTTAGTCCCTTTGATGTGGTGGATCTCGAAATCGTATTCCATGAGTTCTAGGACTTCTCGGGCTACTCGGCGACTTATCTTCTGCGGTGTCTTCCAGTGTGTAAGGTTGAGGTGGTCGGAGAAGATTTTGATTTTGTGCGGTGAGCCTGCCAGGAACGGTCTCCAGTGTCGCAGTGCCTTGACGATCGCCAGAAGTTCCAAGTCATAGATGTCGTAGTTGCGTTCCGCTTCGTTTAGGGTGGCCGAGAAGTAACCGAGGGGGTGTCTTTTCCCGTCTTGCTTCTTCTGTAGGAGCACTGCACCTACTGCGTATCCTGATGCGTCTACTTCGAGTTCGAATTGGTCTGTCAGCGTGGGATGTGCGAGTACCGGTTCGCTTGTGACCAAACGTTTGAGGGTTTGGAAGGCCATTTCTTCGTCTTTACCCCACGTCCACTCTGTGTCTTTGCGTGTGAGTTTGTTGAGGGCTCGTGCGTATGTGGCAAAACCGCGAATGAAGAGGCGGTAAAAATTGCAGAAGCCTAAAAAGGAGCGTACGTCTCGTACCTTCGTGGGTGTGGGCCAGTCGCGTATACCAGCAATTTTTACAGGGTCCATGCGAGTCACCCCCTTTTCAAGAATTACCCCCAGGTAATCCATTCGTGGTTGGTGGAAGGTACACTTGGACGGTTTGAAGTACAGGTCATGGTCCAGTGCTACTTGAAGTACTGCGCAGACAGCGTCGATGTGCGCTTGAAGGCCTGCGTGTTCGAGTGTTGCGATCCCGATGTCGTCCATGTAGACACGGATAATCGTTCCCATTGCCGCAAAGGCTCGGATTGTGTCGCCTAGGATGTCTTTCATCATATTCTGGAACGTTGCTGGTGAGTTTGTGAGTCCGAAGTACATGACAAGTGGCTCAAAAAGTCCGTATTTCGTTTTGAAGGCGGCTTTGTACTCGTCCCCTTCCTTGATGCGTACATTGTTGTACCCCCATCGGACGTCGAGCTTGGTAAATATGTGCCCGTCTCCCAGGTCGTTGATGAGTTCCGACATGAGGGGTAGTGGGTATTGGTTGCGCACCGTGCATGCGTTAATCCTTCGATAATCCTGTACCGGTCGTAGTTTGCCATCCTTCTTCTTGATGAAGAAGAATGATGAGGCATATGGCGATTTCGATGGGCGAATGTACCCTAGTTTGAGCTGCTCGTCTAGCCATTCGCGCAGTTGTCCGTCTTCATCCTGTGACATTGGGTAGATTTTGCAGTCGATGCTTGGAGGCGTGCCTGGTTTGAAGTCGATTGCGTGGTCCCATGGTCGCGATGGTGGAAATTGGTGTGATGCTTCTTCACTGAAGATCTTTGCAAAGCGCTGGTATGGTTCGGGGAGGGTTGCCACGACGGAGTTTTGGTTAGCGGCTATAGCGAGCTCGGTAGCCGTGGTACGTATCTGGCATTCTTCCTCAAGCTCTTGGACTACGTCTTCGGCTTCGTCTTGGGTCATTGCCTTAGCGATGGTGGTTTGCGTTTCTGTGGGGTTGATCGATCAGAGTACTACCGGAAGGGCTTCTTCGTGGATGGTGGCGTGCGCCCAGCTGATGGTTGGTTCGTAGGTGGCTAGCCATGGGTATCCGAGGACTAGGTCTTCGTTTCCTATGTTGGTGACTAGAAACCTCATGATTTTTGAAATACCGTTGGTCTGGACTTCTAGGTCTATGAAATGTGTGATAGACCCAGCTTTGTTTTCCGTATTGTCGATGTTCCATATTTTCTTTGGTTTCTCAAGGGTTTGTAGCCCGAGACCCATGCGTTTGGCGAACGCGGGTCGTATGAAGTTGTCGGTGGCTCCTGAATCGACGAGCCCTTTGATGTCGGCCATGGAGTAACTGGTGCGAATCGAGACTGGAATTCGTAGCGAACGGTAGCGAGTCATGATTACAGAGTTACAATTGACTGCCCTCACCCAGGCCATTGGGTTCAGGCGTCCTGAAAACCCTCTTGGGTCCAGAGATCCTTGAATACGAGGTCCTTGACCTCGTCACTAGCTCCTCTCAGTGTTTCCATCCACCCTTTGGCTTGTTCTTCGGCCGTGGTTTCTGTGCGGCGTGCGGTTGCAGGTTCTTGGTAGTAGTCGGTTTCTGTGCTGCGACTTGTACTTGCGTGTGGTTGGAATTGTTGCCTCGATTTTCTAGGGCGTGTGCAGTCGCGTGAGAAGTGGCCTGGGTTGTTACAGTTGTAACATATCACTTCCCTCATGTCGCGGCGTGGTCCGCTTCCTCGATTCTGTCCCGTTCCTCCCCTTGGTGGGAAGGGTGGTCGCTGGTTCCCGCGGTTTGGGTCGCCTACCTCCGCGAGGCGTGCGCGTGTTCTATCCGCTGATGTGTCCATGGCGTTTGGATCATAGCGCGGAGGTGGGAACCTGGGTGGCGCCCATGGCGGGGCGTATCCACGGTTTTGCTGGAGTCGTGGTGTTGGGGTATTGCGAGGCATGGTGGTGAGCCCTAGGCGAGCGCGTAGGTGGATGTATTGCTTTTGCCTGCGCAGTGCCGCCTCCTTCCACTCATTGAAGGTTTGCGGGTCGTCTAGCTCGTAGATTTTGGTGAACAGGGCTCTTGGGAGCCCCACCATGAATCGGTCCAATGTTTGGCGGTCATTGAGGCGATAGTCAGCCTTCCGTGCCAATTGTTCGAAGTTAGTGACGTACGAGTCAATATCATCGCCAACCATCTTAAATCCCTTGGCCAGTGTGGCCTGTGCTTGCTCTTGTTCGAGTACGTTCGAGAAGCGATCGGAGAATCCCACAGTCAAGGTATCCCATAGGAATGGGTCGTATCGGTTGCGTCCTTGATGTAGCTCGTTGTTGAGCCATTGGAGGAATCCGAGCGTCCAGTTAGATACTCGTGGGCCTTTGATGAAACCTAGGAACAGTAGGCATCGCCGGTAGACGTTGGTCATGATCGGCGCCTCTGAATTCTGTCCCCAGTATATGTGCCACTGCGTGAGGAAGGATTCGTACTCATCTCTGTTCCCATCGAATATAGTCGGGGTTTCTCCTACTAGCTTGTCCGACCCGTGTGGTGCTCCTGGCGCTGGTCCTGCTGCCAGCGGTGGCGGGGGTGGTGGTCCTCCTCCAAAGGGATCCCCTTCGCCTCCTCCTCCGAATTGGGGTTGTCTTCCTCCGTGTGGCGGTCTTCCACCTCCTGGTGGTCCTTGACCGAAGGGGCCCCCCGGTCTTCTGGGTGCTGGGGGTCCTCCTACGCCCGGCGGTGGGTCAGGAACGTCTGGGCCTACTGCTCTGAAAATGGCTGCGTCGTCTGCGGTCATGCGGTGTCCCGTTGTTGGGTTGATGGGGCGTAGGTAGGACTCGGCCTCCTCGGTGATTCTTCTAGCTTCTTCTAGGGCCAGGTTTTCTTGAGTAATTGTTGCGGTTGCCATGTCTGCGGGTGGGCGTACTTCGATATTCTCAGGTTCGTTGATACGTAGGGACTCAGCTGTCTGTATTATTTCTCCCACTTCGGATTCTTCGTCGTCGTCAGTTTCTTCATTGTCTCCACTAGTCTCGGATGGTGCGGGGGTTCTTGGTTCGGATGTGCTGGGTTCTTCTTCGGGTTGTCCGTCTATGCGTCCCCACTCTTCACGTGTGGGTAGGTTCCTTGCGTCGATATCGCAGTTGTAGTTTCTTCCTGCGGGTCGCACTGCGTCGTATCGGTTGTCTACGGGGTTCCAAGTAATCTCGACCCAGCACAAATTGTCAAAATTGAACTCAACGGGGCGGTATCGGGTTGGCCCCGACGCAAAGTCCACGAAGTATCCTGTTTCTCCTCGGTATTCTCTCCACCTAGCAGCTCCTAGGAATTGTGTTGGTACGTTTCGGTCTCCTCGTTGTTCGAGGGAGTAGGTTTGAAAGTTTCTCCACTGGTCTCGAGTTGTGAACGCCACGATGGAAGGATCTTGGTCTTAATGTAACGCCACCACTGGCGTTAGTCTGACTTGGACACGAAAGGGTGTTCACGACTTAGCAGAATATCTTGCGAGGTCACGTGACTTGATCACGGGATACACGGCGTTCAAGGGCACGTGATCCGAGTGTACACTAGGGCAAGTCGTGCCACTAGGTAGTCCGAAAATTGGCGAAGACGACTTGCTCGGAGGAGACAAGCGAAGCACGTGTAAAGAGATGGATAGACGTGGTAAATTTAAAGAAGACCAAGATGGCGTATCTTGGTCTTATCGAGCCACTATTTATACATGCGAGAGGCAGCTTTAAAGCTCCCCTTGAACTCGTACAACTAATAGCGTAAGTAGCTCGAACCCTACTATAGCTATCCTCGGAATGAGTCATGCCACATCGGCATGTGATTCTACTACTCCTGCTGACTGATACTACTGTCCATGACACATTACTGCTTACTGACGAGGTCATCACCATATAGTTGTTGAGCCGTAATACTTACTATAAGGCTCATTACGTAGGAATGACAGTACGATTAGTTATGCTATACACGTAATTCGGAGTATTTAGTCATACGGTATACGTACAGAATCCCCTTAAGGGATTATTCCGAGTCCACCGGTGATTAGACATTAGGCGACACTGAAAACGCGATATTGTGGACGCCTCTACTCATCACTTTTCCCCAAACGGACATGGGTGGACCATAGAGTATATAAATCCTACTATAGGAGCGAGTACCAATACACATCTCTCTCCACCCCACTCTGAGCTTCCTCTGCTTCACTCTAAGCCTCGTCTAAGCTCTCTATTCAGGTAAGGGTCTACCTGTACACTGCGTGCATTGCTGCGCAACAGGTTATGGGCCCTGCCATAAGTCGCTTTGCGCCTTCATTGGCTGCAACGACGGCGGGTTACCTTTAGTACCTGCAGTGGGGTTGTCGCCTTCATTGGCTGACACTAGTCTCCTCCACTATGGGGAGACTATGACAGTATGTCGCCTTTAATGGCAGACATTAGTCTCCTTATAAGGGGAGACTATGCCGGTTTATTTTTCTGTTATTAGTCGCATACGGTGCTGACTACTCTCTATTCAGAAACCCTTTTACAAATGTCGACTCTCACTACTCTTGTCCCCGTCCTTGACGGAAACAACTACTCGATTTGGGCTAGGCAAATGGAGGCTTTCCTTAAGTCTTCTGCGCTTTGGGATATGATTAACGGAAGACGGGCTATTCCTTCTGTTAAGGATAAGGACGCCCCGACCCCTGCGGAGGTTGAAGCCTACAATGCATGGTCTACTGATGATGATCGTGCCCTAGGCTCCATTGTTTTGCGCCTTTCACCGGCTATTCAACGCCAGGTTGAAAAATTTGCGACTGCTGGTGATGTTTGGGGACATCTCAAGTCCCAGTATGGGGGCGTTAGTGCCGCTAACGTCTACCAGGACTTCAAGCGTGCCATGACGTTCCATCTGGACTACGCCAAGCATCCTGGCCCCCAGATAGATGAGCTTGCCACTATTTACGACCACCTTTCCGCCAATTCTGCCAAAGTACCCGACGGCCTTCAGGCCATGATGCTTCTTTCAAAGCTACCTGCCAAATGGGAGTCATCCCTTGTCCCTATTCTAATGTCGGGCACCACGGCGAAGCACCTTACGTTAACCGACATCCGTACTGCGGCGGTTAACCAGTGGGAAATTGAGCGTACGAAGAACCACTCTTCTAACAAGGAGTCGGCCAACAAGTTGTTGGCGGTCAAGCGCAAGCGAAACGACCCCGACTTCCAGCAGCAGCAGCAGCAACAGGGAGGGAATCATCACCAGTGTAGTAAACGCGCCGGCAAGAAGTTCAAGAAGCAACATACGCAAGGGCATACGCACATTGCCGACGTTGCGGCGCTCCCAGCGCCAACCTCTACGACCATTGCGCATATCTCGCCTTCTGGGCTCGAGCAGCGTATTTCCTCCGCTCCTCCTGCGAAGAAGCGCGTCCCAGGACACTATAAGACCTTCAATAAGGCTCTGGACGTCACCCAGGCCTTAGAAACTCCTGGTACAGTACAGACAGTAAAGACGCTTGAGCAACGCCTTGGGCAGATGGTCGCGGATTCTCCGTGGACCAAGAACCCGAACACCTTCGCAGAGGACTGGGAAATGTCAGATGAGGATGAGGACCTCCCTACAGGCTGCAGTGCGCCCATTAATTCGCCTCCAGATACTCCTAAACTGACCTTGACCCCTTTAGTCTCGCCTGCTGAACAAGAGGCGCGTAAAGACAAGGGCAAGGAGCCCATTCGCACGGTTGAGCCTATCGAAGAATGCCCAGATAGCCCTACTGCGGTTGAAATAACCAAAATGTGGGAAGGCTTTCATAAGAAGGCGGCAGTACGTGCCCCCTCCCCGGATATTTCTCTGGATTGGGGAAGCGAAGCGGACGATGATGACAACGTCTACAACGACTTCGCTGATACAGTCGGACAAGATGACTTTACTCCCTATGAGGACGGGTTAGTAACTTTCCCTCCCCAAATAAGCGAATCTGACCACCCTACAGTGCTACTGGAGACGGCGCCGACTGGCGCTTCTAGAAATAGTAGTTACAGTGCACTTGTAAATAAATTCATAAATAGCGCTAATCTATGCGCTCATGGTCTTGATTTCGCTTTATGCTCGAAATGTAAGGGAAAGAAAAGTCAAACAGAGCGAGAACCTACTTGGTTACTTGACTCTGGTGCGTCGGCACACTTTACAAACAATAAACTGGACTTTATAAGTTATACC
>JAKELL010000528.1:0-27729 GCA_021524915.1 Lactarius akahatsu | reverse complement strand
AAGGATGAAGGGGTCGTCGTCGTCGTCATAATACTTCCCGGGGGTGTGTGCGATTGTTGGTGGATGGCGAGACGATGGAGGCGAAACGAATGAGGCAAGTGCGAAACTCAAAGCAAGGCACATGGCCCGCACTCCAAATGTCACTGGCACAAGACATTAGCAAGAGCTCATCCCTTCCGTTATTTGCAGTATTTACTCCCACATGGACCAAGTCTGTACAGTGTTGTTGTCCGATCTCGAAGTCAAAGATTTAGAAAAGAGGTCGAGAAGCGGCTCTGAAACCAAAACGGAAGGACATCTAGTGAGAACAGAATCCAATGGTTCAGACATCAGTCGAGTATCATAGAATGATTGAAAGTACGATAGGTTGCATAAGAATTATCACGGATATCAATGTACGTGCACAACAACCCTACTCGGCCATGGCCATTACCCTTGCACTGACTTCTCTCGGATCTCCTTCTCCTTCCTTGTTTTGGTGGTAACGGTTGATGCCAAGAACTCAATCGTGATTCAAGGGATGCTCTGCCCCCGATGAAACACGCTCCCAGTGATTGGCAGTAGTGAGAATCCAGTAGATAAATGTGTCCCTAGAAGTGTCACGGTGAACATAAAGATGTCCGGTCTTAGCCTGAGGGACAGTAGGCGGCATTAGAACGCTGCAACATGACCTGCCAAGATACCAGGTCGTGTAACCACTCCCAGAGTTGGAAGAGAAAGGTCGCTGGCGGATCTGATAAGATGCCTCGGCATTGGAGTCCATGAGCTCAGGCTCGGGCTCGGACACCATCGGCTGTGAAAATGATGTTGACGTGGATGCACTTGTACATCAATAAAGACATGAGGATTGTATGGCAGGAAAAAGTGACTGAAAAACACACCACTGCGACCTTGACTGCGACTGTACTTTGGCCAACTTTGCGATGCCAAGAAGGGCAGGAATTATATCTTGTTTCGCTTGAGGCGAGATGGCCAAGGCGTCAAGCTGGGTGCCCAAGACTTGATTGAATTCCTCTGTGCCGAAATCACCTCCCATTAAACTTGCCATGACGTGGGAAACAACGGACACCGATAGAGAGGACGTGTGTGGTTGCAGGAAGGCTGCGACTGATTGAGTGATCATATCAGTGGTATAACTGTTAGGTGCCTTGCACATCAGATGAAACGATACCGCAGAGGAAAGGTTAAATGACCTCGTTTCTGAAGTCATCTTGCAAGGAGGAACTTGGTCCACAGACTGGCTGACGATGAGCCAGTTGAGAACATCAGAAAATACAGTGAAGGAAACGCGACTCACTCCATCACCTTTGGCGAGTTCGATAACCGACCATCAGATCCCACATGATAACGCCTCATTGGAAACCTCTGCCGGAGGATGGTCTAGCGTGAAATGAAATGAGTACCGACATTAACATATAGATAAGAAAAGTAACCTTCGTGGCGCTCGGAGCCATGTCACTGCTGCCAAGCTGAACTGAAGCGCATTCATCGTCATCGCTACCAGAGGGATCCATGCGAGCTCACGAACTCAGGAACTCAGGTATCTGTGAATAAAATGAGGAAGGACAGCAGCGTAGTCAGACCAGATGAACTTTCGCTTTGTCTAAATACGTGATCAGACAATGGCAGGTGGCTAGTGTGGATTGGCATACCATCGACACCCATTTCTGTAGCACACGATCAAGCGTTTTTATTGTCCACCCTTCTTGGTCAAGTCTTGATGATCACATGGAAACGGGTTAACGGGTGTTGGATGCCACTCAATGGAAATGAAACCGGTTTTGTGACATAATCGACAATGACCACGACGTCAAAAGGGGCATCACCAGAACGTTGATTTTTATCTAGAAAACAGCAGCGATGGTAGAGGTCAGGGCACATTGTGGTCCTATTTGGGGCTGGCATTACAATCACTGACTCGGAAACGCGATGCTCGCGACTATATGTCTGCACGCTTGAGTCACAGAAATACAACGTAACTTATCAAAGACCGTGTCGGTCGGGCGATGGTCAGCCTCGTGCCAAGACCTCTAATAGAATGGAATTAGAGGACTGGAAAGTATGGAAATGGAAGAGTGAGGCAACACGCCGAGCTGGAGCTAATTCAAGACGGGGGTAGGATTCGAAATTGTACATGGCAGACGAGCAGAAGTTACAACGCCTTCGCTGGCTGCTGGCCCTTCAACTGAACGCGCATGATTTCCATAGTGGTACATCTCGAATAATTACAAACAATGTCTGTACAGAACACTATATCGTCAGACCTTAATTACTTGCAAAGGCGCTTACACCTCGTCCGCTTACACCGTGGCCAGGCCAAATGCTGAGGAAATTTGATGAGTTATTAATCGAATGCACGTGAGCACAGCACACACCTCTTGATGTAAGACGGGAATGGGGATCCAACCTCCACGTGAGCGATGCAAACTTCCATGTATCTGAATGAAGATGGAGTTAACAACCACATGCCGAAGAATACTCACATCCCAAACTTACTGGGTAATAGCGAAATGGACTAACGACTGAGGCGGTGCTCGAGAGACGTAAGGCTTCCGTTTCCCGATGAACAGAACAGCTATTTCACCTTTCCAGGGGATGAGAGGAAAATCACGCTGCAAGTTTGGGTTTGGGCCAAGACTACCATTGAGATAGCCGGTGACTAGAAGCTTGTAGCAAGAGACTTGTACAAGGGTATCGTATACTTCAGGCGGAGAGGCCCTTGGTAAGAAAAATTTGCGTTCGATGTTGACATAAGGGGTATCGATCAGATGCCCATGGAGAGGTGAGACTGCAACAAAGGTGGAGGTGATACGCCAGCGAGGCCACCTTTGCCACACATAACCAGACACCATATAAGGTACGGTCTGAGGTATCAGAGAAAGAAAATCAATCATCCGCACACATGAAAATCGTGAATTCTTACAGGGATATTATGGGGTGTGCGACGGTGGATGACCATTGCCTGAGTCTAATCGTTGAGTCGATGCAAAAGACAAGACGCGAAAGTTCCCGTACATCCAAGATGGGCACGCACACATCTCTTATATGTCGCGCCAGGCCGAGTGTAACACGACTCGAGCTCCATAGTGTACGCGGTGCTTGAAACTCGAAACCCAAAATCATAACTTGAGGGCTGGCTGGGTGACCATCAGAGCTCTTCAAGTTCGTGGAGTCACCCACACATTGGACAAAAGACTCGGTTGGGTCCAGCGCTCCCAGATTCCATTCTCGCCTATTCATTAGTGAGCCGCGCATCCCCAAAGTCCACCCTCCGTTGGCACCACGACAAATGTCACAGCACCATGCCTCCATTGTTGTTCGCTTCTGCGTTAGAAATCAGGGCCCATTGTTCTACAATTCTGGACTCACGCATGTCACAGACAGCATCATATCGTGATCCTAACCTGCCTTGGAATTGGAGATCAGAGTCCATTGGAATATATGATCACGGGCTAGCCTTACCTGACCAATGAATTGCGACCGTAGTGTACATGTATTCACGACATCGCATTGCAATGGTTTCTTGCCTCTAGATTGCAAATCAGACCCCATTGTCCTCCTATTTTGGGTCTACACGACATGGTCGTTGAATCGCGACACCCTTGACCACAATATGAGGTACGGCAATATGACGTCGCTCTCGGTACATTCCATCAATCCAGGACTGACCTGAGAGTCAGAAATGAGTGACGCACTCACCATTTCCCAGGTCTTGATGACAATAAAGGTCATCTCTGGCAGGCGAGCCATGCGGTTGACGGTATCAAAGACAATGTCAGTCAGGCATGGTCATCCTCATGTCCGAGCATATGCGACTGTCTAGAAGGTCCCAGGACTTTGAGGAAAAAGAAATAGATCTCATGAGTCGAGGACAGAAGCGGACAGAAGCGCAGAAATGTGGGCATGACATAAAACTTCAAAACAACGAACAACGGTGGCCCATGTTGGGGATAATTAGGAGTGAGTATGTTGAACAAGATAACGACATCGTCTACACTGTATTGAAGTGAATGTGATCTGGACTACGAAAGTCGGGGACCATCCTGAAAACAAGCAAGTGAGCTCCGTCAAGAGTGCCGCCTCGAGTCCTGGAGCAATCATTCGTGAGTGCCAGAATCGTCAGGAGAAATACGCGGAACACGTACCGATATGGACCATCCACTCGTCGCAACAGACCCGCGATTGGGCAGCGGTTCACCACTCCCGCCCTGACCTACTTTCCTCTTGCAGCAGGCTTGGGACGTGCCCGCAAGTGCCAAAGGTATTGCGACACATTTCGCTGCCGCAGCACCTCTACAATGGCACAAGAGCGTGGCGGCCTAACGGTCGAGTTACAACGACGGCAGAGGGGGGCGCGGAGTAAGAATCAAGGATCAAGCCTCTGGCCCAGAAATCTGTGCTGTCGGGAAGAGTGGTTCTTGAGAGTGGTGACCGCATGCCCCGAATCTAGAGGATGACTCACTTCCTTATCTGCATTAACACAGGAGAGGCAGACCCTTACTGATGGTTGGGGTAGAGGTAGAGTGAATGGCAAGGTGGTGAGCATCACCGAGGCACAGGAAAGAGAGCAGCAAAAGCACCCACCGAAACAGCCAGACTGTGCGTCGAGGTTGCTCCATCGCAAGAGGAAAGTGGAGGGGAAAATCTTGAGGAGCTTGAAAATCTTGAAGACAGGGTACTCCAGGCTGAGGAGAGGAACGGGAGAGAGCAACGACGGCCCCCACTGAGGCAATCAGACTGCATGTCGAGATTGCTCGTGAAGAGAGTCGTTCAGCAGAGACGTCATGGAGGAGGGAGAATGAGAGGTGGTACAGTAGTAGTGGGAACGTGGGTGATGGCCAGAGATACTTCAACTAGACAGTCGAAACGTCAACCGAACATTGGTCCATCGGTTCCGCCTCCACCAGACCGGTGTATTCGCTCTGTCCTCTGTCCTCAAGGGTGCTCATTCTGCTCCTACCCATTCCTTCCGCTTAATCTATAATCCTACACCTGCATGTATGCCATCTCAAACAGCCTCAACGTGTCCTCCCGCTCTCTTTCTTAAACTTTCCATTCCTCCCTCTCTTCACTCTTCCTTTCGTCCACGTCATTACCTCCTGCACGTGTTCCATCTTTGAATAGTTTGACGCTGTCTTAGGTGGACTTACTATCACTTCCTCTTTCCTCTTTTGATGCGTCTTGAATCTCTTGGAACCATTGGGTTCCTCTTATCGCTCAAACGTGATTATCAAACTACTTGAACGGGTTGTCTATGTTTACTGTGTGATTTCGCCGTCACCTCACGTTCCCTCGTACTTCCATTTTGCGCCTTGTGCGGTCATTTGCAACGAAAGTCGTTTAGTATATCCCAGTACTCAGATTATCTCAATCCTGTCCCTGTGTATACATTAGATCGTAATCATAATCTCTTGCGAATATTTATTCTCTCGAATCCACCTTCCTACATGTCTTTGTGCGCGTTAAATCTCGAATGTTATGCAAGTCGTATTTACGCTCACCTTTGGCCGCCATGCTTTAGATATTGCTTGCCACTAGCGAGATTAGTCAGCAATGAGGGTGTCCAATAACAGAGTACCGTGCGACGGTTAGAGTCAATGATCCATGAGTAACATCGCTCAAGGGGTGCATACTACTCAGGACTCTCACCTGATGGCGACTTCATTCCTCGGTCAGGTCGTCTACGTCGAGGTCTTCTGTGCGCATGAAGCACACTTGCATGAGCTGTTGGTCAAAATTCCTTCGCCATGAGTCCCATTGCGCCGTCAATTCGGATAGAACCGTACCCTGTCCATTGGAAGAATATGTACCACTTCATGTCCACTGATTTCGAGGGGCGTCACTGCAATATGACAAATAATGTCCGAGGGTTCAATGATGACAGGTGGCGCGAACTCGTTCCTGCACAAAAATCCTCCAGCGAATCCAAATCATTTATACTTTTGGTCTATTTCCCTGAGATCTGGGCTGTGTTGAAGAGGGGCATAGGGCTGCATGCAGAGGTAAACAGACGGGTGGCTAGCTTGACCCCAAGAAGAAGACGAGGGTGAATCAGGAACGTGGGTATGAAAGAAAATGTGTGTGATCTGGCCGGACTTTTCATGCTGGGGGGATCGAAAAAACAGGTGGCTATCACGTGACCAACAGGTTGCCGTTGAGTACTGAACACCACGGAGGGAGAACTTGTCCAAAAACTGAGCAGATACAGATGTGGTTGAAGAACTCCCTGTAGAATCCTTGGCCCTGAGATCTGGATGTTTGCGATATAAGAATTGTATGAACACTGTTAGTACGGCATCGGGAAGCCTTGATTCACGTAGACGTTTTCTATCATATGCGAAATCTGTTTGTTGTGTCAAGTGAACTGCGTCGATCAGATGGGCCAAGCGCGTCCCGCGGACGTCCTCAGAAAGAGTACTCTTGTATGCTTCCAGAAGGTCACCAACATGTGAGCGGACCTCACTGTCATCCGCGAGTAGCGCTTGTAGATTTGCCTCCCTCATCGAGGCACGCATGAATGTTAACTCGAGTTCACCTTGTCGAAAATAAGTGTTTGGTAGGGTTATATCTAGAAGCAAGATGCAAACCTAGCTTCATGTTATGGTTCTTGCTCTGCATAGAATGGATGTACCATTCGTAGAAGGCAGCGCCATGTGTGTGTGCAGGGCCAAACCCTCTGAGAATGTCCCCATAGTGCAAGGCGGCGTGATGGATCGGCTTCACCTTCGCCACCTTATATAGTGATTTGAATGTTGTCATGTAGCGAAAGATATATTCCTCATATAACTTGATCTCGTCCCGAGAAATTGAGCGTAAGTTCACAAGTTGAACGGCGCGCACTAGATCCATGAAGTTCTCCAGCATTGCTTTCCGGTCACCAGGTGCGTCGTCTCCTCCCCAAAGTCTGATTAAGGTGATGGGGAGGTGAATTGTGCAGACAACTCTCCAGTTGTTCACACTGAGTTTACCCCATGCCGCAGTACCCCAATTTAAAGGGGCTCGTGTAACCCAGGAGGGAAGTTCAGTCCGATCCATGTCTCCCCAAATGGCCTCTAAAATATCCTTTCCAAGTATCGCGGAATTTCCAGAGGAAGTTGTTCACTTCTGGGTAGGAAGCTCTTGGAGAGGACAATTCGCTTGTACCTAACTGGAAATGATGTAAAGTTACTCGATCAAATCCACTACACACGTACCCATCCAGCAGCTGCGACGTATAGCTCTTCCTTGGTGCGAAGTCCCTTCAGTTTATCCTGGGACATCTTACAGGAGTCTCGGCAGACAAATTGAAGGACAATTTTTTTAGCCCGCAAAACAGTGTTCCGTGCAGCATGATCAATGAGCTGTTGGAAGCACTTTTTGACGTCTTTCAGCTGATCTTCAGAAGGAATTTGGTCTTCACTCAGAGTGCGAGCTGATGCGACCTAAGTTAGGAGAGGATCAGATCGTGCATATATCTCAGTCATATTGATACCGTACCAAGTCATCGGTAGTGATACTCCCCTCCTGAACACTTCGGGGTTCATCATCAGTCTCAGTCTCAGAAGCGAAGAAAGCTGTAGAGGAGGAATGGCGCGCTTTCTCAGTGGAGTGGGATGCCGGCACTTTGATGACGTCGAGTGATGTAGCCTGGCGCTGCATCCAACACAAGTTCTTCATTTTATTCATCTAAAAGCCCAAAAACCTACCCATTCAACAATAGTTATAGCTAATTGCCACTTGTTACCTGCGCGACGCAAGTTATGGTCAGTGCAGATATGCCAGAGGGTATCGCGAGCACAGTCCCTTCCATTGAGTTGCTCCAGAAGACAATCGTGCTGCTCAGTTGCACGTATGATGTCGTACCACTTCTTCATTTCGGAATCTGACGGCCTTGGAGTTGTTTTAGTGGTAGACGACGCAGTCCTGTCACCTCCCACAGTGGATGCGTTGATACCCCAGACCTGCCGACAATGATTCTGGAAAAGCCCTGCGTCAAATACATGCATAGGCTCAATGGCCGTGAATAGAACGGGGTTCCAATACGGCAAATCGAGAAGCGGGGACCACCTGACCCCATGAGTTTTGAAAAGGGTTTCTTGCCTGTCAAAAGTTTCTGCATCGCACCATTGCTTTGCAACTTTGAGGTGTTTAACAACGTCTCACAGTGGCCAAGTCTTTCTGTCCAGGTTTTCGACGTCTTGCACTTTTAAGTAGCAGTGTGTGCAGAAGTAAGTTGCCGTTGCACTCGCAAACCCACCAGCCTGCCATGCAGCCAGCATATCAGAGACAACGGGGACAAGTATTGCCTGAACCCGGCAACCTTGTTTGTGTCTTGCCGTTCGAGAATATAGGACGCCTGGATCAAAGAACTCCAACAATACGTCCACAAGAAGTTTTAAACTATGGTTAATGTCAGAAAGTGAAGGCTTCCTTGGTCCAGGAATGACGCCAGCGAGGAACATATTTTCGGGACAGTTTCGCAGGTGGGCGGGGAGATTGACCAAGACCAACCAAATAGCAGTCGACGAAACAGTTTGTTTAGCTTCTTTCATGTGGTACGGGTTAAAGCTATCCATCGAGAATGAAAACGCTAGGCGTATTTCATCTGTCGGCCCAGGGAGAAACCGTTCACCCTTCCTCAGAAGGATCTTGCACAAGTGGCCTGCGTCCCACATGTCTTCCATGTACTGTTTTCGAGGTCTCCGAAAGGCTTTGAAAATGTGCTCTTCGATGGTGGGCCTGGAGAGCAGTCGCCCGACCCACTGCTTCAGATCTTGTACCTCATATTTGCATAGAGGAATGGTATAAGTCTTGGCATTGATAGTAACGGTGCGAAATAAGGGTTCGCCACAGCTAGAGCTGGAAGGAACCCAGCGGTGGGTACAGCTTTTTGGAATGGAGACAACAAGCCGACTATCTTCTGCCATTTCGCTGTCGACCTTCTCGGAGGAGTCCTGACGGTCGTCAAAGGAAATGGATGCTTTCCTTTTATTTGTCTTAATGAGGGAGTATTCATAGAGAAAGTGACATGAAGGGCAGCAAACGTAGCTTCGGGTGACTGGATCTAGGTCATATGTCATTAGGAGTTTTCGTGGGTCCTTCGGCAGTTCGCCCGCCAACGAACGAAGAGATTCTTGACTGTTCAAGATACTCCTCATTCCAGCAAGTAGGACAGCTGCGCCGCGACGAGGAAGGCGATACAAAACATACATCACCAGTGTGGTCATATAAATAGCAAGAAGGGTCGGATTCCTAGGGTGTCTCGTCACGAAGTAGCTTTCTAGGGCGTCATCAGAAACGGTGACATCAAGCAGAAGTATAAGTATAACCTGTGTTGACCATGGCGCTATGGTCCCTGACACCTCTTTTACTGCGTTGACCAGACCATTCGATTCCCTTTAATTGGTTTATCCTGATCAACTCTTGAAGAACATGGTCTTCCAAGCTCTCCTTCCTGTCGGTGGCGTCGATTGCTTCCAGCATATTCAGAATGTCACAAAGGCGACTTTCATGCTCAAGATAGATTTGATTCGTTTGAGCTGATGTTAATGCGTACAGGCCAACATTTGGGCGCCTGATTTGCCTGAAGTCTTGAGACTGGTAAGGGCTGCTGTGTACGGGGTCATTGACAAATTGCAAAGAGCCAATGTTGGGCATCCACTCAGAGCGTGCAGAAAGCTCTGCTTCCAGAAGAGAGAAATCATTCATAGACATAGCAGCAGAAACTGAATCAAAGACCAAAGGATGCATGAGAGTAGAAATTTGGAGTCGATGAAGTAAGGACGCGAAGAACCAAGAACAATACATATCTGCTGAGATCTCGATTACATAACTTCGAATTTTCCAATTAACACTCCCGGAATCGCCGTATCATTGTTACCTATTACGTTAACAGTAGGAATGTATCAGTCCATTGTAGTACTTCTAGGGCTGACCTTACGTAACATGTAAACCATGGCACCTGGGACCGTGACCGTAGTACTACCACTCTCCTTCTGGGTTGGACATCAGAATCTGCCAAATGTCCTAGTCATGACACGACTCGATGTGTGAGCCCAATGGACTGATGTGCGAATCACAAGCGTGCGGTGGGTCACCATCGCAAAAGCCTGATGGCAATCAAGGCCATAGCTATCGGGCAGGCATGACGGTGATGGATCAAAGACAATGTCAGTCAGGTGATGGTCGGCCTCATGCCCGAGTATATGGAACCCCGTGTAGATGAGATCTGAGGTTTGGATACATCAGCGTACATGGTGAGAGACCACCGAGGTACACTCATGATGGAAGCTAGCACATCCGACCGTCTAGAAGGTCCCAGGGACTTTGAGGAAAAAGAAATAGATCTCATGAGTCGAGAACAGAAGCACAGGAATGTGGGCATGACATAAAATTTCAAAACAACGAACGATGGTGGCCCATGTTGGGGATAATCAGGAGTGAGTATGTTAAACGAGATAACAACATCGTCTACACTGTATTGAAGTGAATGTGATCTGGACTACGAAAGTCGGGGACCATCCTGAAAACAAGCGAGTGAGCTCCGTCAAGAGCGATGGAATGGATCGACTGTGGTGACCTACACGTCTGCACACCATGTGCCGCCTCGAGTCCTGGAAAAGTCATTCGTGAGTGCCAGAATCGTCAGAGGAATACGTGGAACATGTACCGATACGGACCATCCACTCATCGCAACAGACCCACGATTGGGCGGCGGTTCACCACTCCTGCCCTGACCTACTTTCCTCTTGCAGCAGGCTTGGGACGCGCCTGCAAGTGCCAAAGGTATCGCGACAGAGCTTGTTGCCACAGCACCTCTACAATGGCACAAGAGCGTGGCGGCCTAACGGTCGGGTCACAACGACGGCGGAGGGGTGTACGGAGTAAGGATCAAGAATCAAGCCTCTGGCCCAGATATCTGTGCTGTCGGGAAGAGTGGTTCTTGAGAGTGGTGACTGCATGCCCCGAATCTAGAGGATGACTCACTTCCTTATCTGCATTAACGCAGGAGAGGCAGACCCTTACTGATGGTTTGGGGTAGAGGTAGAGCGAACGGCGAGGTGGTGAGCGTCACCGAGGCACAGAAAAGAGAGCAGCAAAAGCACCCACTGAAACGGCCAGACTGTGCATCAAGGTTGCTCCATCGCAAGAGGAAAGTGGAGGGGAAAATCTTGAGGAGCTTGAAAATCTTGAAGACGGGTGTTACGATTTTTGCTTCACTGTACGACGTGTCTCGCTTGCTTATCTGTCCTGTCTCGTGTCCGCATGTACTTTTACCCATACTCCACCTCGATTCGATCCCCGACTCTTATCTCGCACCAACCCCATGACTTCTAGAGCCCGCTGATGTCATTTGAGCCCCGCGTGCCCCCGCGGGATTCTCTTGTATTTCATATGGACTTCCCCTTCACATTTCCTCATTAGCTCGCTGGGGCCAGTACCTCAGGATTGCGTCATATGTTTGCACTTTGCAAACATCCTGTACTAGTATATAAGTCACGCCCTACCTAGCTTGTACGGTAGACTTGACTTCTTGTGTAATACCACAATTGTCTTTGCCTCACGAACGACTTTGACTCGCCACTGCGCTTGAGTCCCCCTTTTCGCTTGCCTTTTCGCTTGAGCCTTGATCTTCCGCTATTATCCTTGTGTCCCTGGGAGACCAAGTGATACTTGTTCACCACCGAACTGAACCCTAACCGGTTCACGCTTTGCTGATCCCGTTGACTTGCCGAAGTACACGTCGTACTTAATGCCCCTGTGGTGGCATTACAACGGGGTACTCCAGGCCGAGGAGAGGAACGGGAGAGAGCAACGACGGCCCCCACCGAGGCAATCAGACTGCGCGTCGAGATTGCTCGTGAAGGGAGTCGTTCAGCAGAGACGTCATGGAGGAGGGAGAACGAGAGGTGGTACAGTAGTAGTGGGAACGTGGGTGATGGCCAGAGACTTCAACTAGACAGCTGAAATGTCAACCGAACATTAGCATTGGTCCATCGGTTCCGCCAGCCTCCGTCACGCGTCACGGTGTATGTCGCTCCATCTCAATCTCGCTCTCAGGTTAGTCCTTCAATAGAATAGTATTAGAGAACAGGAAGGTGTAGAAATGGGACAGTGAGGCAACATGCGTCAAAAGCTGAGCTGGAGCTAATTCAAAAGGTAGAATTCGAAATTGAACACGACAGACTGGCAGAGGTTACAACCCTTGGGACGACTCTCTCTATACTCGCACTCAACCCCACAATGATTTCCATAGTGGCATATCTTGAACGATTACAAACGATGTCCTAACACAATGCTATATCGTCAAAGTCAAGCCTAACGACTTGCAAAGGCGTTTACGCCTCGTCCGCTTACACCGTGGTCAGGGTAATTGCTATGGGAAAATGATGAGTAGCCAATTGAATGCGCGTGAGTTTAGCACAGACTGATGTAAGCTGGGAATGGGGATCCAACCTCCACATGGGCGATGCAAACCTCCATATATCTGAATGAAGATAGAGATATGCACCACGTGCTGAGAAATGTGGGCAACTGAAACTTACCGAGCAATAGCGAAATGGACCAACAGTCTGGGTGGCGCTCGAGAAACATAAGCTCTCTGTTTCCCGATGAATAGAACGGCTATTTCACCTTGCCAGGGTATAAGAGGGAAGTCGCGCCGCAGGTTTGGGTTTCTGACGCAGCGATTATCGAAATAGCCAGTGATTAGGAGCTTGTGAACACCAACATGGATAAGGGTGTCATATACATTAGGTGGAGAAACCTCAGGCAAAAAAAATGCGGTTTCGATGTCTACATAAGGAGGGCCGAATACACCCCCACGAAGAGGTAAGACTGCGTGGAAGCTGTGAGTGATGGCTCGGCGAGGCCATATTCCCCACAAATAGCCAGATACCAGGGAAGGTGTAGTCTGAGGTATCAGAGAAAGAAAATCAATCATCTGCACACATGAAAATCATGAATTCTTACAGGGATATTACGGGGTGTGCAACGGTGGATGACCATTGCCTGAGTCTAATCGTTGAGTCGATGCGAAAGATAAGACACGAAAGCTCCCATACATCCGAGATGGGCACGCACACATCTCTTATATGTCGTGCTGGCCGAGTGTAACACGACTCGAGGTCCATCGGGAAGTGGGCGCGGTGCTTGAAACTCGAAACCCAAAATCGTAACTTGAGGGCTGGCTGGGTGACCATCAGAGCTCTTCAAGTTCATGGAGTCACCCACACATTGGACAAAAGACTCGGTTGGGTCCAGCGCTCCCGGATTCCATTCTCGCCTATTCATTAGTGAGCTGCACATCCCCAAAGTCCACCCTCCGTCGGCACCATGACAAATGTCCCAGCACCACGCTTCCATTGTTGTTTGCTTCTGCGTTAGAAATCAGGGCCCATTGTTCTACAATTCTGGACTCACGCATGTCACAGACAGCATCATATCGTGATCCTAACCTGCCTTGGAATTGGAGATCAGAGTCCATTGAAATATATGATCATGGGCTAGCCTTACCTGACCAATGAATCGCGACCGTAGTGTACATGTATTCACGACATCGCATTGTAAGGGTTTCTTGCCTCTAGATTGCAAATCAGACCCCATTGTCCTCCTATTTTGGGTCTGCACGACATGGTTGTTGAATCGTGACACCCGTGACCCACGATATGAGGCACGGCAATATGACGACAGAACTGTTCAACACCGTCGCTCTTGGTACATTCCATCAATCCAGGACTGAGAGTCAGAAATGAGTGACGCACTCACCATTTCCCAGGTCTTGATGACAATAAAGGTCATCTCTGGCAGGCGAGCCATGCGGTTGACGGTATCAAAGACAATGTCAGTCAGGCATGGTCGTCCTCATGTCCAGGCATATGGAACCTCGTATGGATGCATCAGCGTACATGTAACGTGAAAGATAAACGAGGCACACGATGGCAGGTGGTAAATCCGACCGTCTAGAAGGTCCCAGGGACTTTGAGGGAAAAAAAAGGGTCTCACGGGTCGAGGACAGAAGCGGACAGAAGCACCAAAAGTGGGCACGACATAGAAATTCATAATGTACAACGACGGCACGTGTTAAGGACAATCAGGAGTGAATATGGGGAACGAAATAGACATCGTCTGCAGTATATTTCGAATTGGAGGCATGTCAACAAACTACGGAGATCAGAGACCGTCCTAGACAAAAAAACATGGTGTGAGCTCCGTCAAGGGCGGTGGAATCATTATGGTGACCTGCATGTCTGCACATCGCAATTCGGCATTGCCGTGTGCCGCCTCGATTCTGAAGAATCATTCGTAACTGCTAGAATTATCAGAGTAATAAGACATTGACCTAGAAATGCACGCGCCGGTGCCAAAAGGATTATCGACACAACTCGCCACCACAGCACCTCTGCGATGGCGGAGGGGAGAGGCAGACCCTTACTGATAGCTTGGGGTGGTAAGCTTCACCAAGGCACAGGATGAGAGGACAGAGAAAGGACCTACCAAGACAGCCAGACATTGCGAGGTTTCTCCATCATACGAAGAATGTAGGGGGGGAAGATCTTGAAGACGAGGAACTCCTAATCCGAGGAGAGGGACGGGAGAGAGCAATGAACGGTCCCACTGAGGCAATCGGGCTGAGCGTCGATTTTCGTGAAGGCATCGTTCAGAGAAGGTAAAAGATGACTAGCAGAGGCGGTAGCAGAGGCGTCATGGAGGGAGAGCGAGGTGGTACGGTAACAGTGCGAACGTGGTGATTTTCTGGGAAACGTCAACGGTCCATCGGTCCGTCCCGGCTTTCCCTGGGGTCGTCTCATCCATCCCATCTGGTCTGGGGGGCAGGCGGTGTGGTTGGAGGCTCACAGCTCTGAGCGAACCTTATTTTTGTAACAGAAGAAGCTGATGTGGCACGTAGAGAATGGGATACTGTAACCATTTTATAATGCAAGATAACTATAGTACCATCTCAAGAATTTCAAACTATGAACTCCGTTCATGAATATGCATGAATCTTAGAAGTCCGCCTAGTCTGTTCAAGGGGCCTACAGTATCAAAACCAAAGACGAGTGCGCGTTCTCATACAGGCTGGTCACGAGCCTAAGGGCGTGTTACCGGATGTCAGACGTTAAGAGTCTGTACACGTGATCAAATGAGACACATTTGCTGAACTAAAAGAGGAAACATATGCAATGACCTCAGGAGAATGGTTAAAGTCGTATGGATATTCTTTGGGGTGCAACTCGTGTTTCAATGAAAGGGCCGTCTTACTTTGGAGCCAGTTGGGGTCATAGGCGTTGACTGGGAGACCTGGAGGGGCATATTGCGCTTGACGAACCTTCTGAGAGCCGGTGCGTATGTGTGTGAACATGCCACGTTTGTCAAGAACGAAGGCATTAATGTGGTTCTGGTGATGCAAATCATCAAAAACTTTGAGCCAATGGTGGATGTCAGGATGCCGCCAGCTTGGTTTGACGACAGTGTATGTTGTTTGACTAGTATGAGGATCAAAGGAAGACTCATCCTGAGGACATTCCGTCTGCTCCCAGTGCATCCATGACCTCAAGATGCTTCTTCAGTGGGTCATAGAGCTTAACAATCTCGCGGCGACGTTGAAATAACTGTAGCTTAGATGAGTACATTCCCAGGTAGGGATATACGACAACGTACTTGGTATTTGTGCTGCTTGCGGTTATGTTTGGACCGCTCTGCGACTTTGGCTGCCTGAGGGAGCATGTCTCGTTTCCAGCGTGATTTCAAGCTCTTGACCCTGCTGTTAAAGGCCTTCTCAATCGCCTTTCGCATCTCTGGTGTGTCATCATGTCCTGTCTTCTCAATAAGATAAACAGCGAATCCTCGGCCTGCAGAAACATTCCATGGCGATTTTGGATCCCCTGCTATGTCAACCATGAAGTCCGCAGCTGTAGTTTCACATGCGTTCACTCCATGGCCACTGTTCTCCCACTCGGACGCAAATGCAGAAAGTCGAGAAGGTGATGGCGTGGAGCCATAAGGTGGGCTTGCACTTAGCAGTAAGGCAAGTTCGTCTCGAACGAGTTTCTGGTTTCAGCTGCAATTGGATCAGTCTATGACATGTTAGGACTTAAGGACTGACAGCTAGCGCTTTATCTTCGTCAGCACGGCGCAATGGGCTCCTCCTACGCGTGCTGGACTTCTTTTGACCACCACGACACCCAGTTCCGTGAGTGGAGCTAGTGTTTTTTACTATCTGTTCGAGTAAATCGATGATGTATGCTTGTTGTTCAAAGCCGCCGGAGTTCTGAGAAGTGAGTCATGAGTCACACAGCTCTACCAAGAAGGCAATAGATATCATTCACGTACGGAGCGGCCAGCCGATGAGGCACCCTGACGCTGGTCTGCTCTGCGCAGATATGGAGAAGTTGTAGGCGAATCCTGCGGCTGTGAGTGTGACCCCCCTTGAGATGAAAGCCACGAAGTGTGGGAACGGGAAGCATTGGACTGTGCGAATAGTTGAGGCAGTGGTTGAGACGTTTGACGCTGCCTCACGCCCATTAGCAATGGGAGGCGCGAGTCAAATATATGAAGCGTACATTCGGTCCTCCATTACTTTCACTGTCTACCCCGTCGCCCTGACCATCTTGGTCGATGTTTCCTACGACTTCTGACTTGTCTGGTTCCTCGTCCATGTCAGGATCTTCAATCACCAGTGAGTCAGACGCATAAAAATTCCGAGGGTCATGACTGGGCTTGATTGGTGGCAAGAGTTGCTCTACTTTGGACAAGCTTCAGTCGTAAGTTTCCTTTTGCTTTCCTTTGGATGCCGTTTGAATAGTAACCTATTTGAAAGGAAGGATAAGGAGAATGACGATACTCAAGTAGGGTATTTCTTACGCTTTCATCTTCGGAATACGCTTCGTCTTCACTGCTTGAACCCGCAGGATAACTACAAGGTACCCGTCTGAGTCGTCTGCGTGCAGGCCTGGTATTTATTGCCACTCTTGGTGTAACACCACCACTGGCGTTAGTCCGACTTGGACTACGAAAGGGCGTTTACGACTTAGCGAAATATTCTCTCGAGGTCACGTGACCTGATCTCGGGATACACGGCGCTTACGGGCACGTGATCCAAGTATACACTGGGGCAAGTCGTGCCACTAGGTATTCCGATGCTCGATGAAGACGACTTGCTCAGGAAGAGACAAGCGAAGCACGCGTGGAGAGACGAATAGAAGTGGTGAATTGAAGAAGACCAAGATGGCTTATCTTGGTCTTATCGAGCCACTATTTATACATATGAGAGGGCGCTTTAAAGCTCCTCTTGAAAGCCGAGACGAGTAGCGTAAGTAGCTCGAACCCTATTACGACTACTACTAGGAATGAGTCATAGTATCTAGCATGTGATACTACGACCGCTGACTGATGCGTTAAGTCCATGACACATTACTACTTACTAAGGGGTCATATCCGTATAGTAAGAGTCCGTTTCTCGCGTACCGTGACATCACCCCCTTTTCAGCTGCGACGCCCACGGCGCCGAGTGGGGCCTATCCCCCCAACCCATGCCTCCTGTCTCTCTGTGATTCGATCGAGTACGTTCGCCATCTCCAGCCGGAACTTGCACCGAGCCAACTCCGACTGAACGCCCCCCAACGCTTGAGCCAGGGCGTGGAGCCACTGCTCCATTCTCTCAGCCTTGTGTCGATAGGCGCGGAATCGAGTCAACTCAGCTTTGACCCCTGTGTCCTTCAGCTCGTTTACGGCACGGTCCACCCGATGTTGGTTGCTGTGCCCTCCGACGAGGGCGAATAGGTCTTCTGGGGCGTAGTGGGGTTTGCCGTTCTCGCGGACGTGGGGTTCGGCGTACAAGGGGCGACTGTATACCTTGTCGCTGTCGTCCACGAGTCTGAGGACGAGGGGGTCCGGCCCGCCTATGACTTGGACGTAGGTGGCTTGGCGGGTCACCCCCTGGGGGTCGGTGATGGGGTAGTGGACGAAGTCGTCTCCCCGGTTGTGTTTGAAGCCGTGCGGTGCGACTCGCGACGTTCCTCCCATGTATCGGAGACGGACCGCGGGAAGGGTGGAGTCTTCGGTGTCGACTACCACCCCTCCGCGGTATATGGGGCGACCAGTGGTGTCGCACGCGTACGGGGTCTCGCGGGGGTCGTCAGAGTCGGTGGCCGTGATAAGGTATGGCTGCTCAACTGGGTACCACTCCCTTAACGTCCCCTCTACTGCTTCGTACACTGCTCTCTCAGCGTCTCGGTGTGTTGGCGTCGTCGGTGATAAATGACTGCTCTCCGAGTTGCGGCTACTGCCAGCTGTCGGTCCTTCCAGTCCTGTGCCGGCCCCCTCCAGTCCCGTGTCTTCATCCACTCCTGCCACTTCATCGTCGCGGGTGTCTTCTTCTTGCTCACTCTTGACTTGAGGGGCGTTAGGTCGAAGTGTGGGACTCGCAAAGAGTCCGACAGCTGTACGAAGCCAAGCAATTTCGGCCTCAGTGTATGGGGCGGTGTTGAGGCGGTCGCCGTTGGGGTTGAGGAGCCAGTACGTGGCGGGTTGGTCGGGGTCTTCGACGTCGTAGATGGACTGGGCGTTGACGAGGGATGCGCGGAGCTCTTCGTGAGTGAGGCTGTCGACGAGGCAGGCAGCGAGAGAGGAGGTAGTGGGAAGAGACATTGCTGAGTGAGTGAGGAATCCAGTGTGAGGAGATGGGGGCGACTTAGCGTCAGGCGTCCGGTTTATATGTATTCTGGCCGCCGTTGAACTCCGCTCGTACTCCGCTATGGCTTCGTCAGCGAATACGTCATCCTTGTTGACCCACTGGTTCTCCGAGTCGGGGTATCCCTTCCATTTCACGAGGTACTGCAGCTTCTTGCTCCAGCCGAATCGTCTGGAGTCTAGAATGTGCTCCACTTCATACTCCTCTTCCCCATCCACTAGATCCGGTGGTGGGCGTTGGAAATTTTTCCCATGTAGGGGCGTCTCGCGATAAGGCGTGAGTAAATCGATATGGAATACGGGGTGAATACTCCACTGTGTGGGAAGTTCCAGCTGATAATTGACCGGTGATAGGACGCGCGTGATCTTGAATGGGCCATGCCGTCGTGCCGCGAGTTTGGCCGTTGGTTGATTGGTTCGGAGATGTCGTCCTTCTAACCACACCTGGTCTCCCACCTGATACTTGGGCGTCTCTCGGTGTTTGATCCACAGCGATTGTGCCTTTTTGATGAGTTTTTGGGCTTCTTTCCGCGCTTCTCGGAATTGTTGGAGTCTCGTGAGTACCTGGGGTATAGGCGAAGGCTTATCGATCCAATCAGCACGGGGGTCGTATCCCATCAGGAGTGAAAATGGGGACTTCCTTGTCGCCTCATGGGGCCAGTTGTTGTGCGCGAACTCTGCCATTGGTAGGAATCGCGCCCAGTTATCTTGGCGCTCGTTGGCCCAGAACCGCAGGTATTGTTCTAGCCACTGATTGGTACACTCCGATTGTCCGTCCGTTCGGGGGTGATATGCCGTGGAGATGTTTTGGTAGATGCCGAGGATTCGGCACAATTCACGTGTGAACTTTGATGCGAACCTTGGATCGCGGTTGCTGATAATTTTTGCCGGTAGTCCGAATCTCCGAAACACATGAGTTACGTACAGGGCAGTGGTTTCTTCCGCTGATATCTCTTCGTTGCAGGGAATGAAGATTGACGCCTTAGTACAGTCGTGGTCAGTTACGGTGAGAATGGCGTCGTGCCCCTGCGATACTGGCAGTTTAGTGATGAAGTCAAGAGCTATGACTTTGAATGGCTTAGTGTCGGGTGTCGGCGTGATGGGCACTAGTGGGGCTCGCGTCGGGCGATTGTTAACCTTGTGGCGTTGACATTCCGCGCAACCTTGAACGTACTCCGTTATTTGTTTCAGCATATTCGGCCACCAGTGACTTCGCTCGATGATTCTTGCCGTTCGCTTGATTCCTGGGTGGCCGTAGACTGGGGGATCGTGGTGGTTGGCAATGACGATGCGGATTTCTTCCGGTCCTCCGGTGACTACTCGTGTGCCTTGGTGGTACCAGACTCCATTGATTTTCTTGAGTTTGTGTGGGTCTACCCAGGGTCGTAGAATGTCTTCGTTCTGTTCGTGGGTTTCCGGCGATTGCGTGGTGACGGTTCACACAAATACCTTTTCAGGTAGGACGACGACTCCTTCGTTGTCCCTTTCCCCCTTGTCGTAGTCGGGTCTTCGCGATAGAGCATCTGCGCGTCCGTTGTTAGTTCCTTTGATGTGGTGGATCTCGAAGTCGTATTCCATGAGTTCTAGGACTTCTCGGGCTACTCGGCGACTTATCTTCTGCGGTGTCTTCCAGTGTGTAAGGTTGAGGTGGTCGGAGAAGATTTTGATTTTGTGTGGTGAGCCTGCCAGGAATGGTCTCCAGTGTCGCAGTGCCTTGATGATCGCCAGAAGTTCCAAGTCATAGATGTCATAGTTGCGTTCCGCTTCGTTTAGGGTAGCCGAGAAGTAGCCGAGGGGATGTCTTTTCCCGTCTTGCTTCTTCTGTAGGAGTACTGCGCCTACTGCGTATCCCGATGCGTCTACTTCGAGTTCGAATTGGTCTGTCAGCGTGGGGTGTGCGAGTACCGGTTCGCTTGTGACCAGGCGTTTGAGGGTGTGGAAAGCTGTTTCTTCGTCTTTGCCCCATGTCCATTCTGCGTCTTTGCGTGTGAGTTTGTTGAGGGCTCGTGCGTATGTGGCGAAACCGCGAATGAAAAGGCGGTAAAAATTGCAGAAGCCCAAAAAGGAGCGTACGTCACGTACTTTCGTGGGTGTGGGCCAGTCGCGTATGCCAGCAATTTTTACGGGGTCCATGCGAGTCACCCCCTTTTCAAGAATTACCCCCAGGTAATCCATTCGCGGTTGGTGGAATGTACATTTGGACGGTTTGAAGTATAGGTTGTGGTCGAGTGCTACTTGGAGTACGGCGCAAACAGCATCTATATGCGCCTGAAGTCCTGCGTGTTCGAGGGTGGCGATGCCAATGTCGTCCATATATACTCGGATAATCGTTCCCATCGCCGCGAAGATTCGGATCGTGTCGCCTAGGATGTCGTTCATCATGTTCTGGAATGTTGCCGGTGAGTTTGTAAGTCCAAAGTACATGACGAGGGGTTCGAAGAGGCCGTATTTTGTCTTGAACGCCGCTTTGTATTCGTCGCCTTCCTTGATGCGTATGTTGTTGTACCCCCAGCGGACATCGAGTTTCGTAAATATGTGTCCGTTCCCCAGGTCGTTGATGAGCTCTGACATGAGGGGTAATGGATACTGGTTACGTACGGTGCAGGCATTGATCCTTCGGTAGTCCTGTACGGGTCTTAACTTGCCATCCTTTTTTTTGATGAAGAAGAACGACGACGCATAAGGGGACTTCGATGGACGAATATACCCTAGTTTGAGTTGTTCGTCTAACCATTCGCGTAGTTGTCCGTCTTCGTCTTGTGACATCGGGTAGATTTTGCAGTCGATGCTGGGGGGTGTGCCGGGTTTGAAGTCAATTGCGTGGTCCCATGGTCGCGAAGGTGGGAAACGGTGGGACGCTTCTTCGCTGAAGATTTTTGCGAATCGTTGGTATGGTTCGGGGAGGGTCGCGACTACCGTTTCTTGGTTTGCGGCGATGGCGAGCTCGGTGGCTGTGGTGCGCAGTTGGCATTCTTCCTCGAGTTCCTGAACTATTCCTTCTGCCTCGTTTTGAGTGATTGCGCGTGCGATGGTGGTCTGCGTTTCTGCTGGGTTGATTGATCGTAGTACCACCGGGAGGGTGTCTTCGTGTATGGTGGCGTGCGCCCAGCTGATGGTTGGTTCGTAGGTGGCTAGCCATGGGTATCCGAGGACTAAGTCTTCGCTGCCTATGTCGGTGACTAGGAACCTCATGGCCTTTGAAACGCTGTTGGTTTGAACGTCTAGGTCAATGAAGTGCGTAATGGACCCAGCTTTGTTTTCAGTGTTGTCAATGTTCCAAATTTTCTTTGGTTTCTCGAGGGTCTGTAGCCCGAGGCCCATGCGTCTGGCGAACGCTGGTCTTATAAAATTGTCGGTGGCTCCTGAATCAACGAGCCCTTTGATATCGGCCATAGAGTAACTTGTACGAATCGAGACTGGAATTCGAAGCGAATGATAGCGAGTCATGATTACGGAGTTACAATTGACTGCCCTCACCCAGGCCGATGGGTTCAGGCGTCCTGAAAACCCTCTTGGGTCCAGAGATCTTTAAACACGAGGTCCTTGACCTCATCACTTGCTCCTCTAAGTGTTTCCATCCACCCTTTGGCCTGCTCTTCAGGCGTGGTTTCTGCGCGGCGTGTTGTTGTTGGTTCTTGGCCGTAGTAATCTGTCTCCATACTGCGGCTCGTGCTCGTGCGTGGTTGGAACGGCTGCCTTGGTTTTCTAGGGCGTGTGCAGTCGCGTGAGAAGTGGCCTGGGTTGTTACAGTTGTAACATATCACTTCCCTCATGTCGCGGCGTGGTCCGCTTCCCCGATTCTGTCCTGGTCCTCCCCTTGGTGGGAAGGGCGGTCGCTGGTTCCCGCGGTTTGGGTCGCCTACTTCCGCGAGGCGTGCGCGCGTTCTATCCGCTGATGTGTCCATGGCGTTCGGGTCATAGCGCGGCGGTGGGAACCTGGGTGGTGCCCATTGTGGGGCGTATCCTCGGTTCTGCTGAGGTCATGGTGTTGGGGTGTTGCGGGGTGTAGTGGTGAGCCCTAGACGTGCGCGTAGGTGAATGTATTGTTTTTGCCTGCGCAGCGCTGCCTCCTTCCACTCATTGAAGGTTTGCGGGTCGTCCAGCTCGTAGATTTTGGTGAATAGGGCTCTCGGGAGACCCGCCGTGAACCGGTCCAGTGTTTGGCGGTCGTTGAGGCGATAGTCAGCCTTCCGCGCTAGTTGTTCGAAATTGGTGACGTACGAGTCAATATCGTCGCCAATCATTTTGAACCCTTTGGCTAGTGCGGCTTGCGCTTGCTCTTGTTCAAGTACGTTTGAGAAGCGGTCGGAGAATCCCGCAGTTAGGGTGTCCCACAGGAACGGGTCGTATCGGCTGCGTCCTTGGTGTAGCTCGTTGTTGAGCCACTGGAGGAATCCGAGCGTCCAGTTGGATACTCGTGGGCCTTTGATGAATCCTAAGAATAGTAGGCACCGTCGATATACGTTGGTCATGATCGGTGCTTCTGAATTTTGTCCCCAGTATATGTGCCATTGCGTAAGAAACGATTCGTACTCATCTCGATTTCCGTCGAATATGGTCGGGGTTTCTCCTACTAGTTTGTCTGACCCATGTGGTGCCCCTGGTGCTGGTTCTGCTGCTGGTGGTGGTGGGGGCGGCGGTCCTCCACCGAAGGGGTCCCCTCCACCTCCTCCTCCAAACTGAGGTTGCCTCCCTCCATGCGGCGGTCTTCCACCTCCGGGTGGTCCTTGACCGAAGGGGCCTCCGGGTCTTCTGGGTGCTGGGGGTCCTCCTGCACCCGGCGGTGGGTTGGGGACGTCTGGTCCTACTGCTCTAAAAATGGCTGCGTCGTCTGCGGTCATGCGATGCCCTGTAGTTGGGTTGATGGGGCGTAGGTAGGATTCGGCTTCTTCGGTGATTCTTAGGGTAGAGTATGCAACAACAGTGAGGGGCCGAAGGTCCCGAACGGTATGAGACAAGGGGGATGGAGATCCCAATCCCAGTACCTTTCGCTTATATGCTCTTCAGGTCTCATTCAAAGTCCGCTTTAGGTGCCTTTTTCCCGCGCCCTGATTGGGTCGGGGTACTTATAATTACCGGTGCCTGCGCACAGACCATGCCAAGAGAAATGGCGTGATCAGTCACGTGCTAGAAAGAATACGCAAAGCCAGGCAACTCCAGTTAGCGTCTTTATCAATATGGTCGTACGTCGCAAGGCCTTTCTCCAGAGCCACAAAGGGATGGGTACTAATCCGAGTCGTCCGCAGACATCTTCTAGCATTAAGAATGACTCACACAGAATCTTCTCGAACCTTCTATCACGTGATCTGCTTATGTAATCAGTGCGTCCAAATGGATGATCTAAGTGTCACGTGACATTACGTAATGGAATGTTCCAGAATGTTCTAGAACCATTACGTAATCCTTAGGGTTTAGGGTTTAGGGAGGGAGTGAACGAAGCCGAGCGGAGCGAGGCTGAGTGAGCGGCGAAAGGTACCAAGAGTGGTGGGGGCTACCCAGCACTGACCCTTTCGCTTATATGCTCATCAGGGTACCTTTTCAAGAGGAGTTTAAACCAGCCTCACTCCGCCCGAGGGACTTACGAATGTGAGGGGATTCTGTGGGGGTCAACTGAAAGGGTGGGGAAACTACGTTGCGACCCCGAAGGGGGCGCCTCCCATCCTAGGCGAGCCAGACATCATCAGCCATGCAAGCTTTTGACAGAGGTCATGGGTTAACGCCTTACCGTTGGGGCGGGTGAAACTTGGACCGGTTTGATCTAGACCAGGGGTAAACATTCCCATCGGATGAATCTAGACTCACCGGCATTCCGACCGGCGCGGAGCGCCGTGTCAGGAATCGCTAACTCCCTTTAACTCCTTACGGAGCGTAAACCTTCTTCCCGCGCCAATTTCCAGGGACATTGCCGTGCATCCGAAGATGCGGAGATCTCCCCTAAAGGAGATACGACCGAATGGGGCCAGGAACAGGCACAAATCCCGATCCGAGATCTTTCAGGCACGGGCGCTTAAGAGGTACCCTAAAGCGGATACGTTAAGCGCTGAACGTCCCTTACTGAATTACGTCACGGGCGCCTATTGACCATCACCACCACCCGTTTATGTTTAGGGAGGAGCGAACGAAGCCGAGCGAAGCGAGGCTGAGTGAGCGACGAAAGGTACCAAGAGTGGTGGGGGCTACCCAGCACTGACCCTTTCGCTTATATGCTCATCAGGGTACCTTTTCAAGAGGAGTTTAAACCAGCCTCACTCCGCCCGGGGGACTTACGAATGTGAGGGGATTCTGTGGGGGTCAACTGAAAGGGTGGGGAAACTACGCTGCGACCCCGAAGGGGGCGCCCTCCCATCCTAGGCGAGCCAGACATCATCAGCCATGCAAGCTTTTGACAGAGGTCATGGGTTAACGCCTTACCGTTGGGGCGGGTGAAATTTGGACCGGTTGATCTAGACCAGGGGTAAACATTCCCATCGGATGAATCTAGACTCACCGGCATTCCGACCGGCGCGGAGCGCCGTGTCAAGAATCGCTAACTCCCTTTAACTCCTTACGGAACATAAACCTTCTTCCCGCGCCAATTTCCAGGGACATTGCCGTGCATCCGAAGATGCGGAGATCTCCCCTAAAGGAGATACGACCGAATGGGGCCAGGAACAGGCACAAATCCCGATCCGAGATCTTTCAGGCACGGGCGCTTAAGAGGTACCCTAAAGCGGATACATTAAGCGCTGAACGTCCCTTACTGAATTACGTCACGGGCGCCTATTGACCATCACCACCACCCGTTTATGTTTAGGGTTAGGTTTAAGGTTAAGGGTTTAAGGTTAAGGGTTGTTAGGGTTAGGTTTCTAACGCAACCAACGGTTTTTAACAGTTGCGACTACTAGGGATTAACCGTTCATCTACTCACAAGGTTAAGGGTTTAGGGGTTGAGGGTTCGCTCCCTAACTTTCTCGGTTAATAAGTCTGCACGACCGAGTCCCTTGGAGTACCTACCGACAGATTTCTGAAGGAGTGGATTTGATTTATTAAACGCACTGCGTGATATTGCTTCGAGACAGGAGAAGACTTTGGACGGGAGAGAGTACTAGCCGACACGGCCACACACTAGGCTTATCTGTACCAGACTACAATCTCGTAGCAGTTTACTGTTACCTTTCTTACTTTCCTGAGGATACATATTATACTTTCTCCACAGGAGTTCGGTTACGGGTAGCCCCATTCAGGGGTAGCCCAAAGGAGTCTTGAGCCGCTGGCCAGCCAGATGTGGTAGGCACTGGACTCTGCAAACTGTCCGGTTATTCCCTAGGATGATGGCCCGCGGATTTCTACTCCCCGAGGGGAGTCCTTGGACCAAAAGCTTACTAATGCAACTTACCCTCTCGGGTCGTCACGTGTTCGGCACGTCTTTCTAAGGCGGAATTCTCACGCCTTGCGGGAGTGGGAGCGGTGTTATTCGCTTCGCACTGGACCGGTATTGATCAGGGTCTAGACCCTCGTCCCCACGTTCCTCCGGCACCTGAGCGCCATTGGTCAGTGGCTTTTCCTGACGACACTCGGGCGCTAACATGTTCCACATACTCGTCTGAGTCGTATTCCGCTTCCCTGAGCGACTCAATGTGCTCCGGCGGTACAACGGTGGTGTTAACGTCCGTCACCATTCTTGCTTCAACCGTAACTTGCTGCCGCGCGACATTGGCGGTGAAGTCGTCCACAAGGGTGTCGTCTAAAGTCTCTAGGACAGTACGTTTCCAAAGATTCGTAAGGTCGAGAAAGTTCCTGGTTCGTGTCCTAGACAGGATAACTCGACTGTTAAATATATTAGTCTCCCCCAAATTCCACTGGTACGCCTTAAGCGCATCAGCATCCGATGGAGGAGGGGGATATGCAACTGTGTAGTCCCCAGCCTCGTGGCGTCTGAGCCACTCGCGCCAATAATCAAACATTGTCTGTCCAAATTCATGTGCGTTGAAATAGTTCCAAGCCATATTGTACTCGGTCTTCAAGACGAGGGTGTCAGCTGCGCTGGTCTGATCAACGTGTCTCTCGACAAGTCGTTTTTCCCATCTAACCCTCAAATTCTTGTTGAGCCATTCCCGTACTAGGTCAGCTGGATATCCGCGATGGATATAGAGGTTTACTAAGCCTCTCATGCTTTCAAGATAATGTGTCTCCACACTACTGAGTGTTGCCAGCCTAGACATTTCGCCCAAAAACGTCCCACGCTTTACGTCGAGGGGATGAGCTGATATCCAATGGAATTCTTTCTTGGTGGTTCCCGGCCTTGCGGTAAGGCATATGCTGTAGTTTATTGTTTTCATCTGTGTACAATAGCATATCTAGGAAGGGTTGTGATGAACCCGGGTTTGCCCACTCAATGACACAGTTGTCAAATTGAATTAGAGACTGCAAAAGCTGAATTGCCGACTGGTGATCGTCAGCGTAAACAATTGCTAAACAGTCATCAATATATCTCCCGTAGTAAAATACATCCGGGTGATTAAGGACTCCAGAACGATCGCTCAAAATAATATCCGAACAAGTTTGCGAGAGTCTGGCGAAGTCTGCGACTCCCATGGCTAGGCCATTGAGCTGCAATAGAACTTTTCCTTGGTACTGTGTCAAAAGCTGTGTATTACCGACCTTCAGACAGTCAATGAAGAGCTGCTGCACCCGGTGATTATCCGGGGTATGGCCGTCTTTGCGATTATACCAATAATGTTCGAAGTACAGGTCCCCCACAATTTGGAGGCAACGATCAAGTGGTACTGTTAGGATAGAACGCAACGACATCCCCAGTGACGATATACCATTTACGTGTGGGGTCAATATTCAGCTTACTCAATTTTATCGCCAAATCTTTGGTGCCGTGAATGACGGTTGGCGCCGATTGAACTATCGGTTTGAGAATTTTCGAGCAGACTTTAGCGGCAGGGTTCATAATAGCCGTGTGACACGGAATAATGGGACGCATCTTCGTAGGGACCTTATGGATTTTTGGGATCCCGTAGAATTTTGGGTATATGGTGTTCCTTTCCTGCAAGTGTTATCTTGCTCCGCAAG
>JAKELL010000527.1:0-27800 GCA_021524915.1 Lactarius akahatsu | reverse complement strand
TTGATGTCTGCCCTCCGCGAAGCATGCGAACGTGGTGTAGTCATCGTTGCGATTACGCAATGTGCGAAAGGCTCGGTCTCGAACACCTACGAGACCGGCCGCACGCTCCTACAGGCTGGTGTAGTTCCTGGCGGCGATATGACGCCAGAGGTGCGTTTTTCTTTCCCGCGCGAACACGAAATGCGCCTAGACCTGACGAAGAAACGTCATAAACACAGTGCGCCCTCACGAAGCTCTGCTACCTCCTCTCCAAGCCTGAACTCTCTGCGGAGCAAGTGCGCAGCCTCGTGGGCTCGCCGCTGCGTGGCGAGCTGACGAGGGCTCCGCACGCCGTGCGCGCACCCGCCGCAATCGACGCGAATCTCGAGGCTATCGGGGGCGTGCTCTCCCACGTGGTCCGGCTGGCTGTGCCCGTGCGCCATCAGACCCCAAGGATCATCGTTCCTGACGGACCGGACGAACCACCTGACGCCGGCGCACCGTGGGCGTGGACGGCCGCAGAGGTGGCCACGACTCAGGGCGCGTTGCTCTCATGGCTAATCCATCTCGCTGCCGCGGCCAACGACGTCGAGGGCCTGGAATATTGTTTATCCACGGGTTCCGCCCACGGAGAGGAGCACACTATAGCGGGTGGGATCGTCAATTGGATAAGCCCTGCGTCAGGAAGGTCTCCTCTCCACGTCGCCGCGATTAATGGAGGTGTGCAAAGCGTGCGTACGTTGCTCGAGGCAGGTGCGCTGGTGCACCTACGTGATTCGTTGGGCCACACGGCACTTTATTACGTGAGCCGTACAATCTTCCTGGTAATATCGTATGTGAGGGGACTAAACTTGACTGATGTTTCAGGCTGCGCGGCAGGGCCAGGATGAAATAGTATGTTGGTATCGGCCGGGGCGAATCTCGGTGGCGCGGACGTCGAGGGATTTGCCTCCCTTGCCATAAAGAAGGCGCTTTTTCGCGAAGATAGTGCCGCACTGAAAAATGGGAAAAGGCGGGCGTCCGCATTCCAGATCGACAGCAGCAGTAGAGCAGGGATAGCATGGACCCATAGATGTACAACATAGGAACTTGAATGAAGAGATGGTATCAAAACTGGATGAATGGGGATCGTCCTTCCGTCAGACCTAGTCGTCTTGCTCCTCAGAAGCCGTAAAGTGGTCATTCAGCGTCTTTAGGAAGTAGTCCATTTGGTCATACGCAAATGTAAATTTGTCCGCGAGGAAGTCTAGCTTCTGTATGTGTTCTGGCGACTCTTTTTCCAGTTCCAGCGGGGTATATTGCACCATCTTTTGGAGATCGTCTTTAGAGTTAACGGGAGGTGAGTGAAAGTTCGGATCAGGTGATGGCTTGGGTTGGTACATCGACGTAAGCGTGAACGATAGACTTGCTACAATACCCTGTCAGCAGAGGAGCATGAGAGTCACTGGTGTCAATACGTACCAGAATTCGCGTGCGAGAATATACATCTGTAAACGATATCTTCCAAACCACCGAAGTGAGCCCAAGGACTCTCTTGTATCTTGGCGCTCAGACAATGAGATTCGTCAGATCCTCATAGAGGCGTATTGTAGCACCGTGCTTCGGGTCGTTGATTAGACTTGTGCGAGCACGCATAGCAGGACCCGGATGCTCTCTTTGGGCTTTAGGGTTTTTTTGTAAGGTCTGGGTGTGGGCAATCTCTGCCTTCAAGTCCGCTTGTGTCGTCTCCACTGCAATTGGATCGTGAGTCAATGGCAAATACATGAGATCGCCAGGACGTACGTTGCTCATTCAGTGCAATCCGAGTATCTTTGTCCTTGATGACACCATCCTTCCGTTTGAGCTCCTCCTGAACTTCTCTCAGGTGTTCCTCGAAAATACGTTTCTCCTCATCTGCCGCCTCAGACGTGAGGAAATGAAGCGTGGACGTGCGGCCTTTCTTCAACATGGGGGTCAGTCGGGAGACCTGAGTGGTCAGCTCCTGGATAAGTTCCTCCTGCGCTGGATCCAAATATAAGTATGAAGGTGGTACGTGTGAGAAGCAGTCATTTACCTCTGTTTGTTGCGTCGTAGTGAGCCTTCCTGGACACGAGCTGTTCCTCTGGCTCCGTTTTTCTCGTCTGTATGAGCTGGAGGAGGCTTTTGGATAGTTGTTCGCTCTTTTCTTTGTACTACAGAAGGCGTGAAGTACCCTTGTAAGAATGGACCGAGATATTTGATTGGCGTACCATGTCTCTTTCCTCTCTCAACTTTTCAAGCTCCTGAAAAGAACCCCCCTTTTCTGTGGAGTCCGTTGAACCTGCAGATACCTTCCCTTTCTTTGCCGATGGAAGAGGCTTTGCTGGAAGTGGGCCGTCATCATCCAGTTCATCGATTATTACAAGCTCGGTGTCATTCCTGTGGCCGTTCGTTGAAGGAGTTGCTTTTCCCTTCCCTTTTGCCTTCGACGCGGGCTTCCCGTTGGTTGCCACGGACGGAGGGACCTTTGCCGTTGTGTCGTTCCTAGTTGCCGGTTGGACGACCTCGGGAACATCGTCGTCGTCATTGTCGTCATCTTCTACTACCACAGGAGACTCTCTTGTAGATTTTTGTTTCCGACTCTTCGTGGTTCTCGGAACCTTTGCATTAGAAGGACCAGGGACGGGACGCGAAACAGGGGCTTTCCTCTTCCTTGCAAGTTGGTATGGGGTTGACGGGTCATAGCCACCTAAATGAGCGCGTTATTCAAAGGTTCTCCACGGATGTTAGGGGTGCGCACTAAGCTCGTCTGCACCAGAGGACATGACCATGAAAGGGAAAGCGAGACTAAGTTCGCGTTCGGGCACGTGCAAATTGAGTTACGCGACCGCGTCTCACCAATCAACAACCCGGACCGTATCTTCCGTGAGTAGAATAACCGAGTCGAGTCGAATTTACTGCAACAAAACTCGGACATGATGCATGATTGTTTGGACTCTGACTTCCATGAACATATCTCGTTCTTTCCCTCCTCGGTCTGTTTTGTCCCCAGAATTGAGGAAGTTTGTTTATAGGTAAACAGATCGCGAGTCGATCTGGGCTCGTACTCGGACTTTAGAGACCCCATGGCCGCACTGGGCGATATCCAAGATTACTTCTCAAGACGAGCTGCGCTCATCCAAGAAGACAAATATTTACGTCGAGAGAATTACTTGCTGCAGTCGTTGACCAAGAATAAATTGGCAGCAGACAAGATATCGATAATCCGTGCCGAGGAAGTGGCTTCTATCTGGGGCGTCGAGCACGACGACTTCACGCTTTTCCCTGGCGTGGGATTCACGATATGTATGTGCTCAGGATTGAGTCCTGCACGCTACAGCTCACTCGCTCCTATCGAAACGCACAATCGATCAGACGAAAATCTTTAAGATCATCTGTGTTTCTTTCTGCCATTGTTACTCACCTCTGATTCATGAGAGCGATGCCCAGGGGTGCTCTCCTTTACGCACATATAGACACGACAGTGGACAAGGGTACCTTTTAGAGCTTGCTCTTAAAGAACCGTTCTTTCATGTCCGTACCTCTTGCGTGGTCACGACCGCCATTTCTACGACGGCCGTGACAGAGTTTAGAGTCTTCAAGGAAGCTCAACTGTCTCAGAGCGCCAGCATTACAGACCCCGATTATTTGGCCAATAGCTAGGCTCCTCTACATCAGGCCAGAGAGTCTTTCTCCCTCGGCGGGCCTGATGGCTGGGTTTTGGGTGCGATGACAATCAATCCGGCTGAGGCATACGGCACACACCATATTGCTACCAGGGTCTGAGGATCAGACCTTGGTTTTGTTTCATCATCTAAACTTAACGGGTGCATCAGATATGGCGGGAGTTTGAGACTTTTGACATATATCTTACACCTGGTTCTACTGACACTATGCATCTGACAGGGCTTGACCTTGTATCGCCCTATCTTTCGGCAGTATATTCATCGATTTCTGGTGGTGTCAATCGTTGAATGCATATCATACATGGAGCTAAGCATAATTTCAACAAGTCCGTATTCTTCTTGGACTTGTTGCCGTCAGAAGCGTCATAATAGCCTCCAAAGGTACATGTTCGACTACCGCGATGGCAGTGAAATGGTACCCCATCGCGAATGGCAGTTGGATTTTGGGCGAGCGATCGGCAAAGTGAAACAATGCTCAAGAAGCAAGGCCGTGAGGAAGTGTTTCGTTAGTGCCAAGGTGGGAGAATCCGTCGGAACATTTTCACGCGTGGTAATCCGTTGTTCATAGATGATCTATACCACTCTCCGCATTCTCTTCCTGAGGAGATAGAGTGATACCTGGAGGACTGCATCACCTTAAAGCAGAGTTTCCTGACCTGATCGCTGGGTTTGATGTCGTTGGAGATGAAAACGATGCGAGGCTGCGAGGGCCCTTGATTGACTATATCAAGCCACTTCTGGCATTTAAACAACGTGTCAAATATCTTGGATTGGATCTTGCCGCTCTTTCTCCACGTAGGGGAAACGCTTTCCGATGGAGGAATAACTTGTACGATGCCTTGCTCCTTGGGACGAAACGTATTGGTCACGGGTAAGGAAATTGTGTTGATGGGCGCTTTTGGGGTCAAGGTGAATTCTGGGAAGCTTTTCGATCGTGAAACACCCTAAGTTGTTGCGCCTGTGCCGGGAGAATGGGATCGCGCTGGAGGTGTGCCCCATTTCGTGCGTACACTTTCTTAATCGGTCATCATACCTGTCCAGTTAGCGCTACTTTTTTTGATAGAAACGAGATCTTGGTGTGTTTGCCAATTGCGATGCGAACAACCGTCTTTGGGACTTACGTCTCGATGCCAATGCATCCACTATCAGCCATGATTAATCAGGGTGTTCCCGGTGACACTAAACCCGTCTGTGTTTGGAACGAAAGGGCTATCATACGACTTTTACCAGGTGTTCGTCTCGAATGAGACGACCGGATTAATAACGCTCAAACAAATAGCGCTGGATAGTATAGAGGTACGACATCGACGGAGCGCCCAACCCAGTTGAATTAATGATGTTCGTTTCAGTTTTCCTGGAAATTGAAGAGAAGATGAGGGCGGCATCGCTGTGGGAGAAGCGTTTGTTGAATGATTTGTAAATAAGTCGGGGATTGCCGCGGATTGAAGTTCGGTTCGACCAACCGCGGTAGCATAGCACTGTACCATCCCCTGCCCCCCCTTCAATCCTCTTCCTTTTCATTGTCTCTTTTTTTTTGTCGTTTCACAAGGTGCGCATTCAACGAAATATGTCGTCGCTCTCTCCCCTCTACTCTCCCCTCACCGATCACACCCTATCCTCCAGACCTCCCCTCATAATCCACTTGAGTACCCGCTTCCAAACCCACCCCTCATCGTGTACTTTTCTGTTCCTATTGGCCTCCCACCCCCACCCAGTATCTGAATCTTGATCGAACCGTGCACTAAAAAATCCCCCGGGCGATGTCTGACTCCAATAGGAAACGCTCTCGTTCTCTGTTCGCCGTCCGACAGGCGAACAACCGAAACAGCATAAGCGCGCCAACACGGGTGTGGTGTCCCAACCTGATGACCCGACTTTACCCCTCACCAGTAACACTCAGCTTGCTTCACAACTTCCGTATCGGCTGTGAACAATGACGTAAACATGACAGATCCTCCGATTCCTCCAACGGATTCCGCATCTTCCTGCCACCGCCGACACCGCAAAGGACGTTGCAGAATCAGGCAGCTCTATGACCTCCGCCTCACATCCCAATGCCTTCACATCCGCAGCCCCCCACATCCTCCTCCACGGCCGTGACCCCTCCATCCGCCCACATCCATATGCGATGCCTCATCGTCACTCAAGACGCGTCGATCATCATCGGTAAAGGTGGCGCCCACGTTAACGAGATCCGCGAGAAGAGTGGGCCCGTGTAATGGTCTCCGAAAGCATCCCCGGAAACCCTGAGCGCATCTTGAATGTTAGCGGGCCCCTCGATGCTGTCTCAAAAGGTTTGTCTTGTCTCTGTCTCACTAAACCCACCCCCTTAATAACGTGCCCCCCCACATGAAAGGCCTTTGGGCTCATAGTCCGGCGTATCAATGACGAACCTTTTGATGTCCCCTCAGTTCCGGGAAGCCGTGCCGTCACCATCAAGTTTATGATCCCTAACTCTCGCATGGGTTCCGTCATTGGGAACAGGGCTCTAAGATCAAAGAAATTCAAGACGCTTCCGGAGCGAGACTTAATGCAAGCGAGGGGCATGTTGCCCGGATCTACGGAGGTCCGTTATTCTGAAGTTCTTCTCTCCTTTCTGTTGATCGCCGTCCAAAACTTACAACCATGTCTACAGCGCGTCCTAAGTGTTGCGGGTGTCGCCGATGCTATTCATATCGCCACTTATTACATCGGCAATATCCTCATCGAGGCGCAGGAACGTATGCCGTCAGGTTCACACTCGTCCTATAAACCTTCGTCAAACAGGCGATCTGCTGGGAGTTACGTCGGCTCTTCTTATGTACCCGGTGGTTCTGGGTATTCGAACCCTTACCTCCAGGGTGTCAGCAATCCCGCCCAACAGTTGCAGACACAACAAATCTATATTCCAAACGACCTCGTTGGTGTATTATCGGAAAGGGTGGGAGTAAAATCAATGAATTAGGCACATGAGCGCCAGTCAGATCAAGATCATGGAGCCAGGTGCGGGTCCTGTCGGCTCAGCTCCGGGAGGCAGCGAGGGAGAACGACTGGTGGTTATCACGGGGCCACCTGCAAATATCCAAATGGCAGTCCAGCTACTTTATCACGTACGTTGTTCACCCGTCCTCATATTCCCGCCCGTTGCTCAAGCACTGTTTTCCTCAGCGCTTGGAGCAGGAGAAACAGAAGCAAGTCCGTGCGGTGGGCGGTTATCCACCATAGGCTTCAGACACAGATTTCTTTCCAAACAAAAAAAAAAGAAAAGAAAATCGTCCTTTTTTTCGTTTCCCATCTTCTTTCCATCACGTTTACGATAATGGCGTAGTTCCTTTCTTCCTCGCTCCTCCCCATCCTTGATTCGCCTTGCCACCCCACCTCTTGAAACCACTCCGTCCACGCATGGAATTCGCATCACCATTCACCCCACCACCCTTCCTCATCACCTCAATGATTTCTTCGTCTCTATGTTTTTAAGCTTCTTCTGCATGCTTCTCAGTCTCGTACAAGGTCACGGTCTCGTATCTTATTTAAGTCTCCAAATTGGAGTGGCTTGACCTGACGTAAGCAAGTAGTAATCGACACGCGTGCATGTAAATACCGTAACTGACCTTACTTGCCCCATTAATATGGCGTCCGGACTCGAGGATCCCAAAAAATACGACGCCTCTGCGCACAAGGGAAAGCGAAAGGCTGCAGCTTCGGACATGGACGGTGACGGTGACGCCTATGCGAGCGCTGCCACCAAAAAGAAGAAAAATAAGCAGCGTGTATTGCTGTTATCGTCTCGTGGAATCACGCATCGCATGCGGCACCTAATGAATGATCTCGAAACGCTCTTACCGCACGTTAAAAAAGGTGTGTAAACGAACACTCCTGCAAGCTATATGCTGACAGGAGTTCGGCATTTCAGATTCGAAGCTCGATTCGAAGAATCACCTCCACTTGCTGCCGGAGCTCGCGGATCTACACTCGTGTAACAACACGCTCTACTTTGAGGCGCGCCGGCACGAGGACCTGTATCTTTGGGCGGCGAAGACACCGAACGGGCCAAGCATCAAGTTACATGTGCAGAACGTCCACACGATGGACGAGCTCAAGATGACCGGCAACTGTCTCAAGGGCAGTCGTGGGTTATTGAGCTTCGACGCTGCATTCGAGGAAACGGAATGGGGACGACTGACGAAAGAATTGTTTACCCATGTGAGTGTCTCACAAATGACGCGGATCGAGGAAAGATACAAGTACTCAGTTTCGGGTGGAAACAGATTTTCGGTGTGCCGCCGCAGGCTCGGAGAGCCAAACCCTTCATCGACCACATCCTCACGTTCTCTATCCTCGACTCCAAGATATGGTTCCGCAACTTCCAGGTCAGGCATGACCTAATCTTTGCTCTCAAGGAGCTCACGCTTGAGCCGTGAATGCTGATCGTACCGGACAGATCGTTGAAAAGGATCCTCTGCAACCTAACGGCCCTCCCGAGATGTCTCTCATCGAAATAGGCCCACGCTTCGTGCTCACGCCCATCCGCATTTTTGAGGGCGCGTTCGGCGGCGCGACAGTATTCGCCAATCCAGGTACACATCTTAATTTGTTGTGACCTTGTACTTTGTCCTCATCGCCGTGACACTTAGAATTTGTATCTCCTGCACAAGTCAGGTCTATAAGGCGCAAGGCGAGGGGCGATAGGTACAAGGAACGCAAGCTCGCACAGCAGGAACGGTCCAGCCGGCAATTGACCGTAAGCGCGAGGAGGACCCGCTGGCCGTTGCTAAAGTCTTTGCCTAAAGTGTATCAGTGTTTGTTTACTCGTTTTTGTCCCTCCCATTCATGTTCATGCTCGTCCCTCCCCCCGCATCTGATCGGTCTCTCTATACTGCTTCCTGCAAGATCGTTATGGGGACTGGCTCCGTGTACCACCGATTACTGCATGCGGAAAGCGAAATATCACGTTATCTTTCTCCCGAAGTCCATCCATCAATTGGTGTCGTTACTGTAAGCGTTAAACCGAGATGTGGTTCTGACGCACTTTCTTTTTTTGTCTCGGCGGTCCCCACGTATGCGAGTTATATCCTGGCGGTTGTTGTCTCCGCGGTCGGCTATGGGTTTCTGGCCGCGGTTTATGATAAACGTGTGGCCAGAAAATTCAAGAGAAAATTGCGCCGCCAAGCTGTACTCGCTTTGTCAGCGTTTCTTGTTCCAGAAAAGGAAGGTGCAAAGCTAGAAGGACAAAAGAACAGCTCCCCTCGGCTCACTACTTGGCCCGCTATAAATGGCTGAGCTATAACTGCCTATTGCTTTACGTTGAATCCCGAACGCAGCCCCGACCGCTCTTGTCCTTCGGCTGGTCTTTGTCCTTGTTTTACCTCTTTCTCGCTTACCCTGGCGTCCGGTCTTCGCAACATATAATAACGCGCGCCTTGAAAGTACTGCTCTACATTAATCTCCCGCAACACAGCTCGTCATGACTATCAAATTACAAATTCATCCGTCTTCTCCATCCTTAGATTTAATTGGTCCCCCTGATCAATCGTGAGTCCCGTTTTCTCATCCAGCATCGATTTCTCAACGGGTTTGCGAATTTAGGTCAACCTATTCACTTTCTGGCTACGTATCAGTTTCATTGTCGCCTTCGCATTCTCTGTTTGAACAACGGCGCACCATCCGTATTCTTCTCCGGTCTCTTGTTATCATGTTCGAGGGACAAGCGGAGCTCATTACGCCAGAAGCTGGCTACTTTGCTGCCCGTCTCTGCACCGTCTCCAAAGAACTTGTTCCAAAAACGCCCGTCGAGCTCAGTAACGAGGGTCATGAGGATAGGGACACGCCCTGCACTTGGCATGTCATGTTTGATCTCCCTATCCCGGGTTGGCTTCCTGCCAGTGATCCCTACGGAGACTGCAGGCAAGGCTTTTCAGGAACCCAGTACACTCTCTATGCCACTTTGAACTATGCAAATTTGGAAGAGATGTACGGCTCGTCTTGGCTTTCCTCCATGTGTACCCCATTTTCTTCCAAGACAAAGGTCGTTCACGCCGGAGCATTCAGAATGTTGCTGAATCGCTTTGCGCTCCCGCCTCCCTCTGCAATTACATCGTATCCTCCAAACCTTTACTCCATTACCTTGAAGGGTGGAGCACGACAGCCAGATAGAAATCTGCACCCGATCCCTTCAGACGTTATCTCCAAAATCGAGCTGCTGGCCTCTGTCCCAGAGCACATCAGCGTAGACGGGGATAATTTCTTATTCAACCTCTGTATGCGGGCACCCTCGCTACCGGAGAGCGAAGCGGCCAAGCTTCGCGTTGCATGTGTATCCTTTGAACCGCAACAGATTGAACAGTACAGGTGGGTTTCCCTTCGTCTGATATTCAGGCGTCGCCTTGAGAACTATATTCTAGCACATTCGCGAGTGCATATTCTGCGCGCTTTCCAGTCCCTTCCGCGAAGAATCAACCTCCGCACAAGCCTTTGCGTGACGCGCATCCCCTCTCCGCCCTCTACGACGTCGGTTTACTCGCTACCCCGACTCAGTATTCTGTCGAAGAAGTTCACTCCCTCCTCCCGGGGTACAAGAAAATCGATCTTCTGAAAAGGACCGGCAAGGCTCTCAAATCTGCCGAAGGGATGCACCCTACCCAGTGGTTCAAAATGACAGTCAACGTCCCATTTGTGCACACGTTTTCAGAGTGTAAAGGCGGGATCTCACCACAGGCGGGGATACCTCGCCTCCGCGCAACCTCGCAGAGTCCATTGTTCAGCGTCAAACACTCGATGCGCGTCAACTTGACATTCTCGTACGATGGCGGCGACGGAAAGCCCCCCGCTACCTCAATTATTTCTGTTTCCCTTCCTCTCGATTTCGTTCGCCTTCGCAGCGCGGCGCGCACTAATACCCACTCCTTACCTTCTCAGCTCCCTGTTGAGCGTTTATCTTTGTCTGATTGCCCTGCCCGATCCGTAACTGTACCACCGGCCAACCCTTACAACGTGCCCGAGCTCCCCGCCTACTCGCAGTTATTCCATCCAAATGGAGATGTCAGGCGCGACGATTTTGTTCCCTTGCCACTCTATACGCCTTGTCCGACACTCGGCCACACTGGCGAGGGTGAGCACTTTGCTTCTGGCCCAGCGCGTGTTCTCACCCGTCCCTTGTCTTTGACAGAGAACACTCTCGATCGTGCTGTCATCGGCGCTGTTCATTGATCTCTCACCTCCATCGACGTTTTCTCTCATCCTCATATCCCAAATCCGTTCTTAGACAACCGCTGTATACGTACCACATCTTGCTGTATCATAGCTACGTCGGGCCGTTGCACTTTTATGTCTCTGGCCTATCCTGTCGTTTTTGCCTTCTGTGTTTTACTCTCAGAGCTTCCTGCTACTGAGTACGTTACGTACAATATATTGGTTTGACATAATCATACCAAGTAAAAGGGCGACTGAGTGTATGCAGTTGGAGATCTGCTATCAAATGTACGTTTAGCCATCTGACTTGGCCAGCAGGATCTTGTCCAGAACCTTCCACCCCTCAACCGGTCCCTCACAGTCCACGATCCAGATTTGCGTGCCAGTGAAGCCCGCAAGTGCGCCGCGGTCCGTCATGCCCGGGCCAGCAACGTCGGCGCCAGCAACAGCACCAGGACCACCGCACTCAAGTACGACCTCCTGGCCGTTCGCGGCGTGCCGGATGACGTTTTCCGCGCTCGAGCTCCTGCAGGAGCCGTTCGCGCGTGTGCGCCTCTTCGTCCGCGATGTAGTACAGCGAGAGGTGCGGGAACGCGGGCGGATGCGGCGTGCCCGCCGCCGCGAGCGCCGCGCGCAGACGGACGAGCTCCGGCGACGGCGCGAGAGCCACGAAGACGGAGCGGAAGTAGTGGTCCCCCGCTACGACGCGCGCGAAGCGGACGGGCACGGCGCGCTGGCCCAGTGGGATGGCCTCGCGCAGCGTGAGCATAGTCGAGGCGCGCGCCGCCGCCGGCTCCGACGACGACTCGGATGCGATGGGGAGGCGCAGGGTCGCAAGCGTGACGTGCGGATGGAAATGCGGGAAAGAGTGTGCGGCGCCGGGCTCGGGGTGGCGGTTCATGAACTGCTGCAGAAGTGCTGATTCGGGTGCAGAAGGTACGAGCCAGAGTGAGATGGCTACGACCGACGGCGACAAGGGTCCACTGGTCAGTCAGTCGGTGTGCGTCCTATCCCCCCGTAGTGACGTACCCATCGTTGCTCTCTCAATGAGACGTGCGTGGTTATCGATTATCAGCGACAATAGATCCACTCTTTACTCCATGCTTTAAAGTCTCATACGGCGATGTCATGTGTGACAAATATGGTAGGGAGTGATTGGAATGGCCATCACCATAGGAAAACACCGAGAACTTAATTGTCCGTGGATGCAAGACACCGCCCCATGGCGACGGATTCGATAATGTGGTTTTTCCAATGAACTCGTCTCTTCTCAAGTTCGAGTTGAAACCACAGTTCCTCTGAAGTACAAAAATAAATGCGTCGCCACGAAACGCATCCGTTTCAACGACTTGTGCCATACAATATAAAACGGAGGTTTCTACGATGGTTTCTACATCGACTTTGAGCGCCTCCTTCTCACTTCGTATTCTGGCCGAGTTGTTAAGTTACCTCGTTCCCTAATCAATTGCGGATCAAAAATCGAGCTTGCGCATCGCCGCATCTTGCACTCCACCAGAGGCAGTTGTTTCGATATCTGTTGCAGTTGGTCTAATAATTCCACCGTTTGGTCCCTGAACCGATCGGCGGGCTGCGCATTTGTGATTCTCGAACAAATTTCGCGCAGCAACGACACCTGGTCCATGGGCAGGTCTCCGCTGGCGAACACGCCACCTAGAACAAGTTCCGAGCAGATAATGTTGAGAGTCTGTTGCATTACGCGCAGTACGTCCGCCGGCGTTTCCTCCCAGATGAACAAGGCCTCGATTTCGCCCGACATGAGGGAAATGACGTTCAGGAGTCTGATGGCGGTGGAATGGTGAGGCCAACGCAAAAATTCATCTGGCTCGGTACCAAGGATTGATGATATGCATGCCAGGTCCGCATCGTAGACACCATCGCCGAAGGAAATGCGTGACTGGAAATCGTCCACCAACTTGTTTATGATCAGAGCGCAAGCGCAGCGTCCTGTCACACGAGCAGTAAGGTCCTTCTCGGTTTGAATGCGTCGGGTGATCTCTGGACTGGCGAGAGAGATGCAGACGAAGGACGGTAAAGGCACCGAGATCCCAAGCTGATTGTATGCTGCAGCACAGCGCCACAGGTTCTTCAGACATATGCACGAACGGCTCTCGTATAATGGTTCTGTGAGCGGCAACGACCCTAATAAGCAAATTCAGACCGCAGACGGGATCAAAAGATAACATCACACTGACCGTCAGGAAAGAACATCAGCTTGTCATTCAATTCAGTCAGTAATGTCCGAGAGAGGATGCTGTACGTCTGTTGGATCATATCCAGCACATCCGATGGTGCTGTATCGGGGAGCAAGGAGTCGATCTCACTGAATATGAGGGAAAGCATGTTTGCAAGTTCGACGGTACCGGCCCGGCCAAGCGAAAGCCTCAAGTCGCGACTCTCGGTGCCAAGGATAGTTGATAGGTACCCCAGCACCTCATCGCCGGATTGAGCATTTGAGTCGCTGTGTGATTTGACGTAGGTCACCAGATTGTTCACGATTAACGCCCCGAAACAACGCCCCATCACGTGGGCAACGGGGTCCTTTTCGGCTTGAATGAGACGAATGATCTCTGGACTGGCAATAGCGACGGTGAAATAGGATGGCAACCACTCGGGAGCACTAAACTGATTATATGCTTTTGCACAATACCATAGGCTCCTCAGACACACCCGCAGACAGCTCCGGCGCACCTCGGTCGTGAGAGGTGAAGTGCCAGATATGCACATCTGGAGGAGGTTGTGGAGGTGAGATACAATGACGCGATCGAATTTCCCTTCCGAAATGTTGAGTCCAGCGATTGGCAAATCTAGCTGTAGTTCAACCGTCTCTTCAGCTAGAAGGACCTGAGAAAGGATAGCGAGGGTTTGTTGGGCCACATCCAGTACGTTTAGCGGCAAAGCGTTGGCGACCAAGGAGCCAACATCACCCAATGAGAGGGAGACCATGCTCGCAAGCTCGACGGCACCAGGCCACTCAAGGGAGAGCCTCACGTCATCGCGTTTGGTGCCAAGGATAGCTGATAGGCACGCTAACTCTTCATCGCCGATTTGAATATCGGAGTCGGTGCTTGTTTTCACGCCCCCCAAGAGCTTCTTTAGGACCAACGCCTCGAAACAACGTCCTATCACACGAGAAACGGGATCTTGTTCGGCTTGAATGAGATGAATGACCTCCGGACTGGCAAGGGTGCGGGGGAAATAGGACGGTAACCGTTCGGAAGCGCCAAGCTGATGATATGCTTTTGCGCAATACCATAGGCTCTTCAGACACATCCGCAGACAGCTCCGACGTACCTCGGCCGTGAGAGGTGAGGTGTCCGATTTGCACATCTGGAGGAGGCTGAGGAGGCGAGATGCGATCATGCGACCAAATTTCCCATCTAAAATGTTGAGTCGAGCGATTGGCAGATGTAGCTGTAGTTCGGCCGTTTCTTCAGGTGGAAGCACCTGAGAAAGGATGGCGAGGGTTTGTTGTGCCATATCAAGCACATACGATGGCAATGCATCGGCAACTAAGGAGCCGACATCGCCCAATGCGAGGGAAACCATACTCGTAAGCTCGACGGCGTTAGGCCACTGAAGGCAAAGCCTCACGTCATCGCTTTCGGTGCCAAGAATAGATGATAGGCATGCCAACTCTTCATCGATGATTTGAACACTTGAGTCGGTGCGCGATCTGACACCAACTGCCAGCTTCTTCACGACCAATGCACCGAAGTAGCATACCGTCACACGAGAAACGGGATCTTGTTCGGTTTGAATGAGACGAATGATCTCCGGACCAGCAAGAGTGCGGGGGAAATAGGATGGCAAGTGCTGGGAGGCACCAAGCCGATGATATACTTTTGCACAGTACCACAGGCTCTTCAGAAACATCCGCAGACAGCTCCGGCGTACATCGGCTGTGAGAGGTGAGGTGCCTGATGTACACATCTGAAGGAGGTTGTGGAGGTGAGATACGATGACGTGGTCAAATTTCCCATCCGAAATGTTGAGTCCAGCGATTGGGAGATCTAGCTGTAGTTCGGCCATCTCTTCAGTCGGAAGGGCCTGAGAAAGGATAGCGAGGGTTTGTTGGGCTACATCAAGTACGTCCGGTGGCAATGCGTTGGCCAAGGAACCAACATCACCCAATCCGAGGGAAACCATGCCCGCAAGCTCGACGGCACCAGGCCACTTAAGGCAATGCTTCACGTCATCGCGTTTGGTGCCAAGGATAGTTGATAGGCATGCCAACTCTTCATCGCTGATTTGAACATCTGAGTCGGTGCTTGATCTGGCGCCAGCCACAAGCTTCTTTAGGACCAATGTTTCGACGCAACGTCCTATCACGCGGGCAGCGGCGTCCCGTTCCGTGCGTATGCGACGAGACATAGATGAGCTGACGAAAACAGTGAGGATGTAGGACGGCAAGGGCGCCGAGTTGCCGGGCTGATTGTACGCTCGTACACAACGCCATAGGTTCTTCAGACACCTGATTGAATGATTCTGGTATACTTCACCTATTATAGGCGCTGCCCCTGTTGCACATCTTCAGACCGCAGTAACGGGATGGAGAATGAAATACTGACCGTCAGGTATATCCGCCAATGCGCGTATCTGGTTAAACTCAAGCTCAGTGTTTATTTCAGCTGGAAGGGCCTGAGAGAGGATGCTGAACGTCTGCGGGACCACATCCAGTACATATGGTGGCACTGTGTCGGCAGCCAAGGAGCCGATGTCACCAAATGCGAGGAAAACTGCGTTCGTAAGTTCGATGGCGCTGGGTTGTCTCAACCAAAGCTTCAAGTCGCGGCTCTCTGTGCCAAGGATAGCCGATAGGCACCCTAGTACCTTGTCGTTGATTTGAGCATTCGAGTCGGTGCGGGATTTGATGTAGGCTACCAGATTGTTTACTATTAACGCCCCGAAACAACGTCCCATCACGTGGGCAACGGGGTCCTTTTCGGCTTGAATGAGGCAAATGATCTCCGGACTGGCAAGAGCGTGGGTGAAATAGGATGGCAACTGCTTGGAAGCGCCGAGCTGATTATATGCTTTTGCACAATACCATAGGTTCCTTAGACACATCCGCAGACAGCTCCGGCGCACCTCGGCCGTGAGAGGTGAGGTGCCTGATGTACACATCTGAAGGAGGCTGTGGAGGTGAGATACGATGACGTGGTCAAATTTCCCGTCTGAAATATTGGGTCGAGCGATTGGGAGATCTACGGTGACTAGCTGTAGTCCAGCAGTCTCTTCAGCCGGAAGGGCCTGAGAAAGGACGGCGACGGTTTGTTGGGTCACATCAAGTACGTCCGATGGTATTGCATTGATGACCAAGGAGCCAACATCACCCAATGCGAGGGAAACCATGCTTGCAAGCTCGATGGCACCAGGCCGCTTGAGGCAAAGCTTCACGTCATCGCGTTTGGTGCCAAGAATAACTGATAGGCAGGCCAGCTCCTCGTCGCCGATTTGAACATTTGAGTCGGTGCTTGATTCGACGCCAGCTACAAGCTTCTTTACGACCAATGCCTCGACGCAACGTCCAATCACACGGGCAGAGACGTCCCGTTCCATGCGTATGCGACGAGACATAGCTGGGCTGGCGAAAGCAGTGAGAACATAGGGCGGCAAGGGCACCGAGTTGCCGGGCTGATTGTATGCTCGTACACAACGCCACAGGTCCTTGAGACACCCGATTGAATGGCCCTGGTGTATTTCGCCCTTTATAGGCGCTGCAAATGCTTCTTCAGACGGTAGAAACGCGATCGGATGAGTTCACACTGACCATCGGGTATGTCCGCCAGTGCATGTTTCTGATCTGGCCCAGGTTTGGTGTTTATTTCGGCCGGAAGGGCTTGAGAGAGGATGCTGAACGTCTGCGGGACTACATCCAGTACATATGATGGCACTGTGTCGGCGGATAGAGAGCCAATGTCACCAAACGCGAGGAAAAGTGTGTTCACAAGTTCGATGGAGCCGGGCTGTCTCAGCCAAAGTTTCACGTTATCGCTTTCGGTGCCAAGGATAGCTGATAGGCACGCCAGTTCCTCATCGCTGATTCGAGCATTCAAGTCGGTGCTTGATTTGATGCCAGCTACGAGCTTCTTCACAACCAAAGCGCCGAAACAACATAGCATCACCCGAGAAACGGGATCCTGTTCGGTCTGAATGAGACGAGATATTTCCGGGCTGGAAAGGGTGCGGGGGAAATAGGAAGGTAATGGCTCAGATGCCCGAGGTTGATTGTACTCTCTTCCGAAATACCACAGGCTCTTTAGACACAATCGCAGACAACTTCGGCGCACCTCGACCGTGAGAGGTGAGGCGCCTAATATGTACACCTCGAGGAGGTTGAAGAGGTGAGACACGATGATGCGACCAAACTTCCCATCCGAAATGTCGAGTCCAGTGATTGGCAGATCTAGCCGCAGTCCGGTCGTCTCTTCAGCCGGAAGGACCTGAGAAAGGATAGCGAGGGTTTGTTGGGCCACATCATGCACATCCGACGGTAATGTGTTGACGGCCCAGGTGTCAACATCACCAAATGTGAGGGAGACCATGCTTGCGAGCTCGACGGCGCCAGACCACTTAAGGCAGAGCCTCATGTCATCGCTCTTGGTTCCAAGGATAGCGGATAGACAGGCCAGCTCTTCGTCGATGGTTTGAACATTTGAGTCAGCGCGTAATCTGACGCCACCTGCTAGCTTCACTACGACCAATGTACAGAAGCAACGTCCCATCACACGAGAAATGGGGTCCTGTTCGGTCAGAATGCGACGAATGATCTCCGGACTGGCAAGGGTGCGGATGAGATAGGATGGTAACGGTTCAGGGGCCCGAGGCTGGTTGTACGCTCTTCCAAAATAACACAGGTTCTTCAGACACATCCGCAGGCAGCTCCTGCGCACCTCGGCTGAGAGAGGTGAAGTGCCTGATATGCACATCTTGAGGAGGCTGTGGAGGCGAGATATGATGATGCGATCAAATTTCCCGTCCAAAATGTTGAGTTGAGCGACTGGCTGATCTAGTAGTTGTTCAGCCGTCTGAGAAAGGAGAGTGAGAGTTTGTTGGGCCGCATCAAGTACATCCGACGGCAATGCACTGATGCCCGAGGAGCCAACACCACCAAGTGCGAGGGAAATCATGCTTGCAAGCTCGACGGCGCCGGGCCACTTGAGGCAAAATATCACGTCACGGCTTTCGGCATCAAGGATAGCTGATAGGCATGCCAACTCCTCGTGATTGATTTGAACACTTGAGCCAGTGCGTGATCTGACGTCTGCCGCCAGCTTCACTACGACCAATGCACCGAAGCAACGTCCCATCACACGAGACACGGGATCCTGTTCGGTCTGAATGAGACGAATGATCTCCGGACTGGCAAGGGTGCGGGGGAAATAGGATGGCAATGGTTCAGAAACCCGAGACTGATTGTACGCTCTTCCAAAATACCACAGGCTCTTCAGGCACAGCCGCAGACGGCTCTTGCGCTCTTCGTCGTTGAGAGGCGAAGTCCCTGGCATGCAAGTCTTGAGGAGATCGTATAGGCGGGATCCGAGGATGGCATCAGTCGGCGTCTTCTCTGTCATGAGGGGTAGGATTGCTGAAGTGGCATTTGGGACAGTACGGGAGTCAAAGAACCCTGGAACGCCTGCGGCAAATGTTTCGATCTCCTTGTCTTCATCGAGACCTGTAAGGGTCCATTCGAGGGCGTTCGTGACTGCTGTGGGTGGGGTATCCTTTGCATTACGCTCCACACTCCTCCGTAAGCCATCAGAAAGCCATTGTCGATGCACCTTGACTTGATTTTCGAGAGCCTCCCTCCACCTCTCAACGCGGGGCCTCGTTACGTGCTGGTCGACTTGACCCGATAGCAAGGAATTATGGAATAGGTCTTCGATTCCGAGAGCGGCCTTTAAACCTACGATCACGGAAAACTGGGATAACCGCCATGTGAATCCGGACAATGGTGTGGCATAAGGGCAATCGAGGTACAAGTTTGGTAGAACCGTCAACACTGCGTATGCCAGAGTGAATGCCACGACCAAGCCGAGGGTGAGGTATGAAACAGTCGTGTCGATGGGGAAAAGAAAGTCGATGAGACCCGCAAAGAAGAGGAAGACAGATATGTGGAGGAGCTTGGGCATTGTCGCGACGGCCCGAGCCATTCCGAACCGGCTAATGCCATCGAATATGTATGCTCGCATACGTCCGCGCTTGTGGGGTGCACCGTGGTGCTGTGCAAGTTCCTGATACCGTCGGGCCCATTGTTGCATCAATGTTGCGGAAAGAGCGCAAGTCACGCTGAGAACCAAACTGAGGAACCACAACACATTGACCCTGACGGCAGACGCTGTTGGTTTGAATGGCTGACTGATCTGCGCTGCGACGCTCGTGAGAGGTGTCCCGTTGGAGATGTTGACAAGTTGTTGAGATATTTGAGTAAGGAGAGCATTGGTAGTATCGCCGGATTTGGGAGATAGATTCTGATAGCTTTCGATAATGAAGGCCGCGACGGTGGCCGAGAACAGACCAGTCTTCCACATATGTTTAGTTTGGTGAATATGCACAAGGTGGAAGGCTCACAAATACGAGGATCCCCTCTGCGTCCCCCTTCCAACTCTCAGTTACGTCCTTATCCTGCTTCTCGGCCTCAGTAAGGTACATCGACCACAGCCCATCAGAAGAATCTCCGAACTTCTCGCCTGGTGCGGGGATAAGAACACAATTTGTGAAATGTCAAATCAACATACCCTGCTGGGGATCTGGGTTCCCCGCAATCGGGGATGGAGGAGCGTCCCCATGAGGACGACCATTGGCACTTGTGGCTTGAAACTGAGCACCTGCGGTATTTGGGGGTGTGGGATTTGTTGTCTGTGGATTTACGGTGGTTACAGTAGGCTGAGCAGCCGCGACAACTGCAGGATGAGGACGTTGAGGTCCTTGAGGATTTGCAGTAGTACTTGCAGGCTGATCCCCAGTAACGCTATGGACCTGAGCCTCAATATCCTCCATTTCTGGGATTCAAAAAAGGAAGCGATGAGGACTACAACACAGAGAAGGGACGACGACGAACCACCATACCCTCTGGCGTAGACCAATCGGGTATAATTGTTGCGTTCCTTGTGTATAAACCTGTCAATCAGTCATAGAGTAATGTTGCCCTTTCTGAGCGCAGACTTGAATCTGCCACGTCGCTCGTATCACGTCTAAATTGATACAGTTCTCGTCCATAGGAGTATGAAGATATGCGCTGGATATTGCGAGGTCTTCTTGGCCTGTGTGTTCTTCACCTTCACTGACACGCTTCTTATTGTCATGTAGGGTGTAGTGACCGTACCGATTGAATGAAATTTTGTCTATTCGAAACGAGGCGAATATAGGATGGATGCAAAGGAAGGAGAGAACACGCGAGGTAGAACCAATAAAGGACGTGTGGATGCAGGCCCGGGTCGGAAAGCAGGAAAGGAACGCGCAAACTTGAAGGAGAGGTCGCCACTGACATGTACTGACACCTCAGCCATTGTCAGTTGCACGTCGATGAAATGAGTTTTTCAAAAAGATCAAATTATAAATGCAGACAAGAAAGTCCTCATAGTGAAAGTGCCTAATCGAGGGAAATGACACGATTTGACTACAGTAACGAGAAAACTCGAAGTTGCATTTGTGAGTAGAGATACGAGGGGTCAAAGTTACAATAGTATACATTGAGAGTAAAGGACCAAATGTTCGCTCGACGACACCAGATTCAAGAAGTTATCAAAGCAGAAAATGGGAATTCACGCTGCTGTTCCCTCCGCGGTTCCCTCTGATGACTCGGATATTCTCGTCGAATCCGGTTTGAGACTGATCCAACTTTCGCCTACACCAGCCCCATCGTTACTCTCGACATCAGCTTCAGAGCCATTTTCAGAACCATCACGTTCTGAGGAGGTCTGCGGGGAATCCGTGCTTTCTTTTCCCACATCTGCAGGAGCCTCGGGTGGGGAGGGCCTAGTATACGGTGGGGCAGGCAGCTCTGGCTCCGACGCGATGGCGGGTGTGCGATTTTGAGACAGTGCCCTGTGAACAGAGAGGAGGGTGTACGGGATACTGATAATAATATCGAGCAGTGCGCCAGGGAGGTGGGATACAATACAACTCGTTAAGGCTGTGAAAAGACGAGCGTCAGTAAAGTGGGCCTGCTCGAACAAAAGGAGGAAAACTACCTCCGGACCCAACAGCATAGCGACCTCCACGCATCCAATCGAAAACCGACCATGTATTGAGACGCAAGCCGCAAAACGACACAGATCGTATCCGACCATAGCTGACGACTTGGAGAACATCATCGACAAAAACGTCTGCCTTCTGGGCCTTTCGCTGGAAGTGAGCCGGTCCTTCTAGAGCAATTTCCCAAGCAGGTCCGTAGGCCAGCTTCTCCGATGGCGTCCACGATTGTGTGTACTCCTTAGGACTATGGTCCAGCAGGTGTCGACTAGCGAAGGGTGGAACGTCAAGTGCGCCAACTTCAAAACTAACAACGTTGATATCGCTCATCCCTTCGGAACCACCAGTTGCCGCAGCAACGCGCACTTCGCGGCGAAGAACCTCAACTCCACGAAGAGTCGCAGCCGCGCTCATCGAGCTCGGTCCCAAAAATGGTAGTCCAACGTGTGCGTCGGTAGCCTGGACACATACAACGATGCTTTTCTTGCTCTTTCCATTTTTGATGGAATCGCGCGCACGCGACGGGGAATTGCGCATTAGTGGTAGGAGAGCCTGGATAATCTGGAGAGGTGTGATGTGCGTCGCGTTGAAATACTTGAGATACTCGCTCTGGAGCTGGACGTGCTCCAACGGTGTAAGGGCAGAAAAACGAGTGAGACCGAAAAGCGATATAACGGAATGAATGAAAGGATGGGTCGCGGGGGAAGCGTGCGGATCACCATGAATATTGATCGGGAATCTGTGAGACAGGGTAGAGGCCAAGGAGCGAAGGAAGATTGGAATCGTTCCTGGCTATCGTGGTGTGAGAGGAAAATGTAAGCTCCAACGTAATGCCTCTCGCACCTCGAAAGGATTAAGGACGAGCGCCTTGACGTAGCCATTCCCCACACATTCGAGCTCGTCCACTGCTTCGGGAGTAGCGACACTGGCGATGATGATGAATCCTTTCTTCTCGAGTGCAAGGATTAAAGGAAGCGCGACTGGGTGATCGCCTCCAAGCACCACTGAGGGTTAATCATGAGATTGGTCCCTGGAAATTAGACTGATCTATCACATACCGACGACCTGTCTTCGTTCGTGGCTCGCGGTGTGGGACTTCCGGTGAAACCTGGACTGTGTCCGCGCCCGATATGCATTGTATCCCACCAGCAACCCAATGCCCACAACACCAACCCCAAGGCCTGATGCCTTCCATGGGTTCTCGGCAGCCCAATCCGTCGCGGTATCGATGAGGGATGTTGGAGGTGGTGGGGGTGGGGGAGGAGGGGGAGGAGGGATCTCGAAGTCACCCAGTACTGGCAAGCGTATCTCTGGGATGGTTGGCCCAAATCGCGAAACGTCTGCCCATAGTCTGTTCAGCGCCTCCTGAATGTTAGGCATCTCAGCCTTGACCGAGGAGAAGGACACATAAATGTAGTCCTCTGCTGACTCGAGACGCTCTTGTATGTTTTCTAAGATAGGCATCGAGGCGACGAGTGCGCAGGGAGCAAGGAAAGTGTCAGCGCGCGTGAGAGCACGGTTCTATGCAATTACAGTTTCGGGTCCAGCCTTGGGTGCAGCTCACGACACGACACGAAGACATTATTATCCCGAACACTCTCTACGACCGCACAAAAGCATAAAAATTGACACGCATGCACTATTGATCACGAATGCACAGGCTAATCAAAGCACCTCTGCCGCCATCATGCTTGGCGTACCCATGGCTCTCATAAAAGCGTGCAACTCACACAGCCCCTCCAACACCTCCGCAACTCCAGTGGCTGCACAACGGTCATTAACCGGAATCCTGAAAAATGTTACTGCGATCTCCCTAGTGCACTTAAGCTTCTCAACAGCCAACCTTCCGCCAAACGGGACCATATTTGACAAATTCTGTGTCCTGAGCATACTCGGATCGTCCGAATCTGACCGGGAAGGAAATAAAGTGCAGTCGAGAGGGAAAGCCTCTGACGAAACGCCCAGCGTGCGGTTCCTTTACGTGTTGTCGCGGACGGGCTTCCCAGTTAGCCTGCCGGGAGCTCATTCACACCTCCTACACCTTGCATGCGGCCAAGATTACTCCCATAACTATAAGCGTCTCTGAGATCAACCGACAAGAATAGGGTTATGACCGGCGTACCCGTTGTCGTAGAACTTGTCGACATCTCCGAAGCACTCAATGCCTCTGGACTCCTCCAGGTGAATAGGCAGCAGAAGGGATTGGCGCATGATGCATGATGACTTACAGCCGTTTTCAAAAAGATGCGGAAAACCTTTTTTTCGTTTTCACCCATCAAGGCACACTGAAAGGTCCATGGACCTTAGCTAATGTGGCATGCATTGACTGGGGGTGTGAAGAGTTGGCTTAATTTCACAGTCTCTCGTGACCCAAAATGGTAATCACATTGGCTGAAACCGAAAGTCTGAATCAAGCTGCACCTGGCATCAGGAAAACCTCAAAGTGCTTAACTGCCTTAATTGGCCTATCAAGGTACCTCAGACTGTTCAGGTGAAACAGTGACTTAATTTGCACTTAGAAATATTGTCTTAACACAGCAGGCAGGAGTGGGTAAGCAGAGTCTGCTTATAGTCAACTAAGGGATTGATTAATGTCCAATATATTGGCCACTAAGTTGACTTGATTGTTATTGCAAATTATATTGAGACAATAGAATAATTTGTAGACCTCTCCTTATGTGTCAGACAATTATAAATAAAAACACCCAAACAATTAGATCTTAGTCGCTTGCTTAACAGAGCTCTGATTATTTCTGAATGTATCTAAACTTAATTGTTATATCAGCCAACATGAATAATCAGGTGCATTATATAGAGTGTACGTCCGGTCCGCGCGCGGGCGTGGTGACGGCGCTGGTGACGGCGGGTCACGTCACCGAGGCGTCACCAGCGCATTACCCGAAATATACGTGCCCCCAAGCGTTCTGATGACTCATAGTGTCCTTAGTGCGCTTCGGACGTTTTGTATGTTTTGTATGTTATGCATGTTTCGAACGCTTTCTGCTTTCGGTCGTCGGCGTCCTTCACACGGTCGCACAATTCCGACTTGCCCCCTCGTCTTCCCCAGCATGCCGCACCCTCGCGCGGCCTTAGTGACTCGAGCTTGACGTGTTGCCGACCACGACGCCCCCCTCTGCAAATTTTCGTGTCGCGCGCAAGCGTGTGTGACCGCTTGCAATTGCCCGTGACCACCCAGACCAGCAGGGCTCCATGCAGCCCAATGTTCCTATTGCCAACCTCACCGCACCTGCGTGCGGCCTGAGAAATCTGATTAACGCGTCGCAGACCAAGGTAGCCCCCTCTACAAAGTTTCGTGTCGCGTGGAAGCGTGCACGATTGTTTGCAATCGCCCACGACCACCCGACCCAGCAGGGCTCACCCACTGCTCCCTTTCCCGACCGTGCTGCACTTGTGCGCAGCCTTAACTATTCGACACAGACGCAGCCGCAACTGCTACAGGCCCACCTACGACGCCTTGCACCACGCGGAGGCATGTGCACTCACTTGTGCTGCTTCACGCCCCCAAAATCCTGTGCACCTCCACCTCAGACACATTCCTAGCAATCATTTAGGTATGTTTTGACTCTTTCCAGTCTATTGACTGATTCAGACGTTTCGGAAGTTTCGACCCTTCAGGTTGCTTAGCACACTTCGAACTTTTCGGCCACTGTGCAGACCCCCTATTCAAAACGTTCACAGACCATATATGGTGTATTTCACCCAGTGGTGGCGTCACCACAAATATATTTCACCCCCATGTACAGTGTGTCACGACGTTACTGGTCACGGGCACCCACATCACCCTGGTGATCACCATGACGCAGGGACATACCAGTAGCATTTTGTACTCAAGTCCCTAGACTTGAGTTACTTAGCAATACCAGCTAGTACCTTGGGAACCTTGCTCTGCCTCCTAAGACCATCCTCTTATCTTGTGCATCACTGTTCTCGCTGTGCCTCCTCGAGCATACACCTTTGACTGATCCAAGTCTCCTTAGTTGTTACGATTTTCACCCTACTGTACAACGTGTTCTGTTTTCCTTCTCACCTCGCCTCGTGTTCGCATGTACCTTTACCCATGATCCGTCCCGATTCGCTCCCCGACTCTTATCTCGCACCAACCCCATGACCATAGAGAAGCCAGACCTATGACTTCTAGGACCCGCTAACGTCATTTGAACCCTGCGTGCCCCCGCAGGATTCCCTTGTACTTCTTATGGACTTTCCCTTCACGCTTCCTTATTAGCTCGCTGAGGCCAGTACCTCAGGATCGCGCCATGTGTTTGTACTTTACAAACACCCTGTATTAGTATATAGGTCACGCCCTACCTAGCTTGTACGGTAGACTTGACTTCTTGTGTAATACCACAATCGTCTTTGCCTCACAAACGTCTCTGACTCGCCGCTGCGCTTGAGTCCCTCCTTCGCTCGCCTTTTCGCTTGAGCCCTGACTTCCTGCTATTATCCTTGTGTCCCTGGGAGACCAAGTGATACTTGTTCATCACCGAACTGAACCTTAGCCGGTTCACGCCTTGCTGATCCTGTTGACTTGTTGAAGTACACGTCATACTTAACGCCCCTGTGGTGGCGTTACATTAGTCATCGTCTGCGACTACAACCCCCTGATCTTGCTCTTTCGTCTGCTGGTAAACCCAGAGTTGCACGTTGCCCCACTGGTGGCGTGACATGGATCGACCTAGACTGATGACGATAGTGTTGCGCAGCAATGCACGCAGTGTACAGGTAGACCCTTACCTGAATAGAGAGCTTAGACGAGGCTTAGAGTGAAGCAGAGGAAGCTCAGAGTGGGGTGGAGAGAGATGTGTATAGGTACTCGCTCCTATAGTAGGATTTATATACTCTATGGTCCACCCATGTCCATTTGGGGAAAAGTGATGAGTAGAGGCGTCCACAATATCGCGTTTTCAGTGTCGCCTAATGTCTAATCACTGGTGGACTCGGAATAATCCCTTAAGGGGATTCTGTATGTATACCGTATGACTAAATACTCCGAATTACATGTATAGCATAACTAATCGTACTGTCATTCCTACGTAATGAGCCTTATAGTAAGTATTACGGCTCAACACTCCCCCTTGCTAAGTGCAGCTACTAAGCGCTCTAAGCAAGTGTGTAAGGCGAATTAATATTCTAGCCATGATTAGAAGGGAGTCTATCTCGGAACCATGAGAGCGGTTTCGAGACCGAGTTCTCTTCACCATCCCATTTCAGCTTTTTGAACTATTACAGTTCATTGGGCCGATTTTTGGTATAACAAGCAGAAATGTTGTGATTCTCTGGTTAGGAAGAATCTATGTATGCGGAAGACAATGTCTTCAAGCGTCGCTCGATATACCTTCCATAGTATTAATGGAATTTTCAGGCTTGTCTCAAGGCCAAGTTTGTTGCCTTGTGACTTAGTTGGACGAGTAAAACTCAAGTCCTAACTGACTTCTGAATTTTTCGAACTTAATATGCCCTAGGTTCTTGGTAAACATATCTGCAGGATTCTCTGAACCATCTATAAAGAATAGTTCTATTTTCTTGTCCTTCACTACTTCTCTTATGTAGTGATAGCGTATATCAATATGTTTAATACGCTTCTCTTGGACAGGGTTTGAGGCCATAAAGATGGACCCCTGATTATCACCGCAGAGTGGTATTGGGCTTAGTTTGATGCCAAGCTCAGTAAAGAGTGACTTTATCCAAACTAATTGTCTGCTAGTATCCGACAGCGACATATATTCAGCTTCAGTGGAAGATAATGCGACTGTCTTTTGCGCTCTAGAATTCCAACTGAATATCCCATTAGCCAGTTTAACCATATAACCTGTGGTAGATCGCCTATTATCTGGGTTTGAGGCCCAGTCAGAGTCTGCATAGGCAATTAGGCCTCCATTTGATCTTCCATCATACACCAAAGAGTATGAAGAAGTCCCGAGCAAATAGCGACAGATATAGAGTGCTCTGTTTAAATGGTCCTCTGAAGGGTTTGCAGCGAATTGTGATAGTTTAACAACTGCATAGGCGATGTCAGGGCGAGTCCCAAGCATTATGTATAGGAGTGAACCTATAACTTGCTGGTATTTGCTCCTGACGCTTGGGTTGACTGGTGAATTATTAGGTACAGGTTGGTACCCTTCAGGAAGTGGAGTCGCAGTTGCTTTCGCATCTGCGAGTCCAAAGCGTTGCAGCACCTTTTCTAAGTAAGCGGTTTGATCTAAAAAGATCTTTCCATGTTTCCGCTGAATGCGCATACGCAAGAATTCCTTTGCATCACCTAAGTCACGACATTCCCAAGCCTCCATGAACCTATTCTTAAGCTCATTTAAAAGGGCTTTGTCCAATCCCATAAAGATCACATCATCAACATAGACAATGATCACTACAAGGGCGCCACTCTTTCCTCTATGGGTAAAGAGTCCTGAGTCAGATAATAGCCTTTTGCAGCCCATCGCAGCCATGGACTTATCCAGCGCTTTCCACCATGCTAGAGCAGCTTGTTTAAGTCCATAAATGGCGCGTTTTAGTCGCAGTACTTTATTTTCATGCCCTTTGGCTTTGAAGTGATGAACAGCGCACATGAAGGAACTATACTCACAGTGAACTGAGACTGTGGTGAGATATAGAAGGTGGCTGGAAAGCAGCAACAGAGTGTAATCAAGCAAGTGAAGCAGAGTGGAGTCTGGCACACAACAGATGAGAACTGATGTTACATTGGAGAAGTGGAGACATACCTGGCACACAACAGATGAG
>JAKELL010000526.1:0-27801 GCA_021524915.1 Lactarius akahatsu | reverse complement strand
AGCAGCGCGAGCCACTCTGCCTCTTTCTGATTGAGTCTTCCAATGTGCGCACATGATCCGCAATGATGGTCAAAAACCCCACCTAACAAAAAAAACCAATTCTAGTTCCAGCTGCTCTTTCCGGGGGAGTATCACCAGCGCGGAGAATACGGCCCTGCAGCTGCGCAGTCGGGGAAGGACTCGGTGTGGGCGTTGTATTGCCGCAGCATGCTTCTATGGAACTGCACCGTGCGCTTCTGGGATGAGCGACTCTCCACGGAGGACCGCACCCGAATCGCGTGTGCCGCATTCGTGGAGACACGAGTTGTCGAGGAAGCATTGGATGCGCACGTCTGCAACATTGATACGGCGCTCATCTACATGTGTCGCGAGTTCATTTCCAAGTGAGCCATCATCGCCGCCGCCACCACTACCCGGTAGTGGGGAGGGGGCACACGACGCCGTTTTCCTTTGGGCTGACTATGGTTTTTTGTTTGTGTAGCACCCGCCTCGAGGTGACATATCTCACGCAAAGGTAAACGACACCGCCATCTTTGATCACGAGGAAAAGGTTTGATTTATTTTTCTCCGATAAAGGTTACTCCTTGATCTCGACGTGAGAGCGAAGCCCGTCTGGAACCGCCGACTGGCCGAGGAGTGGCGTAAGTGACTAATCCCTTCTTGACTCCTTCCTTTCTCTATCTTTGTCTCGCGCTCATCTCGGTCCTCTCACCATTTATGGATGTCGTTTTCTTTTCGTTTCTGATCGTTAGCGCTTTATCTGTTTTAATTAACTGGAATGTTTTTTTTTTTTGGTTCCTGCACAACAAAAAAAAAGTGTTCTATCAGGAACATGTAGCGAAGCGTGTCAAGAACTCACTACTCCTTACACGTCATGGCGCAGGAGATAGGGTGTCCACCGCTCCCGTCAATACTACATCTCCCACCGCTGCGCACGTCTTTATCCGGCGTCCATTCGAAATCGGCTGGTTCACCAATCAAGTTGAAACGTGCGTAATCCCCTCCCTCTCACTCGCTGTCCCTGGCACGTATTTATTTCCGTCTGTTTGGATTTTTTAGGTGCCTCGCGCTGTGGGAGGGTGACAGAGACCTCCTGCATGCGCTAGAGCTCGCAAAGACATTCCTCGCGCCTACAGAGGTGCTTAACGCACATGTGGCCCTGCGCGGCCTTCCATGCCCGCGGAAAGGCGCTCCGTATCCAGCTCTCCCAGGCCTGCGCGAACTCCGGGATACCTCCGCCGCCCCCTCGAGAGCGTTGCCTCTGCTGCCCTCAGCTTGCACCGCTTCCGCCGTCTTCTACCTCAAGTTTCAACCTCGAGTTCGAACCACATGATGGGTTTCTTCACGATCTTGACGAGTCTAGCGGCACGAAGTTCCCTTTTTTTTCTCTCCTCTCTTGATACCTTGTTGCTCCTGCTCTTGCTCTCGCATTTGTCATGTATCGCATATATTTTCTTTTTTGCTTTGAGTATCTCTTTCTCCTGCACTTCTATTCTCGCTTTTATCTCTGCAATAGTCGTACTCCAAGCGCCCTTTACGGCAGTGCGCCGCATCACGTTTTTAGCAGTAGTAATCATTCATATATATATATATCCGTAAATATCTCACGAAGGCGCCATGGCTTCGCTTCTATGTAAGTGTAGCTATTGTACTGTAACCTCTTGTTTCTTTTCTGCGCACTGTTCATGATCAATAATTATGTTTGGTGAAGGTATTAATGCTTCCTCTTGTTCTCGGCCCTCTCCTCTTGGTTTGATGGTTTCTACCAATTTTGCTTCGTATTCAAAAGCGGTAGGACGCGCCTGAGAAGACCGCATGATATGTACTATATATGTGTATTTCTGTGCGAGCATTGTGCGAGCGTACACGGTATCGTGTTCTGTTGGATCACTGGCACCCATCCATCCATCCTGATAGAACTACGCCACTCGAATGTTTTTGAACCTTGAAGCTTGAGCGTGAGCTTGAACTCGTACTTCATCATGCCTTGTCTTAAATTATATGTTGCGCAATTATAGGTGCTTAACAGCAGTTTTTGTTTTTAAATTTTTACTGTTACAGTCAAGCTAATTTCTCAAGCATAAGTGTATCAGATTATTTCTCCGGCGCAACGCCCGTGCATGGCTCGTGCAAGTTCGTCTTGAAGTCCGTGCAGGTCCTTGTCGCACTCTACTTGTACTTCAGTAGCCCGTGATCGAGGTCGCATGAGGGGAAAATACGGGTATCTTGGGTAAGTAATTTAGCCTCGGCTACCTCGGGAAGAACCCCGATTAGTCGGCCCCCGGTCACCGATCACCAGACAACTGAGACCACATTTGGATTTCGAGAACAGTTGACTTACGCTGATGCGCCTTCCCACTGGCATCATGCCGTCATCAACGTGTCAGTACATGTCAGTGTTCATGTCATTGTGCAACTCGGGACGAAGATTACAGTATGAGGCGGTAAATATGTAATGTCACTGTTCGCAGAAGGTCCATGATGACTGTCTCTGGGGACGGGTAATCCGGGGTCCGGACCCGGTACCCAAACAAGAAAAAACAAAGGAAAACGATGCCGATGCCGATGAGCCTACCGCCATCCCTCTCGAATTGGCCGTGGGCAAGCTTGTTCTCTCCTGCATCGAGGGGGGACGACGCGAGCGAGAGAACAAGCTGCGCAGTATGAGGCTACCGATCTGGATCAACCGGCCACTTACCATGCTCTCCCCATTTGCCAGCCGGGAAACGACGCAAGACCATCAAATGCAGATGAAATGTCTCACCGGGGCACAAAGGGGCAGGAGAACAACAGTGCCGGGTAAGAACGACGGGGTCGGAGGGTAGGCAGCGGCAGCAGAATCGGCAGCGGCGGGGTATCGCTTTAGTTTCGTGACGCGGAGTGAGTCAGGGCTGTACACGGGCGGGCTGTGCGCAGACGTACACAGATGGGCTTTTAGTATACAGAGCCCGGGGTATATAATATATGTGTTTGTGTAAGTAGAGAGGTGGTTGAGTGAGACTTGAACAAGGATATGGGTTGAGCAAAAAAGGGAATCCGGGAGCAACGGCGGGTCAGTGGCCGGGCCGGGAATGCCGGCCACCGACTGGCCTGGTTGGTCCCCCTCGCGATGTAGCGTGTTGTGGTGGGTAGTGTGGTGGGTAGTGCTGATAAGGGTTCATGGGTGGGGGAGCGCTTGGTGGGGTACGCGCCAGTTGCGGAGACACGTAGTATCCCCCGTTACCGCGTTGCGGCACGCCTGAAGATGGTGCGGTAGGAGGACCCATTCGTTATTCGATAGAGGAAGAAGGCTGGCTCGTGGTGGGGGAACGTGGATAGGCGGATTGACTCGTTGGTGCCACACCATTCGCGAGCGACATTAAATGCAGGGGGAATTGTGCCTGCACGGCCCCACGGCTATGCAACTCTAGCTAGTCGACTCGTAGCGCAGTCATATCGTGCTCGGGGCTGTCGGCGACAGTGCTGCGCAAACTGACTCGACCCACTGTACGCATGGTGCCAGGCAAGCAACTACGGTATCTCCGGTGAGTGTTGACAGACTCGACCCGCATAGCACGAGTCAGTTGCCCAGCACCATGCTGCGGTCATTGGTCAACCCCTCATCGCCGTGCCAGAATGCTGTGACGTTATGCATAGTCAGACTATCACTGTATGTGAAGATGGGGTATAACCATGCCAAGTGGATGACAAAGCTGTCCGCTTATTCGACTGTGCCCTTGGCGGGTGCCCCGACCGGACCCGAGTCGGAGTCATGCGGGACCGACGGGGCCTAATTCTCAAAGGAGAACAAGACTCCCACACACAACGACATAGACAATTTGAATTAATTGGCAGGCCATCAAGCAGGCCATTATACATTAAACGAGAAAATTATGACCGTATGACAAAACAAAATAGACCTGGTGCAAGCTGAGAAGCTTTCCTCACGTATTCAGGGTCGCGAGATATCGCATGATGAGCAGCGAAGCGAGGAACTCTGACACAAAGACGGTGATTAGTAGTGAACAAACCGGGCTTAGAGGGATTGGACCATGGTGCTTACCTACAGCGAGATGCGGATATTGCTCCTCGACGCCAAACGCGCAACCAGACGAGGTCTCGTACACCTCACCGGGCACCCCCAACGCATACCACGCAACAGTGTCCCCGTTCGAGTTGACACACTGACCCGTCATATGTTTAGAATCCGCTCGCGCGGCAGAAGCAAGCGCTACGCGCGAGTAAACTACTCACGGTCCACTCCTCGAGGCTATCTTGAGTGTTCGTTCGCCAGCCCCAGATGTACTCTTTCTCGTCAGAAGCGGTGAATTTGCGATGGCGGGGACTATAACAGCGCGTGATTTTTCGGGGAAACGAAGCGTCAGCACAGCGCACAATTGGCAGGAGGGAGGGGGGAGGGGACACAAGAAAGACAGCGGCGACGACGACTACGACTTACCCTCCAACCACCGTGAGAAACGAGCTCATCTCGTGTGTCCGTGGTGAACCGCCAGGGCCGACGAACATGACGGTACCGAGAGCGCCGCCTGCGCCATAATCGAGGGTTGCGACAGGTGAGCTGAATGGCGTCACGGGGGCGTCGTATATCCCGTACTGGGCCGCGCCGTCGGAATCGCGGCGCGTTCGGCACACGCACAAGTACATGCGATCGTATAGCTCAGGAAATTCTGAACCGAAAACGGACCCTGTCCTGTCCGGGAACATGAGCGGGAGGAACATCCGACTCGTCTCCATGGCGTGATTGTGTGCGCGGTGGAGTTGCACAAGCTAAAATGTAGAGGGATGTACGGTGCGTGCAGGTGTGTAAGAGAAGGCTGAGGGCACAAGGCTTGAGAGGAGGGATGAAGAACGAGTTTCGGAGGCCTTTTGTAGCCTCCTTTTGTAGCCGTGAAGAGCAGAAAGCGAGCGTACGCGCGTATGTGACGCACGTACGCTAGAAGAGGTCTGTGTTGGTGTCCGTATCCATCCGTACAGACAGTGCGGATTGGTACGGAATGAAATCCGATATGTTAGTTCTGTCCCACATTAATTCCATGAATAATATGAGGTCGCCTGCGTGTCCTGTGAGGAACTCCGCAGTGGGGTGCGTTGGTGACCGCTGAGGAGAGAAGACGGGCGCATGCACGTGCCGGAGTGGCCCAGCGCTATCGATGAAAGAGATGGAACGGGAAGCCGGCCTATCAGTTGCGCGAGGCAGGTAAAACTACCGGGCGGCTGATCAGCGGTGCCCAAATGCGGGTCATGGCAGTCGGTCGGCTGGGAACGTGATGCGTGTCGCCAAAGCGAAGGTAGGGAAATGAGATAGTCGACAGGTGAACCGCCGCGAATGCTACTCCGTCAGGAAAGAAGGACGAGCGTGATGACCGGAGGTTTGTCGGTCACAGGCACGCACATCAGGTGAGGCCAAGCGATTTTTACAAGGCTGATGATATCGTCAATAGTCCCTGATGCGGAAATTATGCACAAAGAGGGATCGGTGAGTGCCCCAGCTGTCGCGAATGAGTCGGAAATGGCTTAGTCTGCCTTTAGGCTTGCCGAAATGCACCATAAGCATTCAACGCAACTGCGACGATCGTCATGGGTTAGTGACCGACTGACCAGGGACGTCATGTTTCAGAGTGGTTGTCTAAATTTCCCCAGGCTACGACTCACTAGTTGTGACCGCCTGCTGCATGGCTACGCAACCACGTCTTCCGGAGAAGATTGGCGTGCGACCTTGTCCTTCCCCTGCTGATGACAAAAGAATACAACATGAACGTCACTCAGAATGCCGGCGGGAACACTGAGATGTCTCCTCTTGTTCTTGGCACCTCCGTCCTCTGTCTCGCGGGTGGGGAGTTCTGATCGTCAAGGTAGCAGGAGACCATCCATGGAAATAAATGGCACGAGGCGGCTCTACTTTTGCGAAACAAGGGGAGAATAAGCTGCGTGTTCGAAACAGGGGGAGACACGACACGACGTTGCAAACCAGAACTGATGATAAAAGGCCTGCAGGGCGAGGGACAATGTACGAATTAGAGGGTTTTGCGGCGTTGGCCGATATTTGGAGACTGTTCAAATCAGACGAGGGTGAGAAATTAGCGCGCGCGGGGGGGGATTCTGCGATGTTTGGGAGGCTAAAGACCCGTCTCAATGGGGAAGAATGGACCCACGCTGTATAGACAGTAATTTGTGCTGCTTTTACGCACCAATAGCATTAACATCCGCAATGCTAAGCTATACCTCATGGCTATCGATCAAATAGGCATGGAGAGAGCGCTGCTCGCGAGGATGGATTCTGGCTTGGAGCCGGCGAGATGTTCATGTTCGCGATAAAAGGAAACCTATCACAGAAGGCGCAATTGGTGTAGCTGTATGACTGCCTTCTTGCTTGCCCCACAACTAGAGCTTCTACAACCTAGTTTGTTATCTCCAAGTAGGAGTATACGCAAACCTCCCTATTTTTCCCAAGACATACGCAATCCCGGGGATTGCTCCAGTGCGTTGGCTGGACTCAGATAGGATATATTTCCAGAGATAAGCGATCTTGGGCATGCATCAATTATTTTTCCCGGTGATGAATAGTCGCGAAAAGCAGTGGTAAAGCGTGGGCGTGGGTTTGTGTGATCGTCGGGTTTTTTTTGGCGAGCAGAAAGGGCATCTACGGTAGCTGTCGGACCACCGTAACACCACGAAGCAACATTTGAAATGGTGGTCAGATATTACCGTGGGACCCGCAAGCAAACCTAGTAGGTGCCACTAAGTGCATGCAGTAGAGGGCATGTAACATCGATGTACCTCGGCCAGAAGAACAAATGTACTTCTCGGATCGCATCACGGGTCGCCGCGACCTCGACCGGGTCTTGGGAACCAATAAAATTGCTCAGCCGCCCTCTCGTCGCATGACACCGCTAGTCCGTGATGTCGGGGAGCTGGTGTCACTTGGGCCTAAATGTGAAGCTGTATTGAGCGCCAGTCAAGGGAGACCGTAGCCCTGTAGCGGTGATTGCGCGCCGATTTCGCTTCTCCCTGCTCTCGTACTAGCGAACGAAGGCACTATCTCTAGTCAGTTGCTTCTTGGAACAATCATGCAGAACCCGGGCTCAAAAATGTTGTTCCCCCCGAGAAGAGATGCTAAAGTAAGCTTCTTGCTCCTTGTGCCCGACCCTATGACAAGTTCTATGCGGCTGAATTTAGCACGTGCAACGTCATCGCCGTCAAGCTCAACCCCCAGTAGATCATGTAGCGTAGGCGGTGAAATATGCGGCCCCGGTCACTCCAACCCGGCACGGACCATACCTGGGTTCAAGTAAGAGCGAGTGGGGCCCATAGGATGCGATATGACAATAAATGCGTGCTTAGAAGCGGCGCTGGAATCGAACTCCCCTGATCCGCAGTGGAAAAAGAAGTGAGCGATGACGAGGCGTAAGATGTGCCCTAGCACCGAACAACCTGACAACTAACCCAATGTGAAGTAGTAAAAGATCGTCCTGGTATATCCTGCGACACCAGGGGGTTTGACAAACAGGCGCCTCTACCATTCCCTCCTATGATACGCTGCGGAGTAGAATACATACATGATCGCCTCATGGGCCACAACTGAAACGATAAACTATGCATGGGGAGAGGACAGGCGGTAGACACACCTCCTAAACTATTCGTCCACTCACCCGAGCCCCCATTGCCCCCACCTTCAGCAGGCATCTATCGCCTGGCATTGTGGTTCTGTCGTTCCCGGTCTCTGGAACGCTCAGGCCCAGGGCCACCGTATCTATCATTAGGGGAAAGTCGGCGTGGTGGCAACTCCGAACGTCTATTAAATTCCCGCCGATGTGGTGAACGCGAGCGGTCGCGGTCGGTGTCTCGGTGGCGGTCGCTGCGGGGGCTATGGCGGTCACGCGGAAATTGGTATTTACGACCACGAGAGTCATCGCGATCTGCTCTGTCGCGGGAACGGGAGCGACGTCGTTTGGGAGAAGGGGAGCGGCTGTAGCGCCGCCGGCGCACGGGCGTTAACGAGCGTGAATGCGAACGCGAACGCAACGAGGAATCGTCACGGCGTTCGCCCTCGCGCGAGTAGTGTTGCTCCTTGCGTGCCAACTTTCCGGCTTTCCTGGCCGCCTTCTCCTCCCTGCGCTCTGCTCTCCGTCGTTTCCGTTCTGCTTTCTCGGCAGCCTCGACAGCTGCATCCGGATTAACGTCCGCATCCGCCACCGTCCGGGCAGGGACAGGTATGGCGTTCGTGCCCGTACCCGGCGTACTCGACGATCCTTCCTTTTTGGATGGACCAAAGCCGCTGTATGAAGGGGAAATTGAATATTCGGGAAAGAGAAATAGGAAATGTGAGTGACCCACAGAGCGACTGAGAGGGCCTCCGCCTCGGCTTCCTTGATTTTACGTATTTCCTCGGCGCGCTCCTCCTCCTCCGTTTTAAGGTCACGGCTATACCAATGGATATCCTTGTTTTTCTGCCACCGACCAGTGGGGGCGTTGGTACTGTGGCCAAGATAATTCTGAACGGGTCAACCCTCAGTATGAACCGATTATGATGAATGCACACCTCGCGATCCTTGTCAGCGGAGACGTCTGACCATTTAAATTCGGCCTGACCACCGCGAGTGCCGCCGCGGATAGGCTCAAACATGATTGTCGTTGGCGTTGTTGAGGTTGGCCCTGACCAGCGCCAGCAACTATATGCGTTTCGAACTCCGCCCCACAATTGTTATTTGAATTATTTCGTAATGGGCATTTCGCCCCAATGTCCTGTTAAGAAATCACGCTGGGACTTGCTGCCTTGTGTTATCCTGCCTGTCTATAATTTTTATTTGATTTTTTGTGACGCCCCCAGGGTGGTTTTGAACAGCTCGATGGGAACTCCCACGGACGCACGGGCCCTTGAGCATGTGAACGGCAACTTCCGGATGATCAGCCTGGAAAAAGCCGAGAGCGGGTTTGCTCGAGTTCCTGTCAACGACCTGACCACCATTTACCTTCGCCCGCGCTTTGTCTCCCTTTCTTCGACTCCATCTTTGTTCTTCAACTCCCGTCGGTTTCTTCCACACTTCGCGACGCGACTTTACTGCTTGGCTTACGCGTTCAAAGCATCATGGTTAAGGGGTCAAAGTCGGATAAGGAAACTACATATGAGTCTCGCGACATAGTCCTCGCGAAGGTACGCGGATATCCCCCCTGGCCGGGCATGGTACGCTCTTCTTTGGTCATCTTTCTAAACTGCTCGCTTACCCATCACCCTTTTCTTTCTTATATCCTCAGGTTGTGGACCCCCAGGCCGTCTCAAAAGAGGTGCTTAGAGAACGCCCTCAGAACAAAAAATCATCCTTCTACTGCGTAAGGTTCTTCCCCAAAGGAGACCAGTAAGTTCCATATTGTACCCATTCTTGCCGTTTCTTAAAATCAGCCAAGCGCGTGGCTTGTCTCGAAGGACATTTCACGGTTGAAGACGCACGAAATTGAAGCGTTCATAAATGAGCCCAGCAAGCGCAGTGGCGAATTGCTCGATGGATACAAAGTCGCCCTGAGCCCCACCAAATGGGAGGAAGAGCAAGAACTCAAGCGTGCCCATGCAGAGGAAGAAGAGGCAAATGCCGAAGTCGATCAACTTGATGGCGAGGTGGACGGGTTAGACGCTGATGGCGACGCCGACGCTGACGAGGCTCCATCTAAATCCAAGAAGCGCAAGCGCGAGTCGGAGACGAAAGCCAAGGCGCGCACCAAGAGCTCTGCTAAGAAAGACAAGGACTCGGATTCTACGAAACGCAAGGCAGCTGGTAAGCGCAACGGCGCCAGGAGCAAGGCACTCGTCGAGTCTGAGGACGATGGAGCCGCAGAGGCTGATGGGGATGATGACGATGATGCAGGCCCGAGCAAACGCGCGGCTTCTCCGCCTGCCGCTAAAAAACCAAAAAAGGACGACGATCGTTCGTACTCATGCGCCTTCGATTCCTTCACCTTTGCTTATGCCCCTTCTATAGCTTTAGCAAGCGATCCAGAAGCAGTCCGGGTCAGAGACTGGCGACACAAACTCCAGAAGACGTTCCTGAATGATAAGGGCACTGGTCCCAAGCCGGAGGTCCGTATCTCCTGTGCTTGTTTGTTTTCTCGAATGACGGGATTATTAGGAAATGCCCGCATGCAACGAGTTGTTCACTGCCATCGAACAATATGACAAGATGAACATCCATTATCTCTCCGTTCGTCTCCTACTCTTCCCGAGTATCAGCTCGTGTTCACAGTCCCGCAGTACTCGAAAATAGGAAAGGTAATGCGCCATATACATCTGCAGCCATCGGATAAGATCCCGCGCGACGACGAATTTCACTTCCGTACGCGCGCCAAGGCGCTTGTCGATAAGTGGCACGTTATCCTCAGCGCGAATAAGGAGGCGGGACCAGGCGCAAACGGTACGCCAGCTGGATCGAGCCCTACTGCGCCCTCCAAAGCAGACAAAGCAGAAGAGGATGTGCCGAATGGAGCTGCCGCTACCTCAGCGGCGGATGTTTCAGCGGCAGATGGGACAACATCAGTGGACGTGACTATGGCAGAGGCGTAGACGGACCCATCGATTCTCAAATTCGTATGTGCGTGCTTATGTCCCTAACTATCTCCAAGCGCCCCATGGAACCCGAATTTAATTCATACAGTGCTTTATCGTGACCTCGAGTTTGTGTTCTTTCTTGTTGTATATGATTTGTACTTGTCCGCTGTGATCGTTGTCATTTCTTTCATCCGTTTCCATCTATTCCTTCTTTTTTTACGTATCGTATGCTGCAATAAACATTGTTGAAAGCAGCTTTCGGCGGACGTTTCCTTGCAGAACTTATGTTGTTTACTTATCCAGACTATGCAATATGCAATGGGCATGCAGCGGTGCTGTATGCCTCTCACGTCCGATTCGTCGGAGGAATTATGTTATATGTTAGTGATCTCTCGACTGAAGCGCCTTGCAAGGGCCTCGCCTGACGTGCCCGTTTCGGTTGCCTGTATTTGTAGCTTCGGCTTCTAACACCGTTCCAATACCTATCGTATTTGATACCCCTAACGTCCACACGTGTACTGGGCGGTCACTCTGAAATGAACCAGCCACTTCTTGTCAAAGGGAGGCGAGAAACGTGAAATAGGTAGAGGTAAAGCCGCAAGGAGGGCCGGCGCCAGCGACGCGAACCAAAATTGGGATGATCCGCGCGCTGCGATGTGACAGAGAATTCGAATACACACACGGGCACCGGGCACCGGGAGCCGTCCTGTCTGGCCAAGTGTCCGGCACGACATGAGCACTGTAAGGGCGCCTGAATGCCCGTATTCGATCACACCCACGATCAATGCATGTACGGCGCATTGCGTCACCTCGTCGCATGGCGGCGCCAGTGGGTGCCCAAGTGGGGTCATTAATGTTCGTGTTCGAGCTCCTTCCGAGCGCGAGGTCGTCTCGTGCCAGTGCGTGCCAGCGAGGACAGCCAGCCCGTAGAACACGCGGTCATTTCTGCGATGCGCATGACTTTCCTTCTCCCATTGTCCTGGGGCTCGCCTACGATAGAAAGCTGTGGAGATAAATCCGGTCAGCGATTTCATTGTCCCCGCATCTTGGAACCTCTGGGTCACTGGTGTTATCAATTCATTACAATGAGATTACAATGTGACCAGGAATTAGTGGGCACATACCGACAGTCTTTCAAATCCTATTTGACCGAACTGGCTTACCTCCTGGCCCGTACAGCATCTTGGATCGGTTGTATTAGCCACTGTTGGTGCCAGTACAGTAGCCTCAGAACCACTGCGAACTTCCTTTCGCTACTACTATTGTGAATCCAGTGATACAACAGCCAAACAAAACCAACCCCAGAGACGCAACGCCAACTGATTTGCCTCATCTGGCATCACAGTGACTACGAAATGAGGCCCCAGAATGTCGAGATCAGGAATTCGCGTATACCATTGAATACACTGTAATTGAATCAGTATATCTTCAAGTACTTGTTCTGCAGCTCGAAAAGTGTGCCAAAGGTGTGCTTCATGACTGCGTGACTTCTCATGGTCAGAAAGTAATAAGATCAAGAACAAAAATTACGCACTATAATCCGCAGATCAATCCCCGACACTCTCATATAGCAATCCACCTTCAATAGTATGATGGTAGATAATTGAAAATCAGTAGAGGTCGTTGACGACATTCAGTTAGAGCGAGTGTACTTCAAGCCCTGACAACCACTGGCAGCCGCCTTTTGCCCAGAAAGGATGTCCGAGTTGCCCGAGGCTCACTTCTGGTGTGACTAACTGTGACGCGTGATAGTCATTGTGGAAGGCAAGCTCTTCAAGTTCAAGTTAAGTCGAACTTGAATACAATCATATCACGTTCAATTTGTCTAGGTCGCCAGTGCTCTGCCGGTGCGGCACTGGAAACCTGCAAAACCTTTTGTGTCTTCATTTGTTCTGTGGTCATTGGAGTCTTCTGCGAATGAGTCCAGTGACCCGCCATCGCCCGATCCGACTTGCGCGCTTGGTATTCTACTAGCACTGAAGGCGTGGAGCTCGAGTGGTGTCCCTGACCCGACTGCAGATGATTGTGACGGTTTCAATACTAGCCATCCTCTGTTTACCCCTCCATATTACGACACATCACACATCACAGGAACGAAGAATATAAAGCGACATAAACGGTTCTCATGTACGCACCTGTGGTCACTGGCATGCATCCTCTGTTATTCATCTTGGCCCTCGCCGTGGCGCATGGTGTTGAGGCTGGCCACTCCCAAATACACAAACAATACTGTCGCCGTTCGCGCTTATTTCGAAAAGTTTATTCCTACCTCCAAAGACGTGCTCCTCCATGAGTTGTTGGGGTCGAAAGTTGGAGCCGATGTGAGCCAGAGTTCCTCTCTGCTCACAGACACGCGCGTAACGCTTTTTTTTTTTTTGGGTGTTAGCCTGATATCATTGTTCCCATTATTACGGAATTGAGCGCTATTGAGCATCCAGGATTCACAGTGTACTGGCTCAGAGATGCCTGTCGTGTCTATCACACCTGGCTCAATGAGCTCACCGTACCTACTCTGGACGAGGACACCCTTGACGACACCAAACTTTTACGAGCACAAGTAGATGACTCAGGATATGCACTTATTAGGAGCCAGCAGGTTGTCAGTCTCGCTGGAAATGTCTTCACACTGGCAGGCGGGCTCGAGGAGGCCGTCTTTGACATTCACATTGGCAAGATTCTGGTCGTCCTGGGTCCCCAGCAGCTGGTGCGTTACGTTCTTGTATAGGTGCCTCTCTGTGTCCGTCTGTTCGCCGAGTGGTTTAGATGGGCCACCTTTTCGCGCTATCGTCCTGATCAAGTACGCAGAGTGGCTCATTGAGCCCGAACAAAACAACGGCACCTAGTTGCCGATGTCCTCTGGCCCGCAATCAATCTCGATCTCCAATAGATATCTTTACATTGGAATCAGAGCTCGTAAGGCGCATGTTGTTTGACATATGCTTCCATTGTTGGTAACTTGGCATCGATCGTATGATAGATGGGATCTTTGGTGGCCGCCCATTGGGGGAGGATCATTCCGCACAGCTTCCTTGCAGCACAGGGTGCTGCGGGCTGGAGCTCGCCTGGGTCGAAGCATAGGCAGGGGGATAGTTCTTCTGAGTATGAGAGTCGTGCGTCGCTGATTCTCGACTATCTTCAGGAAAGTCGCGATGCTCCTCGATTACTGACATCTCATCTTAACGTAACCCACAGACATTCTGGAACGAAGAGGAAGGATTCATGACCGACACTACGGTTACAGACGTGATGAGATGGGGGCGTTCGGGCAAGGGATCAGTACCCATTACGGTTTCCGTTTTCAACTTCGACCCTGTTCTGATCAGGCGGGGATGCCTTCGCGAAAATATTCACCTTTGTTCAGAATCTCCCTCCTGATAGACCCAGAGTGTTTTTCGGTTTTTACCCCGAAGAGCAGATGTTTGGGGGTCATGTGAGACAATGACGCCATCTGATTTATGGGATCCATCAGCTGAATTACATCACTCTAGGCACGATATTTTGGGACTTTATATGCCGTAAAGCATCTTTTGGATGCACTTATAATGTGGGACCTAATTGCTAGACTACAAGTCACCAACGTCTCCCTCAAAGATTTCCGGCAGCTCGACCAGAATGTCAAGGTCGGAACATATCGCAAAGGTTCCGACGTGTACGAGAACCTGACGGACGCGATCACAAACTGGGCAGAGAAGGCGCTCCTCCTTGCTGATCGCACGCCTGACGATCATGTCCTCCCCCTGGCCAGGGATAAGGAGATTGCGGAGCCTGTGGGCCCACGATGCACACTTCCCAGCCTCGTTGCCGCGCTTGACGCGCTTGACGTGTGGTGGGACCACGGTGGTCGTTTCCACCAGGAATCGCGTGGCGGGGCCGGTTGGTGGGGTTGGTGGGACGTCTGGTCCGGTATCGAGGGCCAGTTCAATGTCGGGCTCTAGGTGGCCGAGGTCAAGAGACTGATGATTGTTTATATGTAATCGTAAACTTAGAAAAAGGGACAAGCGCTGTGTATGTTGTATGTAAATATCCCACATTTGTAACAAATACGATCTTGACAAGCCCCCCGACGACCATGAAAGTAGAAACCTACATGGAGGGCTGGTTCCAGCCCTCCTCGCGTTATAGTTCTTCGTTTCTGTGATTGACTTTGTTCTATAACGTGTCTGAAAGGAGAAGTGACAGCTCCCCAGGCCTATCTCATGTGGGGAATTGTACCACCGGCTGCGTACGAAGCGGCAGGGCTCAGATTCTTAGAACAATGGTACGAACTCGTCTTCACACGATGACGAGAATCCCCTACCTCATAAGACCGCATGCCCCGTTCCACGCTCGAAGTATGTGGCGTGATAGTCCCCTAGGCGGTACTGTAGCGCTTGGCTGCGCGGTATGACACGCAGCGGCTTGCCGGAGAGGGCCACGCCTGCGTGCAACGCAATCTGTAGAGGTGCGCCTGTTGGATAACGTAAAGAACGTATATGAGCCTCAACGTACCTCACCGCTAACGGAACCACTCTTCCCGCTGGAAAGTGGGAGTACTTCGATGTGGTATGCTGAGAGTTGAAGCAATATCCGCAGGACGCTATCGAGGTCCCCCGACGCGGCGATGTGGTATCGTACCACTAGCGAAATGGCGCCCTGAAAAAGCAAAGCATCTTGAAGTACAGCAAGAGAGGGATGTGGTTCTCCACTTGCCTTCGCGCAATAAGCCACGAGCGCACGAGCAAAGCGCGAGATATCCAACGCGGAGTGACCGATCCATTCGAACGTGGCGAGTTCGTCAAAAATGACAAGGGTATTTTGGGCGTCATTTTGCCTTTCTACACAGCTTCGTATGAGGTCGAGCAATGGTAAAAGGGAGGCTCCATCGGATAGAGAGAGGTCAGGAAGTTGATTCGGGACGTCGATGAAGATGATCGAGCCCTGTTCTAACTTTTGAGCCAGATTGAGGCCCTGAGTTGATTGTTAATGTAAACAGAATTTAATCACAGACAACTGCAGCGCCGACTTACTGAGCGTGAGGAGATTGCCTTCCACTTTACGAGGTCCTGAGCGGTTGAGATAATGATACACTTCGCGTCGGGCGAGCTCTTCACGTATTCTGATAGCAATTGGTGCAAAAGAAAATCTGCAGGGGAGGCTAGCTGATCAGTGATCACAACAGGACTACTCGATGTTACAAGCCCATTGATAGAAAACCAAGACATTTCAAGTGCTGGTGGGAGTTGGGTTTGAGCCAGATAAGATAAGATTACGCTCGACCGCCAACGGACCGCCAGCTGACTGAAGCTGGTTGATGGCGGCCGGTCGTTCGAACACGCCTGCTCTGAACATTCGCTCTCCAATTCCAAGATCAACCCTCACAATCGAGGAATGGGAAGCCAAGGCACCACTGGGCGATGTTGAAATCAAAAGCGTGGCGGCAATGAAGGCCGCCTGCGAGCTGAGACCCGTTTTACAACCATCTGTTGTCAGAGTTGGCCCATCGCCATTTCGCTCTTCTTAAGATGTCAAGCTAACAAAGAACTACTCTAGGCTTTTCCAGAAGAGACTGGTCCCGCGTCACGCCCAGCTACTCCACTACAACGTGTCAAACTCGGTCCTGGCTCGCGCCCTTCCACACCGCTCGCGCGGACGCCAGCCAGCGCGCATGCGCATGCGCTTCACCCGGGGCAACCAGTACAAACTCCGCAGCAATTCTACGACTGGTTCGCGTTGATAGATCGCTCTGTCGCCCATAGCCAAGAGGCGCACTTTCGGCAGCATCTGTTGCGTGTCTCGGAGCACCTGGACATGTGCGACAGACTCGTTAGTCGCATCGACCAAGTCGACGCTGAAGTTGCAGGAATGATGGATGCGTGGAAAAGTGTGGAGGAGGGCGGAAAGAGTCTCCAGGACGCGAGCCGAAAGTTGCTTGATGAACGGGTGAGTTTGTGGACACGGGAGCGGGCTGCCCGAGAGATTGATAGTACTCCGTCCTTCAGGACAGATTGGTGGAGTTACAGGGGGCCATTGGGACAACCTTGGAATATTTCCTCGAGCTAGAACACGCGACGCGTCTACTCAATCACCCCGGGGAGTCGCTCGTCCTCCAAACGGACTTTCTCTACATGGTCGAACGGGTAGACATCTGCATCGAGTTCCTCAAATCCCACGTACGATCGTTTTCTGCGTTTGACACCGGCAGATCTCGCTCACTCACTTGTGATAGCGCAATTATAAGGAAGCGGAAATCTACCTCTTGCGTTTCCAGCAATGCATGACCCGCGCGATGACACTCATCAAAATGTACTTTGTTGGCTCGCTTCGTGCGCTCACACAGGATGTCTCCCGACGACTGTTTGAGCAGGTGAGTTGAAGCGACGTATATCTTTCCTTTGTGTGCCTAACTCTACATAGGATGTCTCCGACACGGCCCAAATGCATCTCCTTTACACGCGTTTCACAACGGTATCTGGGCAAGTTTCCCCTCTCCTCGGAGAGCTCGAACGTCGCGCCCGTGTCCACCCCGACGAGCTGGGAGCACTATTAGCCGAATGCCATGCCGCGTACTTTAGCGCACGCAAGAATCTACTTGTTTCGCGTCTTACTGAGCAGATCCGCGGACTTGATCCTACAAGGACAGAGCTCGTCGAACTCGTGCGTGTTTCTTCTTGTGCGGTCTCCCTGAAGTTACGAACCATATGTAGACACGTGCCGGGTGCAGCTACCTAAAACAGATCTGTACTGAGGAGTTTGACCTGTACCGTACGTTCTTCAGCTCAGGGAAGGAGCGACTTTAGTAAGTAAATCCTCTCCGGTGATGAATCAATCTGACTGCTCGCCCACAGCCAGTACCTGGAAACGCTTTGTGACTATCTTTACGACGATCTGCGTCCTCGAATCCTACACGAGCCCCGGCTCACCGTCCTTTGCGAGGTCTGCACAGTGCTTCAAGCATTGATGGTGCTCGATCAGCCGATCGACGATGAGATCGAGGAGGACGGCGAGAAGAGCGACGAGCTTGGTCGGTTACATATTCAACAACTACTGCAGATGGTTCTGCAAGACGCACAAACGAGACTATTCTTCAAGGCTCAGTCAGTGATACAGTCAGAGATACGATACTATACGCCGACTGCACAAGACCTCGCATATCCAGATAAGCTCGTTGGCGAGTATCGTCGTTTTTGTCTGCTGAGCCTTCTCTGATAATTAGTGTAGCCACACAGGGAACGCCGACAGGATACGAAATTCGTGAGAAGCAGAGCACCAGCCGTCTATTCGAAGGCGCAGGGCTCAATCAGCGAGAAACCTGGTTTCCGACAGTTTCCAAGACTGTCTGGGTGCTCTCACAGCTACACGACTTTGTTCAAGTAAGTTTCACAGAGCTCTTCTACTGTCAGTCAGTCCTGAGCCCGTGTTGTGAAACTACTCAGCCAGCCATTTTCAACGACCTCGCCCAGGAGGCTGTAAGCCTGTGTCGTGCTTCTTTGCTAAATGCCGCAGACTCGCTTGGAACGAAGAGCGCTTTTGACGGGCAGCTATTCCTTGTCCGTCATTTGCTTATCCTGAGGGACATCGCGCGCAACGTCGACCTCGCGCAGAAGGACGAGCCCCGAGCAGGAGGAGCCGATTCGTACAGTATGACAGGTGTGCACACTCTTTGGCCTATGCGGGTCACCCAGGAGCTGGGAGATTAACTGAATGGGCCATCACCATAGACACCCTATCTTCCGTGCTGTCGCGCACGTCGACGCTCCTACCGGGCGCGCTGTTCACATCCCTCCCGGGCATTCGTGCAGAACAACTCTCTGACGCAAAGCGTGTACGTGTCTCCTCGTGTCTCTTCCCTTTCGTTGACCTTATGCCCATCCTTACACTCCGTCATAGTGCATCGACCAGGACCTGAAACGCGCTTGTGAGACCGTCATTTCCACCGCATCCGAGCCGCTCTGCGCCCCGTTGCGCGCCTTCACGGGGCGCCCGGCCTCGGCCGCTGAGGCTGCGGTGCTAGACGAAGCGTTTCGCAGTGCGTGTGCACGCGACTTGCGCGCCAGTCTTTCGCGGATTCGGCTATACGTGCCTGACGTGCGCACCGCCGGTGTGCTCGTAAATCACGCGCGGGGCCGCGTCGAGGATGCGTACTCCGCTTTTCGACTCGCCGCGAGACAGGTAGGCGCACGTGTGGGGGCGGGTCAGACTGGTTTGTTGGACAACGAGTCTCTCGAAAAGATACTGCAGGAGGTCTGCGGAGAAGACACAGGTGCGGTTGGCGGTGCTTCAAATTAGGGCCAGGTGCGAAGGCTACAATAAGCCATCGATCCCGTGACACGCCTGTACCCGCATCTTTCTGTATAGCAATCAGAACGTTTGTTTGTTTATTTTCCCTAGAGAATTGAGCTACACTGAGGCACGGGACGGTCTGGAATCTGATGATTGATTTAGGGGCCCTTCAACGTAAGTTCCAGTGTACCACACAGGCCGGTTCGAGTCTTAGAAGTTCCGTAGTGGTCCCGCCTTGGGTACCGTGGTTGTAGAAGAGCTGCACTCGGTGATATCATCACGAAAGGGCATGTAGATCACGACTCAGGTGGATGCCTGTAAGTTATTCATAATACTGTTCTCGGACTGGGACTGGGCTGAGAAGCTGCTTGCCTTCACTGGCATGCATCAAGCTTCGATACCATATTTGATCGATTTGATTGGCCATGCGACACAGCAATCAGAGATGGCGCACTGTCATTCGCATCGTCGCTCCCACGTAGTGCGCTTCACGCACCATTCAATATTTGAAAACGGACTTGTGGAGTTACGATTGCTTGCCCACCAGTATCATGATGGCTTCTTCGGGGCTCCGCGCGACACTCCGCGCGTTTAGTGGTACGCGATATTTGGTCGCAGTCGCTGGGATGTCGGTTCTGAGTGAGCGTGATGTTAATGAAAACATATGGACGCTACCTGTAGACGAGTCTTGTGTGCTACCGGCTGGATGTACTGGATGTGCGCACCGCAGGGGAACCTAAGCCTGAGCAACCCTCGAGGGGCTGCTTTAATCAGCGCAGTAGACTGAAATGGTCCAAAACATGGAAGAGCTAGAGCATGTCCCCGGGAGCCGATAAAGAGGACTTTGAGTCGGATCGGGCGAGTTTGTATGATGCTTTTGGCCGCAGTGGGTGCCAGTGTTGCGCGTACTAGATGGCTATCACAACGTTTTTGTGATCATTTCGTCTCGATGAATACTGTACGACATCCATGCCTCCAATCGGGGCCTCTGACTACAATACCTTCTAGATAGAACTGGCAGAAGAACTCTACAGGGCCAATCTGCACTTCTGGTATGGGACCGAATGTACAAAGGAATGGGCAGGCGTGCTCAGGTCCGACTCGGACTACCATCGTATCCTACCATGCATCTTCCGGCGTCCCTCTTGACACTCGCTACCCTCGCAGTAGAATGGGTAGCAAGTAGCCCTGCCAGTTCTAAAAGCACTGGAAACAAAAACAAAAACAAAAATGACCAGGTTCTCAATTACTTCAGCAATCTCCTCCCCGTCGCCAACCACACTAATCTCTCCACGAATTAGGAGGACCAGAGATCGGAGCAGCCGTAAATCGGCATCTTTTCTCTGCTCCAAGGACATCTTTTCCGATTTGGTTTTGCCTTCGAGGCTTCGACAGCCTGGTGTTGTTCTCGTCCTCCTGCCTGGCCCTAATTTCTGGATTGGGCATTGTTCTGGTTCCTCTCGTCTGGCATTTCTGGCTCAATAGGCTCATTGCCACCAGCGACAACTTCTTCCGCCCGCTTCAAGTCGTGGATGATGCAGTTCATGCCATCATCAAGACTCAACACGTTACAAACCTCGTTGGAAACGTCCTCACTGGAGGACTCGCAGGAGGCATCCATGACCACCACATTCAGAGAGTAAGTTATTGATGAAGACTAATACTGGACTGTGAGATCTATGTCAGCTGTTGCATACCTTGGATACACAGACATTCGGTATAAACACACTGAAACAGGTTCGGTAGCCTTGGCAACACACCCAAGTGCGCTATGATCGCACGGCAACCTCTCTCCAGCGTCACTCTAAATCTTTACTGCGCTCAGCCCAAGTCTCTGTGTCGTCTGAATCCTTTCTTGGGCTCAAAATCTACTTGTTGCTTAAACTTTCATCTTCAATTGACGCGTATGTTTCTCGCGCGTGTTTCAGTTGGGTTCTGTGGGGACGACCAAGGCGCCACTTGGCCACATTTTCCATAGGTTCCCAGTCCCGCCGCCGTCGGGTGCTCGCCAGAGGTACAAAATGACCTATCCCTTGAACCCAAAATTACGAGTTGAATCCATCTATACGCCTTCTTTTCTCGCCGAGATCCTGGCGGACCACACGGGCGCGTTTATAGTCGCGCGCGGAGTGCAACAGATTTGACAGGGCAGGCCCATGTTGATCCCTGATTCTGGGAATTGAAGGCACCAGCAACGGCACGGTCTTCGAAAACACACTACGCGGGCGAGCAAAAAGCTAGTGCATGTCATAAGGAAGCACCACTGTAAGTTTCCAACGGATCATCTCTTCCGAGTCGCTGGGCGTAACAAAAGGAGATACGGCAGAACAAGAAAATCGCAGGCACCAGGGAACTATTATCCAGTTCGGGATGCATTCAGTGCCGAATTTCACGTAACTTGCAAGGCTGTTTGCGGTCGAGTAGGAACGGTATTTGAAGCGGGAATTGAAATGTGAAACACTAGTATTTAATCACATCATCACGCCACCAGGGTTCACACCCTTCTCTTACCGTTTGATCGATATCGATTCGGTCTGTCCCTGCTATTGCAATCATGAGCGCAAAGATTTATGTTGGGTCCGTCTTGTGTGCTTGTGACACTTCCTGTTCCGCGTTACTTCTTCTCGTGAACCGGGGAGGAGTGCGGTCACTGATGTTCATCTTACATGTTCTATCAGTAACCTGAGCTGGAATACTACCGATCAGAGCCTCAGCACAGTTCGTTCGATGATATACGAGTTCATCAGCCCTTTCCTTAAACTTCTAATTCGCATTTCTGCTTCTTCACTCCCTGTTAGGCCTTTGGAGAATTTGGACAAGTTCTTGAAGTACGCGGTTTCGATTGCATGAATAGGGCATAATAATGTGATCTCTTTTTTACCCTATCTTCTCCCTCCAGGCAAACGTAATGCGTGACCGTGACACCGGTCGTTCCCGTGGTTTCGCTTTCGTAACATTTTCTTCTGAAGACGAAGCCAATAGCGCCGTTGCAAATATGAATGAGCAGGAACTCGATGGCCGCAGGGTCAGGGTCAATATAGCCAATGCTCGTGGCAGTGGTGGTGGTGGTGGCGGCGGGGGTGGTCGTGGTCTGTGCAGCGCCCATTTTCTCTCGTAATCGTCCTCATTGCTCTCTTTGGCTGTAACGGCTATCCAGGCTCAGGCTACGGACAACAAAGGAGCTACGGAAACAGTGGAGGATACGGGAACTACGGAGCCGGAGACAGCTACGGACAGGGCTACTAATCTGTCACTTCGGTTGATAAGCAAGTCTCTCTCGTAGTTGCACGTCGCAGACTAGCTACCCACTTATGAATTCCCATCTCCAATCCTTCTATCAAAACCCGTCGTATTTTCTGAATCTGATCTATCTGATCCTTTCTTACCGTCCCTTCTGCACATCATGATCCGCTCCACCTCTGTCTTCTGTTACAAGTAGCTTTCGTGATTCCTGAGGTCTAGGCGGGTGTTCGAGTCATTGGGTAATCACAACACGACTTGCGCCTTCCGATGTCGCATGCCACTGCCTCCTTGTTCCATGCTCTCTGAATTAAAATTGAAAAAGCGCCGTTGTTAGTATTGCCGCTATTCCATGCGTGCGCTCAAGCGTTGGCTTCAGTTTTTTTTTCGCTGCCCTTTGTGTGTCAGTGTCCCATCACTCTGGCGGATACTGTATCGTGTTCTCGGAGCCCGTACTCTCGAACGGGCACGCTTAGAAGATATGTAATACAAGGCACATGCGGGCAATTAACAGTACAGTAACACGAAGCACTTAGTGGGGTGGGTTCCCAAGTTTCTGCCAGAGGTTTTCTAGTGTCCAGAGACGGCAAAAGCAACAAAAACCAATGATGACCAACGAACACGGCGGGAAACCACTGCAACGTAATAGTCCAATTACTGATGGTCTAGTCGCGGTCAAGAGTCGCGTGCAACAGATTTGTACAGTGCAAGTCTACGTCAATCTCCATTTCTGGGGCACCAGGAATAGTACAGACCGTGATTCTAGATAGGCTACACGTCATTAGCGCGCACTACTGTCAGTAATTTCCAATAGAGCTTGCGGGTCGTGAAATGGGAACGGGAATTGAAGCGGGAATTGAAAAGTGATTCACTAGTATTTAATCGCACCATCACCGCTTTACTTTCTACTCTCCTCCTCCCATTTGATCGACATCGATTCGGTCTGTTTCCCCCTGCAATCATGAGCACAAAAGTTTTTGTTGGGTCCGTCTTGTGTGCTTGTGATACTTCCTAATCCGCGTTGCTTCTTTTCGTGAACCGGCGAGGAGTGCGGCCACTGATGTTCATCTTATATGCTCTATCTTAGCGGCCTAAGCTGGAACACCACCAATGAAAGCCTTCACGCAGTTCGTTCGAGATATACGGGTTCATCCGCCCTTTCTAAAAATCTCTGATTCGCGTTTCCGCTTCTTCACCCTCTCTGTTAGGCCTTTTCAGAATTTGGGCAAGTCGTTGAAGTACGAGATTTCGACTGCATGAACAGAGCGTAATAATAATGTGATCCCTTTTTTTCTCACCTATCTTCCCTGGCCAGGCAAACGTAATAAATGATCGCGAGACTGGTCGTTCCCGTGGTTTCGCTTTTGTAACATATCAGTCTGGAGAGGAAGCCGATGCCGCCATTGCAAACATGGATGGTCAAGAGTTCGAGGGCCGCACGATCAAGGTCAATATAGCGAACGAGCGTGGTAGTGGTGGTGGTGGTGGTGGTGGGGGAGGTCGTGGTCTGTTCAACGCCCCTTATCTGTCGTAATCGTGCTCACTGCTCCGTGTTATGGCTATCCAGGCTACCAGCAAAGGAGCTACGGAAGTGGCGGAGGAGGAGGAGGCTACAGAGGAGATCGCTACTAATCTGTGGACAAACACAAGTGTCTCGTAGTCGTATCTCCGCAGCTGCAGGATTTGACTAGCTACCCATTATGATGTTCCATCTTCCGGCCAATGCCGTTACTAAAAGCCGTTGTATTTTCTGAATCTGATCTGTCTGATCCTTTCTTGTTCCTTCTGCATGCCACGATCCATTCCACCTCTGTTTACTGGCTGCTATGAGCCTTTGTCTTCGGGTGAGTAATTTTCAGGAGTCAGGAGGTCTAGATTGGGTATTCACTACACGACCTGCGCCTTCGATTGCCTGTCTCCTTGCCCCATGTTCTCTGATAATCTCAAAAAAACCATTGTCAGTTTCGCCGTTATCTGATGGCGTGCGCTTCACCTGTTGTCCTACAGGCTACCGCCGCCTTATCGAACCTGTTCTCGACTCCTGACACATAGAGATGACATAAAAGATGAATAATGGACGCCACATGAGCAGTGAACGCGATCACGTGAACCAACACCAACCGCGACACCATTTACACTTCAGTACTTTACTAGCTTCATTAATAGGACAGGTGTCCACCCGCAACGCACCTTACACGAAACCTGTACCCAACCCCAGATGGCTTCTCGGCGGGGTTTTTGTGCAGAGTTCTCTATCCCCAGAATTAACCGGCTTTTACGACCACTGCGGAATAAATGTACGATCCTGGCCTCTTGTACACCATCTGGCCAATCTAGTTCAGCCGTTCCTGCCACAATCACCTATGGTTCTACGTCTTCAAAGTTATCTCGTGCTCCTCCGTCTTTGGATATATTGCGTGATCCCAAGCTTGTCATTTCCCATGCATATCTGGAGAGCAAGTCTTTGGATGCATTGGCGCGCCAAATCTATGCTGTAACCGGTGCGTATCGAAATGTGGTGCAGGCAGCCCTTACAAGCGACCTTGATGGGAGCTATTGCGGGGTCTCATCCCTGGTTGATATGTGCGCCGCAACGGTCGGTCGGAACCTCCAAGCGGAGGTTGTGCAAGGCCTGGCCGCGCTAGGTGAAGAGATTGATGACGCCGTGGAGATGGCCCTCTCCAGCGAACTTTACGAGTCTGTTCCGATGCATTGTCGAAGGTACGACGCATTTTACGTTACCATATGGACGCAAACATAACATACCTGCAGATGGACCCTCGTCGCACATGCGACATCTCTGGTCATCGACACCTGCCCCAATCACCCGTTGCTCATGCTTAGTCTCCTTGGTGTTGCCCTGTCCCATGGCCTTCTAACAGAATCCAAGATCTTCCTCCGTTTATTCCTCATCGCTCTAATCCGTCCATCACGCAACGGTATTCCATCCGCTATCACCCATCCCATGTGCCCATCCTATCTCGTTAAACTTTGCGACGAATGGGCTCTTCTGCCTCCGGTGGCCTGTGTCGGCGTGTTCACATGTCGAACTTTTGCGGCGATTACACTGGAAGTACTCGTCGAGCATGGTCCCAAACAGGCATGGACATGCAAGTCGGTTACTCGCCTCGCACAATTTTTCCGCACACAAGATTTCGAGTGTTTCCTCAGCTTCTTGCGAGGTTTGATCGAAGCAATCGCCAAGCAGTCGTGGCTTGCGGTCCACGAGCACGATGAAGACAGCGCGCTTCTTTCGCGCCTCGCGAAATGGACGGGCGTTATCACCTCCGACTTCTTCCCTGTTGCAGAGGAAAGCACAGATATACCGAGTGGTACTCACGCAGAGCAATTCAACTCGATCGCAGAGATACTCGTTTCGGCTATCGACGCTGGGATACATTTGCAATTACCCACAGACGACGGTGACGACAATACGGACCTTCGCAGCCATCAGGCGGCACTCGTCTGCGCAGCGACGCTCTGTCTCTCCACACCTCTTTTCTCTCAAACCAGCGCACAGAAACAGCATACGCTCCTCGCACTACTTCGGGACGCCACGCCAGACTCGACGACATTCGGGAACATCGCACACCGCCCAGTCGCCCACCTACGTGCTATCGTAGGACACCTACGCTCACACAATCTCGGTGCACTTGAAGTGGCGCTGTGGACATGTGCCGTCGAGCACTCGGGCCGCGTAGAGCCGAGGACGGATCCTGCTAGCCACACTGCCCTTATAGATGCGTTGAGTGTCGCGGAGCGGAAGTTTTACATGGCAAATGCGGGGGAGTGGGAGTGGGAAGACATGGTCGGGAGCTGGGTGCGCAGGGTGTCTCCGGTGCGAGGGCCACCGAGGAAGCGCGCGCGCCGCGAGACGGTGCCGAGCGAGGAAAAGCGACGGCGCCTACAATCACGTCCGCCGCCGCCGCCGACTTCGTCCTCAGCGACGTCTCGCTCAACGTCCGTGTCCGCGGAGCGTACGCCGCCTCTATCGTCTGCCGGCCCGTCCTCATTCTCAACTCCGTCTTCGCCTTCATCCCGTTCCCAGTCCCCATTTGCGGTGGTGGTACCAAGACATACAGTGTCGGAGTGCGGATCTCGGGACATCCGTTCCGCCAGGGTGGCAAGGAACACATTGACGACGGCTAAGTTGAGGTCGGTCCTCGCGGATGCCCTCAGGATGCGTATAGACCTCAGAACTGAGCGGGGGCGTCATAAGTCATCACGTGCCCTCCGCCGGAGTTGGTCGGAGCGAGAAGACGAAACATGGGACGACTCGGAAGGGCTTCAGGCCACCACTACTTTGCCAAGCGAGGGCGATGTCTTGGACATGTTCGCGTATGACGACGACGACTCCCTCTGAGAACCGCGAATCAGACAGTCCATCTGGTCATGACGAACTCAGCCGCTCATTGGCTTCACCATCTTACCATGTTATAGCACACACTGCATTTTTACTATCTAATAACGGTAGCAAGTTCTTGGATAATTACACTAGGGGTACGACCGGAATGTAATTATCAGCTAGGTGAGAAACAGAGCGATTGTATGGGACGGCAAGGTGACGAATGGAATTTGGCAGCTTAGACAATGGCGTTGACAAGCTGTGGGAAAGTCTGAGTAATCGGACTAATGGCCGATCAACAAGTCTTGTCGCGAGTGCGTCTGCTGTGTTCTTTTCTTTCAGTCTTGAACTCGTTCCACTAGCTTCAACCCAACCGCTCGTCCCCGCTCTACAAAACAGCTCTCCCAAAAAATGACCACGTCTACCACAGCACCCACCTCGACTGCGTAAGTACTAGACGTTCGTCTCCCTCGCGTCGCGTCCCGTTTCTTCTCGGGCGCGCGCCTAAGACCTCGCATTGACTCATTGGATGTCACACTGAACAGTAGCAACTCTTCGGCGAAACGACGCTCTGCGAGTCCTGCCAAGCCTGCATCTCCAGGCAAGGACAAGGGCAAGAAAACAGCCACCGAGAATGTGCCCAACATTGTAGTAGAGGGCGATGATGAAGACGAGGACGAAGAGGAAGACGAGGACGAGGACGATGAGGAGGACGAGGAGGACGAGGAGGAGGACGATGATGTGGACATGGATGAAGATGACGAAGTATTGGAGGAGGAGGGGGCAAATAGGACCAAAGAGGTAAACTTTTGGCCACTCTTATCGCGTTGCTCTTTTTTTCGCAATGGCTGATTTTACTTGTTCTCACAGCAGATCGACCCTCGTGCAATCCTCCCTCCTGGAGCGCGTCGCAGCACGCGTGGACAGAAGATCGACTACTCATCCCCCGAGGCATTCAAGCGAGCCGGGCTGAAGAGTAGCCAAGACGAGGACGAAGAGATGCAGCAGTAGTTGTTCTTATAGCCCGTCGTGTTGGGTCCGTCATACTGCTTCCCTGTTTGTTGTTCTTTTAAACGACAAATAAAACCCCGTGTTGTGACCACTTGCAACTCTACATATCCCCTCGTTTGGTGGCACCGCGCTTCGCCAGCTTGTAGCACAGAGCACCCGTTACTACGATATGACCTCGGACAGGAGTGCACGCGCAACAAGTTCACGGGAAGGGCAGCGTTTCTCTTGGCTTCCGATCACCAAGGTTGGATGATTGTTGTGCCATTGGGGAATGCAATGTTCCCCAGCATCACGAAAATATTGTGCACGCGGTTGGCAAAATCCCATCCCGCGCCTCCCTGGTGGCAGCCCATCGTTCGGAGCCACCTGGCCATGCACCCCTGCGGTTGCGGCGTGGGTCAACTCTTTATAA
>JAKELL010000525.1:0-27804 GCA_021524915.1 Lactarius akahatsu | reverse complement strand
GAACTCTTCACGTAGGCGCGGCGGAGGCACGGTGCAGCAATCGTCATCGATCGCATCATCACCGGGTAAGTTGAGTTTCCAGTCCCGAAGATCCCAACTTCCTCTAAACACATGTCGACTCCGCGGTTTTATCGCCTGTACAACCATTCCTCGGCACTTCCAACAACGCTAGTAGTGCAGGCCCTGAGGCACTGCAGAGGCTCGACCCGTATGAATCGAAGGTTTGCGTTGGCGATAGAGTCCATTGTGCTGCTTCGAGGGCCTCCTCCTTCAGGCCCTCATTTGATGCAAACACATACGCACGGAAAGCGCTTTCAGCGGTCGCGACGGGAGCCGCACGGCTGCAATGTGTTCGGAACCGGGCTAGAACAGAGGGCATGCCATATTTCCTGGTGGCCGCGAATGTCTTGATTATCGTTTCGAGTGTTTGTGGGTAGACAATATCGATGGGGTAAATAGCCGTTAGGAGACGATGGACAGTGTCGCGGTCCTCGGGAAGGCATAAGACGGGGAGATTGCCTTGGATGTCGTGTTTGATACCGTGTTTCAAGGCTTCAACCTTCTGTTGGTCCAAGGTTTCGGAGCTCGGAGTGAGCAGACTCTTGAAAACAGAAGATGCTCTGATGAGAAACAACTTGTGTACAAGAAAATCTGTCGCCACAACACTGTTTTCTGTTGACCCTGGCGCCAGGACGGATGTAAAGCCTGAACGAAGGATGATATCGGCGTCTGAGTCGTCAAATGGGGGTCCAAAGTTGACATAATCGCGAACGAGAGACATCTCGTGATTTTCAGGCTAGGTGATGTCGTTAGTGGAAGAACAGGGTTACGGACAGATGACCGCAGCATCGAGTGGGGGTCGATGTTCCTTTATGATTAATTTGGACTTCGAGCGCTCAACTTTACAAGGAAACACTGTCAAAACGGCTGGTCACCCCGATCTCGCCATTGCATTCCTCGCCCAGCTAAACCAACCTCGGACGGGTTTCTCCATCTCCATCTCCTCGTCCTTGCCATGTTCCAGTGAGCTCCTGACGAATTGGTCCTCGAGGGCACCCCTGCGATGACGCGCGCCTTCTACCCACCGCTCGACGAGGTGAACGAGCCTTGACTCTGCCCAGCGCATTACCGTACTCTCGCGCTGCCATACACCCGTCGTCCATACGGCGAGTGGCGCCGGCCCTCTCTCGCCAGAGCCCTGAGAAGGCGCAGACCGGAAACGATGGGATGCTCGCGCAAGACGAGCGACGAGGCGAGTCCATGGCGTGCGCGGGTGTGCGAGGCGGTGGGCAAGGACGACATCTGTAAATACGCGGTCACCTACGACGACTATCTCGTGCGGGGCAAGGTCGGGGAGGGCGGAAAGTGCGGCGTTGGCGCAAGCATACGAAGGCTTGAGTGCAGCGTGGAGTAGGACCGGGGCACGTAAATGGTAGGCGACTGATTCGGCTTGAAGTTGAGCCGGGTCGTCGCTGGTTCCAGCTGAGTTGGAAACGATGAGGACGTGAGAAGGGCCGAAGACACGTAGGGCGGTGGACCAGGCGGCCTGAACACGAATATGTAAGAACTTGGGTGACTTTGAAAGCGTTGGGGTATTACCTCTAATTGTGGGACGAGCTTGTCGTTATTCGGAAGAGTCTAAATGGAGGATGAGCGTGGCCAGAAAAGGGGAAAGGCAGGGCAGGTACAAGACAGTTTGTCCTTGTCGAATATTGCGCCGCGATAGCCGGCATCGCGCAAAGCAGCAAAGTCGAGATGGCGGATGTCGCGCTGAAAAAAAAATAAATAAAGTTGACTGCAGTGGAAAGGAAGGGAGTGAACGTACTATGTGATGGGAAGGGAGGAGGATACGAGGGCTGATGAGGGCGTAGAAAGGAACGAGGGTACCTGGAAGGTTGAACGGCATGTGTGCCTGAACGAGGGACGAGCGTGCGTCGTTATGAGATGAGATTGGCCGACAAAGGCGGAGATCGAAGGGCCTCTCTTTCCCCCCCACTTGTTCCTCTCCCTCGGTTGGCGCGTTACCCCTCCCTCTCCCCATCCCCCCGCTCCTCTTTCTCCTTCTTCCAACCTCCCTCTTTTCTCCCAAATGGCCCCTAGGCCAGCTACTTCTCGTTCCGGTCCTCCGACCACTTCTGGTTCTCTTGATCCATCAATCGACTCCAATATCGACCGTGATCCTCAGTATACCTACTCTCAGGAATATTCCCTAGAGGACCAAGACGACGAGTCCGACGATGAGGACGTCTTTGCTTTCCTTCCTCCCTCCACGGCACAGCCTTCAGAATCACCCTCTCTTCCATCCCCCATACAGTCTCTTCCACTCTCTCAACTGCCACCCCCACAGCATTCTTTCCCACAGCAACATTTCCCCGCCAGTCTTCCGTCCCCGACTTCCCCTCCCCCTCCATTTTCTCCCGTAGCAGATCCCCTCACTTATCCTCCGCCGACCTTTGATCCCCACGTCCTAGAGCGCCATATCCCACAGGCCGGTCCATCCACAACTTCGGTTCACTTTGTTGGCACGGTTGATTCCCCATCACCTCCCTCCACGGCAGACAACCGTGACTCTAACTCCTCCACTGAAGACGGCTTCCGTCTCCGCAAGCTCGGACGTTTTCCCACTGGCATCTCTGCCACCTCTGATTTCACAACGAGCAGTTCCCAACTTCCCCTGGATGATAAGCGCCGTAGCTTTTTATTCCAAGAAAAGCGTCAACAGTCTACTGCTCTGTCAGACTTATCCACCGTTGACCCTGAACTCGATGGCGCAGACAGCGTATCTATAAAGTCCGTCTACCTACTTCCATCTCCATCTCTCACTCGTGTTGACTCGTCTGTAGGATGAAGTTCGACTTTGATACGCTTCTAGACGAGGATAGTCCCTATCCAGAAGTTCGAGCGTCCGTTTCGAACATCGACGATCCTGACATGCCAACGCTCACTATACGCATGTGGCTCGTTGGCCTCCTTCTCTCCTTTGCCGCAAGGTTCGTTCACCTCCTAATTCCCTTCCTCTCACACCCAACCAACCCTTTCGGGTAGTGCGATGAATGTATTCTTCAACTTTCGTCAACCCGCGCCAATTGTCACCCCGGTTGTCCTCCTTCTCATTGCACATCCTCTTGGCAAATTTTTAGCTTATTCTCTCCCCATCACCATCTATCGTCTTCCTCGAGTACTCGGCGGCGGGCAATTCTCTCTAAACCCTTGTCCGTGGAATATCAAGGAGCACGCTCTTGTTTTTATCATGACCAACGTATCCGTCGGCCCCGCATACGCTCTCAACGCGATCGTCGTCGCCGAAGTTTACTATCAGCTACATCTTGGCTTTTGGTTCAGTCTTGTTCTACTGCTGGCTACCCAGTTGACTGGTTTCGGCCTTGCCGGCCTCTGCAGGAGGTTCTTGGTATGGCCCGCGAGCATGGTGTGGCCGCAGAACCTTATGACGTGTACATTGCTAAATACCTTCATGCCGAAGAGGACGAGAACTCAGGGATCAGTCGCTTTCGTTACTTTATGTTTGTCTTTACCGGCGCCTTCTTTTTCTTCTTCCTCCCCGGTTACCTCTTCCAGGCCCTCTCCATGTTTTCCTGGATTTGTTGGCTTGCCCCGAACAACGTCCCACTCAATCAAGTTTTCGGCGTCTCCTCGGGCTTGGGCATGAGCATCTTGACCTTTGACTGGACCGTTATATCATGGATCGGAAGTCCATTCATGATCCCCTGGTGGGCTGAAGTCCACATTTTTGCCGGCTTTGTACTGTTTTACTGGATCCTCACTCCTATCTTGTACTACACCGACGTAGGTGGTTGCTCCTGTCCTTCCTTTTGGTTATCCTCACCACCTCGCAGTCGTGGTATCTTGCACACTTCCCCATGTTTGGCACCGTGCCCTATGATCGCTTCGGTCACAGGTACAACGTGTCCCGGGTGCTCACCGTGCAGGATACGTTCAATACGACCGCCTACGAGGAGTACTCGCCGCTCTATCTGCCTGCCGCGTACGCGATCACATATCTTCTTGCATTCGCCCTGAGCACCTGTGTGATCACACACACTTTGCTCTACCACGGACGCACTCTCCTCAATGGGTTTAAGCGCATTCGCCTCGAAGCAGACGATATTCACTTCAAGCTGATGCAAAACTATCCAGAAGTGCCAGACTGGTGGTACGGGTCCGTGTTTGTATTCTTCTTCTGTATGGCAATCGTTGCTGCTGAGGTGCGTCATCGTGAAATTAATGGGGCTGGTGCTGATCCACAGACAGGTCTGGAATACGGGTATGCCTGTCTGGGCACTCCTACTCTCTATAATGCTGCCGATTGTTTACGTGCTCCCGTCGGGCTTTATCTATGCAATGACTGGTCAAGCTGTGCGCCAACACCCTCTTCATGCTCTGCTCTATGCTCTCTGATATATTCCCGGATTCGCAGATTTCCCTCAATTTACTCGCTCAGATCATCCCTGGGACATTACTCCCCGGCCAGCCGCTTGCAAACATGTTTTTTAAGGTCTACTCGGTGCAGACGCTCACGGAGTCAACGTCATTCGTGCAGGACTTGAAGCTTGGGCATTACATCAAAGTTCCGCCTCGTGCGACCTTTACTGGTTAGCCCCTCCCCGTTTTCTCGTTCATCGAAATAGCCCGGTGCTAAAATTGAGCACAGTACAGTTAGTAGCAACGCTTCTTTCGGGATTCCTGCAAGTTGGGGTTAAGGAGTGGATGTTCGCCACCGTCCCAGACATTTGCACTCCTGGCCAGCTAAGCCACCTAACGTGTCCGCACAACCAAGTGTTCTTCACCGCGTCTGCCATCTGGTACATCGTCCCTCACTTATTTTGTGTCTCTCGCAGTTGCTGATATTTTTTTTTCTTTGCGCAGGGGTCTTATTGGACCCAGTAGACAATTTGGTCCGCAATCGATATACAATCCCCAGCTGTACGCGATCATCGTTGGAGCACTGCTGCCTCTCCCTTTCTGGATCATGCAACGGTGGCGGCCAAATTCGTGGGCCAAGTTCGTGAGCACACCTATCGTGCTAATCGGTGTATCCTTCATTCCTCCTGCGACGGGTATCAACTACTCGTCCTGGTTCGCGGTCGGGTTCATATTCCAGTTCATCGTTCGTAAGCGCAATTTCCAGTGGTGGAGCAAGTACAACTATATCACTGGTGCCGCGTTGGATAGCGGTATGTGCTTTGTTTCCTGCTTTGTCTTTTTTGTTTCAAGGTACGCGAGTACTGACTGTGCCTGTCCTGGGTGATCGCGCAGGCACCGTACTCTCGTTATTGACCATTTTCTTTACACTCCAACTACCGAGAGGGGGCTTTGAGGTTAACTGGTGGGGCAACACAGTCTTCACGAATAGTCTGTCTTTTTTTCCTCGTCCCTCCACTCTGGTCTTTCTGACCCACCACTCTTTACTCGCGCATAGATGCCGACTGGACCGGCCGACCGCTACTCCAGACGACGCCCGATAACCCACTCCCCAAATAACTTGGTCGCCAATCGGGGATATCGGACCATCGATATTTGGCTCCCCTAGCTGGTCGGCTAGTGGCGTTTGGGTGTTGATAGCGAGAAGGGAGCAAAGAGTATCCCCTCTCTGCTTGTGAATATTATATATCTATCATCGTACTCTAGTACTATAGTCGTACTGTCTGTCTGTTTGTGATCTTTTTGGGGGGCCCAGAGTAGGTAGCGTGCAACGTACAACCAATTTGGATGCATTTGAAGTGCTCGCGTGGACTGGCCACTTGGTCTGGAGATTTTCGGGTTCCTGCGTTCTTTTAGAAATGAAATAAGCGACCCGAGTAAACGAGAAGTTACCCAACACGGAGAAACGTATTGCTTCTCGTTCGATCTAACCCCAGTCGTTGCTATGGTACATCATGACGTGTCTCCGGAGATTGGTCTCTCACCTCACCTTGAGAAGACCTCCGGAAAATGAGTGGATCGCTCACGTCATTATTTTTCAAATTCAACTCGTTCTTTTCCACTTGGCCCGTTGTTTGCGATAGACCGTCGTTCACTGTTTACTCATCTAAAAAGGAAGGTGCCTAGTGGCACTCAATCACACTCCAGTTTTACAGGGTCGCGCATCCAGGCCATCCATGACGGTGAGCGGAAATAAGAGCACGGGGGAGAAAGAATTTGCCTTGGGTACTACACACCCTGTGTCCCCAGGGCTTAAGACCCGGGGCACTTCCAAGCGCATGTTGATAGTGTGTTGCCCATCCAAGGGATGAAAGGCGCATTAATTGGTTGCAACATTCTCTGACGGCGCTGGGGCACGAGTTCGGGCCTGAGGCCTGAGGAGCCATCTGTTCAGAACGACCTTGAGGACACTGTCACTGAAGCCCCAAGAGGCCCTATAGTAAAAGAAGACGGCCATTGCAGATTGCAGACCTGCAGGAAGGCCTTGGGGCTGAGTCAACAGCGTGGACACTTCGGGTAACGGATCTTTGGTTGACCTGTAGTTGGGCGAACTCTGTGACCTGTCGAAGGCAGCGCAGGACATGCAAAGCAAAACTCGTCACTGCAGCAAGCACAAACTGCACAGATCCGGCACAAATATGTGAAAGAAAGCGTGCGGAAGAGTAGATTCTTGCCCAATTTCCAACCAGAGTCAATAGCCTAGTATCCTGGACCCATTGGTCATTCTGGGGCATCTTTTCGCTTCAGTTCATCGTCTTCTTGGTTATGCACGTCAAAAATCTACGCGAGACACCAGTTCCCCACCACATACTTCGACCCGTTCTATGCCAACCTCCACCTCCCACCAAGCCCAAGTTCATCTACGACACTAATTTATTTTCATTTCTCCGTCGGGGTCTCGATGGAGCCATCTCTGCTCGAACGTTTGGGTGTAGATGGTCCGGTGTTACCAATTCAAGCGCAGCATTGCAGATCTCGTTGCACAGGTGCAGCGCTACGATTGGGTATCCTGGGTGTAAGCGTCAATTCCAGGTGACGCCCACATGAGACCTTGAAAGTAGTTTCTATGGATTCTACCCCTGGGTGATACCTTCCGTCACTGCGTACTTCTTAGTCCTCATTGTTGCAATGATAGATGTATTCACGCTCAGAGAGCGGCGCAGCAAAAATAAATAAATTCGATACTTTTTGAATCGTTCTGATGATCCAGTCGCTTGTTTGGCTCTGTGACCGATAACCGCATACTCACAGACGTTGCACTTGCGCATCACCACACACACCCAAGCATACTAGTACGACTCGCCTCATCGTGCAAGCATCCCATCGTTTCCAGTCTGCGCCTTCTTAGGGCTCCGATGAGAGAGGGTCAGCACCACTCGCTGAGTGGACGACACGCATATTGCGACGTGAGAGTATGGTAAGGTCAAGGCTCGTCCACCTCGCTGGGTCGTGGGTGTACGTCAGCGTAGGGAGGTTGAGCACGTGAAAAACCGAATCGATTCCCTTGATGCTGGCCTCCTGTCTGTAGCACCTCTGTAGCCCTGTTCTCCACCAACAATATCTAGCGTTTCAGTTCACGATATGACGCTGCCTTGTGACCATGTCAATTTTGGACCTCCATTTGACGATTCAGACGCCGATATCATTCTTCGTTCAGGCTTTACATCCATCTTAGTGCCAGGATCAGCAGACAACCGCGTTGTAGCGACGGATTTTCTCGTACACAAGTTACTTCTTGTCAAAGCATCTTCTGTTTTCAAGAGTCTGTTCTCGTCAATCTCAGAAACATCGGACCAACAGAACGCTGAAGCATTGAAACACGGTATCAAGCGCGACATCGAGGGCAATCGCCCCGTCTTATGCCTTCCCGAGGACCGCGACACTGTCCATCGTCTCCTCACGGCCGTTTACCCAATCGATATTGTCTACCCACAAATACTTGACACGATGATCAAGACATTCGGAGCCGCCAGGAAATATGGCATGCCCTCAGTTCTAGCCCGGTTTCGGGTATATTGCAGCCGTATGGCTCCCGTCGTGACCGCTGAGAACTCTTTCCGTGCATACGGGCTGGCATTGAATGAAGGTCTGAAGGAGGTGGCCCTTGAGGCAGCACAGTTGACTCTGTCGCTACCGTAGACCTTCGAGACCTACGGGTCAAGCCTCTGCTATGCCTCAGGGCCTGCGCTTCTAGCATTGTGGAAGCACCGAGGAATGGTTGTACAGGCGATAAAGCGCGGAGTCGGCCTGTGTTTAGAGGAAGTTGGAGATCTTCGAGACTGGAAACTCGACTCACCTGGTGACGAGGATTGCTGCACTGTGCCTGCACCGTGCCTACGTGAGCACTTCGTCGTCTTTACACAAAAGATACGTTGGCGCTTTTCAACAATGAACTTCTCCAATTTCGTCGAAATCATGTCATTGCAAGCAACTAAATGCACGTCGTGTAGTACACGCCAGTGTACGGACAAGTTGCGCTTGTTTGATTGCCTTGAACGACACGTTCGCGGCCAGATCGAGCAGGCAAGTCCCGCGTCCCACGTCATGCAGTTGTGATCACCATAAATGATGGACTCTCTAGATGCACGACGAATTACTGTCACTTTTCGATGGATTAGGGGACGCTACTGGCCCTCAGCCGTCCTGCGGTCAGCCTAGAGACTTTGGTGCACCATTTGATCGCCGCGACTCGGACGTAACTATCAGGTCTTGCGATCGTGTAGATTTCCAGGTTCACAAGGCCGTCCTTGGCATCGCATCCGCCGCTTTCCAAGACATGTTTACAGCCCCAGAACCGTCTCCCTACGGACAAGGGCAAGTGAAACAAGTGATTGATCTGACCGAAGACTCGAAGACACTGCATCGCCTACTCTCCATGATATACCCCATGAATCCCATCGTCCCGGATACACTTGAAGACGCCCTCTCTCTTCTTTCTGCATGTCAGAAATACCAGATGGATTCTACTGCCACTCGTGTCCGTGCCTTGATATGTGCACGGACACCTCCGTTATTCACCTCTGAAAACTGTTTCCGCGCATATGGCATTGCAAGTCGTTGTCATCTCGAGGAAGAGGCCCTACTGTCCGCACGATTGACTCTGGAGTGCCCCTTGACCTTCGAAGCTTGTGGTGAAGACCTACGGTTTATATCAGGGGCTGACCTCTTTCAGTTGTTTGGGTACCGCAATGAATGTATCAAGGTCGCAGAGGATTGCATAGAAAAGACAAACCACTGGCTATCTCCCGTACTCTCTACTGGCTCTACTGGATTGGGCTATATCGTCGATCGCGCTACGGAGGAACGTCTGCCCGTGTCGAAGTGGTGGCGTCGTCATTTTCTTCGTAGGATTGCACTCCGGCCATCACCAAAGACGATTACTGATCGGTTGGCATCCAAAAATGCCCTCTCATGGCATCGATACAAGTCCGCTTGTACTTCATGTCGGCGACCCGATGAAACCGGGATTGGCGACACCATTTGTGCAGCATTAGAGGCGAAACTGAGCGCAGTAATTGAGCAGGTTAGCCGCGATCATGGCATGCCAGTGCCCTTGGTAGGACCCCCGAGCTAACCCATATGTACTGCAGGTCCGCCTCGATGTTCGAACTTAGCCAATGACGGGTGTCCTTCTCGCTTCAATTTATTCAGTACAATTGAACCCGTGGCCTGGTGAGGTCTGGCGTAAAATACGCAATGTGAGGGACAAGTGTTCACGCCGAACTCAGAGGTTGTTCTTTGTTAATCCAAAAATGTGAATGGCTACGTCGTGTCTTCTAGGTATGCTGTTTTTATGCTGTTCTGCTTGCCCGAACCATGACTCGGACATCCATCAGCGCGAGGAACTCTTCTCGTCACGATCACTCACCACCGCCCACCCGGAGGACTCAACCCCTCCGATCAACCTTTTCACTGAGGAAGGGGACACGCCCTACGCTTTCTGCCTTTTTCTTCAACAGACTGGCGCAGCTTCAAGACCGGAGGCTGGGGCCCGGCTGACCACGGATGACGCAGCTCCCGACCACACTCCTGAAGACCCTGCCACAAGCAGCCCGCGTAAGTCGCAGCTATGTACTCGCCACGCTTGTGTTTCACTCTGTTTCGAACGGACCGCACCGCATACCCTGCCGTTGAACGGCACGACCTGACCGACTACCTTGGTTGGAAGGTGCCCTTCTACTTACGTATTTACCCTTTTCGGACATCACGTGGGTTTCGGCTTACGATAAATACGTGTTTCATAAATTCCGCTCTCTTTATAGAGGTGGAGACCGTTCTTGTACTATGTACTGCTGCGGAATAAATCGGTTCCAAATAAATAAATAAATAAAAGAACCATGACTGGGCCGGAGAACCACTCTCCCGATGGGCGGTTGCAGAATCCTCAATTGGCGACAGGCCGCGCGCCTCGTGTTGTTCGCTGCATCTGTGTTCATTTTTGTTTGTCAACATGTTTCTTGCCAGTCGCATTGTATTCGCCACATGACGTCGCGCTTGCCCGTAGCCAAAGCACGCTCTTTTTTCACTTCTATATACCATTCTAATACTGATGTCAATTAGTGCGTGCGCCACCTCAGCTTTGGTCCCTCATATCTTTCGCGTCACTGGCCCTCGAGTAGACCATTGTTTACTGTACGAGCAATTGCATCTAAAAAGATAGGTGTCTTGGTGATCGCACACCAGTTTTACGGGGTCGCACGTCCAGGCCATCTGCGCTCACGGTAAGCAAGACAAAAAAAGAAGCATGGGGGAGAAAGAATTTACCTCGGGTACAGAGTGCATTCCCTGATGGTATACCTCTTCGCCAGCCAGGCCAAGAATCGCTGGATAGTCACGCCGACAACGAAGAGGGGGAATTGTCAGCGCGGGGTAGCTAAAAGAAAAGAGTAGCTATCGAGACCTCATACCTCAATGCCGAGCCCGTATCCACCGTGCTCGCACGTCCCATACTTGCGCTGGTCCGTGAACCAATAATAAGGAGCAGGGTCTATCCCCTCGCGCTTGTACCCCTCAAGCAGCTCGTCTATATCTGAAATCCTCATCGAGCCACCGACGATCTCGCCGACACCCGGCATGAGGAGGTCGCAGCTCTCCGTGAGGGCGATGGCCGCGGGCTGGTCACCCCCGCCGTTACCGGGCACTTTCTTCATGTAGAAGGCCTTGAGCCCGGCGGGGAAGCTGTGCAGGAAAATGGGTGTGCCGATGGCGTCCGTCATCTTCCGCTCCGCCGCCTCCGCAATGTCGTCGCCGACCACATGCGGCACCATCTTGGGCTTTCCCTCGGCGTCCGTGATCACGTTTCCCTGAGCGTCTTCGGCCTCGTGCTCGATCCCGTGCTCGTTCAGCCACGCGATAGCGTCGACATAGGTGAGGCGCATAAATGGGCGCGCGGGCGGCGCGAAGGAGGGGTTGAGCTGTTGGATCAGCGCCGCCGTGGACTCGTTCTTCCAGAGCTTATCCACGACTTCGCATATCTGTTGGTCTGAATGTCAATGCGAAGCGACCCAGCCGGTTGTTTCTTCGGGAAGTAATTGAGAACTGAACTCACGATTGCCTCAATGTGGTTCATCAGGTCGTCGAACGTGATGAACGCAAGCTCGGCTTCGAGGTGCGTGTATTCGCTCAGATGCCGACGGGTATGACTTAGCTAGAGTGAGAACTCGCCCCCCACAGGCGCAAGAGCAGGTCCCTCACCTGTTCTCCGCTCTGAAACTCTCTTGCACGCAAAACACATCGCCCAACGAGGGTAGACACGTCTCGAGGTATAGTTGCGAACTTTGGGTCAGGAATGCTGGCTGACCGTAATAGTTCAGTTTGAAAAGAGTCGCCCCGCCTTCAACCTGCGTCTGCACAAGGCATGGCGGGGTGACTTCAAGGAGGTGCTGCTCGGCATAGGTGGCGCGGAACGCCGAGAGCGTCGCAGAGCGGAGCCGGAGCACGCTGCTCGCGTTCTCACCACGCAAGACGAGATGCCGAAGATCGGCTAGGATAGAGGGATCCGATTTCTGTTCGAGAACGGGTCAGTGACCGGGTGAGAGAGGAGGCACGAGGTGCACCTCGTTGAGTCGGTTGGTAAACGCATCATCTCCACCAGGGGCCGCGCCGATAGTTCGCCAGAAATCGACAACGAGTTCGTGCCCCCCTGGAGCGGTCTTTCCTTCTGGCGTTGGCTGCAAGGTGCCAACCAACTCGACGGTGGACTCGAGGGTCAATGTTAGTGCAGCATACGTTTGTGCCTGTTCGTGCGTGAGCGGAAGCCCAGGCTGTACGAAGGAGTAAAAAAGATCGCGCACGGGGACGCCAGATAGTATGGTTTGTAGATACCCAGTACCGTCACGTAGGACGAGGAAGATGATGTCCTTTTGAGACCGCAGGCGGTGTACCCAGCCAAAGATGCGGACGCGCTTTCCGCGGTAGGGCTCGAGGTTCAGGATCTTTGCCTGTGAACCATCGTTAACATGGAGGAAGCATGCCGCAGAAAGCACAACTGTGCGTGCCTTTATCGCCGCGGGGAGAGTGTCGTCCTCGATCAGCTGAACTTTCTTGCTCTCCTCGAGAAGGCGCTCTCGCTTCTCTCGTTCTTCGGTGGCGGCCTCCGCGAGTTCCTCTGCTTTTCTGCGCTTTTTCTCAAGGCCATCGGCGCCTTTCTTCGCTTTCTTGAGTGCGCTTTGGGTTGGCTGCTCATACTCGGCACTTGGATCCTTACGCACGAGCACGTCGGCTGCTTGGCCATGCGTGAAAAGCGCGTGCGCGAGTGTCTGGTATGGAGTTGTCTGAGAGCCAGCCCCTGCGAGGTCTGAGCCAGCTGCTTCGTCTACGTAGATGGAGGTCATGGTAAGAGGTCGATAGAGATGATGCGATGATGACTCGATGATGACTCGTCTTATTTTGATCTTATCATTGACACCAGATCCGGCATATCGATACGATTAGATGAACTTTGTGCGTCACTTGTACACACTTGTTCGTAATGCAACAGGGTTTAAAAACACTTGGGGTGTTAAAAAATAGTACTAGATAGTGTATACCTAATTTTGTAGAAGGAGTGAGCGAAAGATTCGAAGTGTCTGATTGCTGGTGAACGGGATGAGTCAGCGTGGTGTTCAAGCCTTGGTTCAAGCATCATGTTATTATCGATGTAGATCGCGAATCCACGAATAGTAAATTAAGTAAAGAAAGTCCTAATATTTAGTCTAGTAGATTAGTTAGTTGCGCGACGGCGCTGTCATCTTTCTCAGTAGCTTATCTCCCTACATCAGTATAAATATGCATGCAATCCGATGAACTTACATTCGTATGCCGCCTCCGTAGGGTACACGTGGTGGACCCCATTTTCCGTATGGAAGTTGACCGTAATGTGCCCACCCCATCTTGCTGTGCCAGCCTGTAGGCCTGTACCAGGCCTACGGGCTGGCACAGCGAAAGCAGCGTGGCAAGATGGGGTGGGGCACTGTATATTATTGTGAGTACCAGGTGGCGTTAAATGTGCGTAAGAACTCACCTCATGGATGCGGACATCACATTCTGCTCCCAGACTCGGAGCTTCATCCTCACAAAGTGCGCTCGAACACGCCACTCCATGAAAATTCATTGTGTTTGCTTGGCTGAGCGAGGACGTCAGAAAAGCACAGACGATGTTTTGTGCCCTCGTCGATTAACAGAGGAGGTATGCCTTGTAGTTCCGAGATATGTTTGTGTAATGGTGACGATCCCTTCGGCTTATCCAACCTGACTACACGTTGAATAGATATCTGCGATGAGCTCGTCCTTACTCTGGATGATAATATCCCGACGGCTGGGAAAGGCAGGGGTCAAAAAAGCTTTGGACACTGGCGAGAACTTATCGAGGGTTATAGAGTGGGTAAATGTGCCCGCTCTAGAAATGATGCAACGAGTGATCTGTTGTGTTACAAATCGGTGTTTGTTGGCGCACCCCTCGTAGGTCATAATCGTGACTATCAGACACTCAACTTGAACTTCGCAGTTAACGTGTTGAAATTTGCCACTATCATCAGGTTCTTTCCGGATCCTTTCTTCCCTACGCTTCCTTTATTAAAATAACCAGACTCCTCGCGCGCATCATTTCCGACCTTCCATCCCAAGTTGGACGAGAAATGGAGTTTATGAGACCCATGTTTAAGGAGTGCTTAGCAAAGATGGAAGAACTCGGTGACGAAAAGTGAGACGATGGTCCAGTTTGTCAGTTTATGTCTCCCAATATCACATCCCCCATATCATGTGGCTAAATTACAGAACGACATGCTCATGTAGCTCATGAATGAGTCAAAAGGAGTAGAAAGGTCACTGGAAGGTGTGGCACGGCGGATGCTGGCAATCAACTTTGCGGCTATTCATGCGATCTCCCAGGTAAGTGGGACCATGCACGAACTCTCTCTATATAAATTTATGTCCACAGACACTGACGCAAGTACTATACCGCCTTCTCGCCAACCCCGGTCATGTGGGACCCCTCCGCCGAGAGGTCAAAGTTATCGTGGCAGAGTATGGGTGGACGACAGCTGGACTGGATAAGATGCACAAAATCGACACTTTCGTGCGAGGAACACAGAGGGTTGATGGTTTGAGCACCTGTTCGTCCGACCACCTCCAGTTGCATCTCAGTTACTAATCAACCCGTTGTCTCTCAATGGTACTCGTCCATTGCGTCTATTCACATTTTCCAACGGCGTCACCATCCCTACGGGTACATATGTGGCCGCACCATTCAGTGCCATTCATATGGACGAATGAATTTACCTTAACCCAGATGAGTTTGACGGTTTCGCTTTTCGAGGCTCCGAGAGTCCAGTGTGGGTCCAGTGGCAAGTAGGTATTCAACTGGCATTACATCCTCCGCACATCTGCCTTTCGGGCATGGACGGCACGCATGGTGAGAAGTCATCCTTACCAGTTGTTTTCATTACGTCTGATCCTGGACGGTTTTTCGTAGCTACCGAGATGAAAGTCGTGCTTGCACGCATTGTCGCGACATATGATTTCAAGTTGGAGGAGGGCAAAGAGATCCCACGCGATCTTTATCAATCATCTCGGGAAATGCGAACGTATTGTTTAGGAAACGTCGGAATTAGGCTTGGAATTAGGATAAACCCTGCCGTTAACGGCTGTATTCTCTCCGTGTACTAGTACTTTATCTGAGTCAAGAAATGGCAGTTTCCTAATGATTTGGGGGCGACTCAGATAGTAGTGGAACCGTCTGTGAGCGACGGATGAGATCTACATAAAAGTTTGCAAAAGAAGACGGCTACGACCACACAGTATGACCTCATCTCTTGCAAATTCAGATCTCAGATCTCTCGAACCTGGACCGTCGCTGGCCCTTGGCAAATAGTCGCAGCTCTCACTTTCGCCACCGGCTAGTCTATCGTGTAATTATGTGGTCCACCTTTCGGGTCTGCCGCCACCGCGCAAATCTCGTTCATTCCTAACCGCCATGCCAGAGAGAATTGCTTTCTACAACCCTGTTGGTCCAGAACCCCCCACATATCCACTCCCCCCTGAAGAGATCGCGCCAGGTCTCTACTTTGCGGACCTCTTCTCACTCGTCGACCCTGCCGGGCTTCGTGCGCGAGGCATTTACGACATCGCTGTTGCGCGAAACTGCGAGGGATCCTATCCACGTGACGCGGAGTGTGCATATGTGGACGAGCCCACGACGCTGTTCGCTCTTGCGGACGTGCGTCGCTCTGGCCATCCTGTCCTCGTACACTGCGACGGCACGGGCGAGGGCGTTGACTTTGCGACGGCATTGCTGGTCATGTCCGATCGCTTGTCGGTGGACGAAGCGATACAAAAGATCACGCAGAAATTCCCATATATATCACTACGTCCGACGTCAAGAAGGCAGTTATGCGGGTTCGAGGAAATGTTGGCGGAAGAGGAGAGACGGAAAGCGCGGCTGCATGACCACATGGCGTCTACGGGCCAGGAGCTACGTCAGAATATGCGCGGGTTGCTGTCTAAATACCTCAGGACGCCTCAGTAGTTTTTTGTCCCAGCTACCAGTGAACCAAACGCATCTCGCATCAGATAATCGTCTAGCGTGATTCAAACCTCGCATAATGCAACAAAAAGTGTGACCTCAATCGAAGTTGCAACCATACTCTTTTCTCGCTACCTCTCTCCACGATGTCGCGTCCACAGAAAACGTCGCAGCGTACTCTGCCTCCAGGTGGTGTAGTCGCCGGCCAACGATCACCAGGCTATGAAGCGGCTCGCCGAACATTTCTGGCGGCTGCTCCCGGAGCTGCGCAAGTGTTCCGCACACGATGCGTTCGTCATCCGGACCACCACCAACACGTGAGAGCGCAACCGCGAGCGTCCGTTCTGGTACGAGCACTCCGCCACGCCGCGCGTCCTCGACTTCAGCGAGTTGAGTCACTGCCTGAAGTATGGACATGTACCGCGGCGGCTCGTAAATCTTACGCCCCCTGCTCGACATTTTTGGTATAATCCCTCCACACCGAGGTGGGGCACAACGTGGGAGATGTAAACGCACCGGGCAAGGTTCTCCTCGCTTTGCTCCTTGACTTTGATATCAAGCAAGACGAGTGTGTGCATCCCGAGATCAGCGTTCTCGCGCACGCGATCATAGAAGCTGTCTGGCCGCCACGTGTCCGTGAAAAAGACGAGGGAGACGGTCTGGCCAAAGTTGTACAGCTGCAGACCGCATGCCCCGATAGCGTTCATGATGGACGCGTTGTGTATGACACGTGTCGGTATGCCGAGCGCACGGGCGCGGAGGAGGATATCGGTGTGGGTAGTGGCACCGAAAGGGTCGCCAACGACGAGAAGAGAAACGTCTTGGATGTGAGCATCTCGCAAGATCTCGTCACTCTGTGTCTCGACCATGTCACGGTCGGCAAGAATGAGGGGTTTTCCATAGAACTCCTCCTTTAGGGGAGAGAGGGTGAGCTCGGAGAGGCGGGGAAATCGGAGATGAGACGTGCCAAGCGCTCCTTTCGAACAGTGAGAATGCTGGTGTATGCCTCGAGGTAGAGGCGTGAGGATGATCTGACAGCCTATTGTGAAAAAAGATCAAGACTGATCCCGAAGTGAGCCCGTTCTGGCATTGTTCACCTCCAAACCACGGAGAGTGATATCTTTCTCATCGGAGAGACCCAGACCGATTATGTAGAACATGTTCAAAGTTAGACGACTAGCGCCTGCCCGCTCGGTCATCTCGGCCCAACGCTTTCTTTAATTCGTCCGTCCGAGTCACTTTCGATCTCAAGGTATGGTTTTCTCACATAATCATCATCTCATCCCCACAGACATTTTCTACTCCGTTTTTGAGCATCTCACCGATAGACGCGACTTGTATACAGCTGCGCTCGCCAGCAGAGACTTCAACAAAATCGCTACTCCACTCTTGTATCGCTCACTTGACACTGACACGCGTGTCGGACTATGGGATCATAAGTCGGTAAGCTCGCCAAAGTACCTAGCCAACAGGGCCATCTCAATCACCCCTATGTCAGACCAGCAATGTAATTCACCCAGCATACACCCTCCTAAAGAGACCCGAACTCGCTTGTCACGTACGGCATCTCCGCGAAACAGGTCGAGTCTTTTTCCTTTATGGGCTCGAGTGAGCGGTAGTACCACACGAGACGCGCTGTTAGTGCATGATTCTGACGATGGTCCTTTTGCACCCGTCTCGTGGTTCCTTCCATATCGGCGGGTCGTTTCTCACCTACTCTCTTTCTTTCCTTCCCAGGCGCCCTGCATGCAAACCACCCGCCACTCACAGAAGCTGTCCTCAAAGCTCTCCGCCTTTGCGACAACTTGTACTCTTTCACGTGGATTGATGATACGTCTGTCTCACCCACCGCTTTCCTTTCCTTCCTCGACGTCCTCCGTGGTCTCCCATTGCGCGCCATCACCCTCCGCACCTACAGTGACCTTGGAGAAGATACGTGGACCTTACTTAACACCTTCCCTAACTTGCAAAAGGTGGCAATATGGTGCATGAACGGTCCACCACGCGTACTACAAGGATGGGCTCCTCTACTCGGGAACACGCTCACGGAACTGGAACTCGGGGTACGTTCGTGACCCACATCACGGTATATTTACGAAGGGCTCCTTACACGCGATGTAGCGTTGCGCCGGCGTTCCTGCAACCATCCTGATCGCCGTACTCTCACAACTTCCACACCTGCGTGACCTGCGACTAAAGGGGGCGCCAAGCAGTGCCATCCCAGATATCCTAACCTCGTTACCTGCCCTCGTTGCGCTCGATACAGAGTATCTCCGTCCGGGATTGCTCCGGCCTCTAGGCCGCGACGAGCAACTACCACTCTTAGAACGGCTGACTGTACGCACGTCCTCCGTCGATCTCCAAGGTCCCCTACAGCTTTGGGCATGGCTACGCGCGCTCACACCACATCCGTCGCTCCAGTCCTTTACATTGTATGCATTCTCGACGGCAGGCCAAATGGGTATTCCTCGGGGATTTCTACTCTCCCTTGCTCGTAGACACGCGGACACACTCCGCCAGATATTACTCAACATGACGCAGCTCACCCTGGAAGATGTCCAATGCGTCTGCGAGCTCTTTCCGCAGCTCGAGGAGCTCTCCTGTGCTGTCGCAAGCCGTGATGCCGTACGTTCGTCCTCCCAACTTTGGGTCAATGCTTAAAGAGCCACTTGTTTTCGTCGCTCCATAGGAGTCGATTGGGTGTGCAGTCGAGAAGGCACATAACCTCCGTTCACTCAAGTTGCACGTATACTGGATCCCTACTTCGCGTGACGGGGACAACGAATTTCCAAGCTCTTACAATGCATATGCACTACACTCCCCCAACTCTCCTGTTGCGCGTTTTGGATTGGCGGAAGCTGAAACGATAATGCGCCGACCAGGTTCGTGCTTACGTACTGTGTCAATAGGCTTGCACATGTTCCAGGGATCGTGGGTCCAGAAGCGAGGACCTGATGGGACGGAAGTGTTATATTTTGAGGTGGTAGAAGAGAGCCTATCGAGATCGGGAAACGGTTCTCGTAGAAAGGGAACAATAGGCGGTCTAGGATACTCTTTAGATTTCCTTTGATGCAAAGTATATATCGACTTTTTTGATTAGTTGTACGCTAACCTGGTGTCACTCACCAATCGCAACCGCTGATCTCACCACCCTTAGGGACTCCCAGCTGCTCTCCCACTCGCCATGGTGGTACCATTACGTTGGTGTAAAGAAAGTACCTCTATGGGCGAAAATGAAAACATTCGAGAACCAGACTTATATGCCGCGCCCGCGTGCACGCCCCCCACGCGTTGGCCCACCGCGTGCGCCACCACGACCTGGAGCGAATGAACGTGTGTGCCTCAGCAGCTGGGAGAAAGAAAAAAAAAAACAGAAGAAAACAAAGCAAAGAAGACAGACCTCGCTGTGGCGCTCCACTGCGACCTGTAAGAGAGGAAGTGCAATGAGCAAGCAGAATCGAGGGGGAGTACCTGCACGCACCTCGGCCGACGCCACCAGGATGGGTGCCACCTCGCGCGCTTTTTCCTGCTTCTCGTGCGCGTGTCTGTTCCTCCTTTACCACGTCCAGGAGCATATCTGGCACGCGCAGGTACTTTATCTGCATTCCACGACGGATCAGAGGTCGGACGAAACTCCTTAACGGGGCAAGGGGGGGCGCCAACGCACAGTGCTTCCTCGGATGTAGCACTCTTTGACCTTCCAAAAGCGATCTCCCTCTGCGTTCGTCTGATATACCTCGCGAAGCGTGATGTTCATAAAGTTATCGCAGTTGACGAGATGTCCGTTGAACGTCTCCCCATTCTTGAGCTCGACCAACTGTCAAAGTCAACGAGGGGAACTTTTGCCAGAGGCGAGTAATGAGCGGACCATAGGCTTGTTTTGCGCAGCATTGAGAAGGGATAACGGTAACTATGAGAAGCCGTAAGTCTCTTGGAGGACCAAAGGCTGGTGTGAATGTAATACCATCTTGATGAGGGTAACGAGGTTGCACAATCAGGTTGGTTGATCAGCAAGAGGCTTGTCGAAAACGCAACCCTAACCCATATCTACCAATGCGACTCACGCTGCGATTGACCCAAGCCAAGCTGGTAACAGCTCAATGACGGCTCTTTAGGTTCAATAAGACTGAAATATTGCGAGTTCCTTACATCGCATCGAGACAAAATGGACAAGAAAATACAGATATATTCAAGGAGATGATTGGCGCTTCCTTACAATCTCTTACAGTAACACCGTAGGGACCGCGTATACAAGCAATCCAGAGTTCGCCAGTTTGCCCTCGATTTACATTATAATGTGGCGTGCAAGTAAGTTGTTGACTCAGTTGACCGCGAAGGATCGTCAAGGGGTGATAGAGAAACATGAGGGACAGCGATGAGGTTATATCGGAGCCTCCGAGGCACTCACCAGGTATGGTGCCAATCTGGAAGACTGTAGCCGAGGAACTCGCTTGGTGCCCACTTGCAATTGTATCACCCTCGTGATGCAAAGCGGAAGACGTCGAATTCTTCGGGATTGTTTTGTGTTTGGAAAAGTTTTCATATCCTCGTGGATACTGCCAGCAAGATGGCGATTAACGCAACTGCGAGAGCAGTGGCCCGATTAACTGGGGCCGTGCTGCTGAAAAACAAAAAAAACAGGTCTACACCACCGACAGACACGTAGAATCTCACGCAAGAAGCTGTCGATGTTTCATGAAAAATTTTCACATCTTTGTTCACCCTGATCCTGGTGTTTGGCCCTCCTCTGCTACCTTAGACTCGACGTCGCAGTGGAGGCCTTGGGACAGGGAAAGACGATGGTACGATGCTCGCGCAAACATCTACCCATAATTAGCGGCTCATAAGGAGATGAATTTACTCATAGTCACGCAGTTGGCAGGAGCGATCTCCATGCCCAGCCTTTATGACGTTTCATTGCATATTTGGTTTTAGCCATGAGCTACAGGAGCGTGTCGGTCTGTACCTGCAAATAAATGACAAGATCAACATTGATTGAAGCGGGTCAACGAACCATTGTCTGCCAAACCTCTCCATGCTTACTCTCGCCAACTGACTGATGGAATACAGTTCTTGTAATGGAAGACTTGGCGGCATTCATGCAGTGATCCCGACTCCAGTTCGAGGATGCAAGTCCATGGCAGGAAATGGAAACGTGAGGCTTGAGCATCCGAACCATGCTGACCATTGCCGCAAATTTCAAGACGTTGACCAAAAAGTCCAGATTCGGAGATAGAAGTAAACCTGGCCCGTCAAACACAGGACTTTAACTGAGGTCCAGAGACTCGGAGCGACCACACGCGCAGCGGATCACTCGACAACAAGTACACGGCTCGTGACCGCGTAGATCACACGTTACACGGTGTCCACAATGGCTCTATCGCCAACCTGGCACAGGGGAAGGTTGCCTGGTAAGTGCCTGCTCGACTCGACGACTCGATGTTGAAGCGGAGACCCAAGAGGTACGAGGAAGGGAATTCGACCGAGGGGATGACTCACTAAGTCGATCGGTAGGGAGAACGTTGTAGACCAGATGATCGATCCTGTATCAGCGGGCAAATAAGAAACTATTGTATATCCAATGAGGAACGACACCCACGTCGACTGTGCTGTCACAGGAGTTGGTTGCCAGTAAGGCAGCTACCACTGGTGGGGTTTTATGAATGATACAGCGCATACATCAACATGTTGACTATGCAAGCCCTTGGGGAAAAAGCGGATCTCATCAGTCAGGATCTACATGGGCTTGTTCTGGCCAACCTGGGAATTTGTGACCTATTTCTGTGTAATATTACTAAATGGGGAGGTGTAATCTGTCAATCACGTTTTACATCATCGATTTGAAATCTAGAATCTACCCCAAGGAGAGCTAGTCACAGCAATCACAGCTTAGCTTATATTTCTTGCTCCTTCCTTTGTTACTACACGCCCAACCCCATTCATCTGTCGGTTCCCCTCACAGATGTCCTTCTCTAGGTCTGCTTTTTTGTTGTTGTTAACAATCTTGGTTGTGTGTCTACCTGGAAATGGCGTTCATGCATTCGGCGCCGGCAACATCCCTTCGTGCGTAACATTGTCTGCTTTGTGTCTTGTGTGGTACTCACGAGATCTGCGTGTCAGATTCGCTTTTATGGAGGGTCGTGCTTTCCGCCATGGCGATATAGTGCGTGGTCGCCTTTAATACGAGTAGTCGTGCCCTTCATCGTGTTCCCAATATAGGAAGACACACTGTCCGGGCTAGCAAAGAAGACAGGCGGATTTGCTATTGGCGCTCTCATTGGAAAGGGGGGAACGAAATTCGGTGGTTTGGACATCAAACGCATATACTTTGGGTGCGCAGCAGTCTGGTGTTATCTGTACGTTAAGAGATTGACCCCTATTTGTATAGAAATTGGCTCCGAGATTATAGTCAGGTTTGTATCTCTATGTACTGGCGCGATTTTCTACTGATACCTGTAATGCAAGGCTGTGGATATCACAGGTTTACAGAAGCTTCCGCTTCAGGTAAGCATCAGCTATCCTCGAGACTATTCGCACTGGTAATGCATTATTCCAGACGATCATCAATCTGTGCATGGCTCTTGGATTCCTAGTGCGTCGGTTGCAGTATAGCACGTACCTCTATTCATTGATTCTTTGTAGGCGCACGGATACGCGACGAATGAGTTCGAGGTGACTGTGGAAAGACTTGGTGTTTATCTCCCTGTATGAACTTTTGAAACGTGCCTGCGAAAGATTACTCATTCTTCGTTCTTTAGGCGGAACACATAGATAACCCCAAGGGCTACGGTGATGGTCAAGACGCGCGCAAATTCGATCCAAGACTACGTGGACCAGTCGATGTATGTGCAAGAGCATTTTTAAGGTTGCCTGAATCACCTTAATCTACTTGTCACAGCCTAGAGAACTGGAGGTGGACCCTCGCACAGGCATGAAAAACTACATTGCCAATGGTAGTGACCATAGCCCCCTATTACATTCCGTTCTGACCTGTAGCTTTGTAGAAATCGGACCATGGGACACTTCAAAAGCCCTCGTCCGCCGTACTCTTGAGCGTTGCATACATATAGGCCGGCAACATCGCGCCCAGGGGAGGAAGCAGGACGAATATGAAGCTTATCGTCTTCTTGGGCAAGCCGTCCGTATCAGAGACTCTGCACTGTTATGCGTCTGGCTCATGGAGGCATATTTTCGATTCCAGATGCACACCCTCGAGGACTTCAGTGCACACTCGAACTTTTGCGAACTTGCGCTTGTCGCGATGGGTCACTCTAACGTATTCGTACACGTCGGCGACAATGTGCGCATACAAGCCCCCAACGGTAGATGGGTCGCTCCTTTGGTCACCGGCACTTTCGGTTCCAGCGATTTTCTGCACAGTCTTCTCGGCGGTGAGTCCTCAATCCACGCCGAAAACTTGTTCTGACGCGACAATCAGAGGCTACCGATCACATTGTACGTGCTGGGTATTCGGCACTCGGGGTTCTCAACTGACAAGTCATCCAGAGCGAAGCTTCTGTTTCCGACCTCAACAAAGCTATGGATTCTGCACGCTCACGCTCAATGTCTGCAGGGCGGTCACCTACGGATACTCTTCGGGATCTACTATTTAAATTACCTGGAGGGTCGGGCACCGAGATCACTCGTGATATGGAAGGAATAGAGCGTATTCGTGATGCTCCCGCTCAAGGTGGCAAACCTCCGGATCAAATGAGTCCCCAAGAATTACATGCCGTGCTTTGGCAAGTGCTGAGCTTCAGAGATTCAGGTGTGTTCAGTGTTTGTCACCAGATAATCTCTAATCAACCTTCCAACGTTAGTGGCAAAGAAGATCGAGATGACGATTGGTAAGACAAGTGCCGCTTGGCCTATATCAAGCCAATGACAAACTAACCACATTTGTGTCCCAGAAAAAATCCCAGGACTCGGGTCAATAATTGAGAAGATTAGCGAATCCATATCAGGTTAGTGGGAGAGGTCTCAAGGGTATATCAACGTTGACTGTCTTCAAGTTTTCGTCTTTACTACGCTCGAGGTTAGTGTCAAGTATTTTTTGGCGTAATTAATTTTCCTCATTTTACTTAGCCCTACCTGAAACCTATCTTGTCGACGGCGAGCACTCAATTAATGGCAGCTTCAAGCGAAGTCATCAATACTCATGACCAGTATGAGGTTGGTGGATTTTCTGACGTACAGTAACTTCATTAACACATTCATACCCGTAGGTCTTCAATGATCCACAAGCAGTGAGTCATGCCTACACTTCAGTAAAAGACAGCAGAACTCATTCTGGGTAGTCGGACCCCACCCACTCATTCCTGAGCAAAGATCACTTCGTGCGTTTGCGACGACGGACGAGAGTGTGCGCTAAGCTAACGGTGTGGCATCTAGAATTTAATTCTGAATGAACCAGCGGGAAATGTAGCCAAAGTAATCGTGGTATGTTCGCTCTTCATGATATGTAGACATCTGGTTTATTTCGTGTCCAGAAACACACGGTGACGGCGGTCGTCAAGGCATGGGATGACAATTCTGTGAACGTGAAGTCGGTGACAGATGAAATATTGCAATGCCTGTTCGTACATTGCTCGGATCCAATCAAGGGTCTTTTGCTTACTAATCGTAGGTTTCATCCTGATTTTCAAAACCACGCCTCCCAGATTCAGCGCGAAATGTTGGCTTGTATTAAACTATGGTTACAGTCCCTCGGGCACCAGCAAAGCGCGGTTCTCGCACGTTTATCTAAACAAGCCGTGCGCGGTCATCAGAACGTACGTCTAGGTGGCGCAGGTAGTGCGGCACCCGTGAGCCAGAGTCATGGTACTTTCGCTGGTAATGCAGGATTTCCTGGGCAAGGGAATGCATCCAACCTCCTCCATGGTATTCCGGGAATGGCGCAAGCTCAGGGGTTGTATAACCAGTTCAGCGGCGGGGCTGGTACTGGACGTGATACATTTGGCACGACCATGGGCACCGTGCCAGTGCCTGGAGCAGCCCCGCCTCCAGCCCCACTCTCGCCAAGACCTGGTGGGGGGCCAGGCAGCTAGCTTCTTTGGGGACGCTCCCACCCCTTTTGCATCCCAGTCGTACATGTCCCCGCCGTCATATCCCGGTGGTCCGCCGGTGCCACAGTCGCAATCTCCGCGTCCGCCGCCACACCTCGGGTCCACATCATGGGCACGGGCACGGGCACGGATATCATTCTCCCACTCAGCCTAGCCTCCCAAGTATGCCGGGCCAGCCACCTTACATACCCTCGGCCTCAGGCTTCCCCGATTCCGGATCGCAACCTCCGTACCTAGCTGGCCCCCCTGTCCCTCTGCAGGAACCGTCGTATCCGGAATCATCCTTCCCCGGACAATCGTTGTATCCAGGTCAACAAGGGACTGGATATTTGGGCATGCCCGACTCAGGCGGCAGTTTCAATTCTTCGTATGGTCCGCCCCCCGATCCGCCGTCAAGCTTTCCCGGAACTGCGCCCAGCTTCCCGCAGAGCGGTCCTGGCTTCCCGGATGCTTCGGACGCACAATCCGGGTCCGGCTATGGATCAACGGGCTACGGCAGGTATGGACAAGGTCCATCATACTAATCGGAATATTGAATGTTGGAGCGCTCCTTTATGACGAGCTATGTGGGGCCGGTTGTGTGTTACAATTAAATGTTTGAGATAGTGTATGGTCAGAAGAACTGCAAACGAACAATAAAGATGAACTCGATTTCATTCCATCCGGGCACGAGGACAATACAGAGAAACAAAGTACAAGTACAAGTCGACGATACATAGAAAGAATAATCGAATTATTCGCTCGGAATGATACGCATAAGACCTGGAATATTCGTGACATGACTCAGCGCAATCGGCTTCCGAGGATCCGCTGTTGTGCTCTTGCACTGCGCGGGACATGCCGAGTAGGAAACCTGTTCAAAGTTCAAGGCATTGAAGAAGTTTCGAATGAGATAGCTGAGTCACGTACCTGAACGTTGTAATCACCGCTCTTGGTCTGCTGAACAGTATACTGCCACCTATGTGATCACATTGGCCACGTCCGGATTGATCCACGGAACGGAGCAAACAAACACGTACTCCTCGTCCACAAGGGCTGTGACGTGTCGATTTGCCTGCTGGGCACGTTCGAATAGTTCGTTGCGCGCGAAGCGCAACAAGACGTCCGCATTGACCGCATCCGCGCACACGAGAGTTCTGCTATAAGTGAGCGACTGGGGGGCCTTGTGCAACTGAGACCGGCCAAGGACGGGGTGCGTGCGCGGAGCGCCAGAATTGCACGAGAGGCTCAACAGGTCTGACCGCGGAGAGCGCAGTCGGATGAGGAACGGCATCGCGCGGAATATGCTGCGTGGGGAGAGTTGGGACTGTTTGGTTGGGGGAGAAGTCAGTTGGATTCTGTATTTGGGGGATGGTGATACTGTACCGTGCTACTACGGGGTGACGGTGGAGTATGGCTCAGAAGCGTCGCCTGGGGGGACGAAGCAGATGTGGGGGGAAAAGTGCGGGCAGTTTGGACTGGAGAGGCCTGGGTGGGAACGGGGACTCCGAGGGGAGCATGAGTCCCGAGGGGGGTATCTTCGAGCTTCACTTTGGAGGAAGATGCCGCATGCTCTGCCGCCACAGATTGATGGTGCGCCCGTGATGACTGCGCTGGACGTCTGGGTCCGCGATCGTTACGGTGTTGCGAGGGCCGATGGTTCAACTGGGGCACGCTGAGATACTGGCTGGAGGTAGACATGACACAGGTGGCAGAGGTGTGCTGCGGCCGTCGATGTGGGCTTTATATTACGCTGAGACTCACGTTTGATGTGGGGTGTGGAGAAGGCATGGCGTGTATATTCGGGGGACTATCGATCCCGCGGGGGAGTTAAGGTCGGCCAACAACCCATACTTGGGGGGCTTCCGATCGCACAGCATTTGATAAATTCCTATAGTGGTACAACAGAGCACAGCCATTTTTACACAGTGGTCCAATAAGGGGGGTGTCATGACGAAGCTAGATGGGAACGTAACGACAATAAGAGTTCTGGTGATTGTGGCATTGGGGCACGTTGCCATGTTGAGGTAGTAGGCAGCTGAACGCCGTTCCCAGCTCTCGTGACTCATGCACTCATGGTGCAATGTTGAATCCCCGTCCACTCCTCAAATTCAACCGCATTTGTCACCACTTTTTCCTTCAAAGGAACGGCGTTGGCGCTAGCGTCTGTCTTCTCCACGCCTATCATCCCCTCTTGGTCTGTACATGGTTAGGAAGACACAATGGCGGAGAAAACGAAAGCTACTCACATTCTCCCGCTAGTATGGCGGGCGCAACGGGCCGGCTGCCATAAGTAATGTACCGCGTGGACACCCCTCTCGCAACAAGTGGTTGAGATAGCAGCTCTTTAAGATCAGCCCTGAGCCGGACTAGTCTCGAGTCGCGGACCCTACTTGAACGGTCTGCACCATTGCTGATTCAATTCGATCAGTGAAAGGGCAACTCGAGAGAATAAAAACGTGGTGCAAACTCAGATAAGTAATCGGAATCCAGTTCTACATCCAGCGCGTCTGCTGTCACACGCATCCATTTCTTCTCATGGATTGCCTTATTCGCGCGGTGTTGCACGGCATCGATCTCTTTGGCGACCCGCAAACGCCGTTTAAGCTTGTCCAAAAGGTGATGCTCGACGTTCATCTCCTCAACGTCCGTGACCTCTGTATGCCCTTCAGTACAGTACAGAACTAGGGTGGTGTAAGACGCCACGTACGACGGCCGAGACTTCCAAATAGCGCACGCGCGACTCGTCGCTCGTCCGGTGCGCATATCAATAAACTAAAGCCGCGTCGCTGTGCTCGCGCAGTACGCCCGTTACGGTGG